>JASUUG010000329.1:0-485325 GCA_030449905.1 Luvunga scandens | reverse complement strand
CCGATTATGTGGCGTTAGTGATGATGTAAGCGTTATTGATGGCGTATGCGAACGTGGACCAAATATGTTGGTGGCGTGGCGAGAATGTTGTGGACGAAAAAAACGTGTGTGCGGTACATGCATATACGAATAACAGACCGATGATGTGTTCAATCAAATGAGAGCTTGCTGCGTTATTGTGATCGCAGCGTCAAAATTGTTTTTGTCAGGTAAGCGGTTCTCAGTTTATCATAAAAGAACACACTGTTGAAGCTCCCTGAATCCATTTTGGACTCCGTTTTACGTAATTCCATTTCCATCTTGTATTTTCTCGTATTTTAATAAAATTCATTTTACCACAGTTCAAATATGGTGGCTAATTCATTCAAAGCTTGGGTTGAAGGTGAAGTCTGAAACATGCTCCATGGAGCTTAATTTGGTAAATTTACTTTTCTTCCCTTTAATTTATGTGGTTGTTTTGACTTTTCGTAGACAGATAGTATTAATCTTGTCTGGATATCGGTGGAATAACCGCCTCACTAGGCAAGGTTATTCTATTTGGCACGGGAAGCCCTTAGCACCATATCTATTAAAGTGTGGTTCATGATGAGTGGAAGTTCCCTTCGTGATTTAATTGGTACTAATAATGAATATTAAGCCGATGGTGCATGTTGAGTACAGTCAGGAATCCAAGCATTTTCATTTTAATAGTTTATTCCACCACTTTAATTTTACATTAATTGATAGCCTACATAATTCTCATTATAAATTCAATCACCCATTAAGAAAATTAATTCTACAAGTAATTAAAATCCACCTCCTCGTGGGATCGACACTCGTCACTCATTGATCTATTCTACAATAGTTGTGCACTCAAGTTCAATAAAATTTATGACACCCCCTCACTTGTGTGGACTCGGGTTCTAGTCTTGGGGGTGGGGAGGGTAAAAATTGATTTGGGCTTGTCCACCCCCTTTTCCTTTTAAAAAAAAAATGACTAGTATAGAGTAAGTAAGGATCGATTCCATGAATATGCTATTTTTTTTTTTTATTATTATCAACTCTATAATAAAGGACTTAAAATAATGATGATAATAACAACAACAACAACAATAATAAAAATTAACCTAGCTAAAGAAAATACCAACTATATAAAAAAGGGGTTTAGTGAATTTTTAATTATATGGCAAGAAATAAAGAAACTATGACTGAGAAAATAATAATTTAATAAGAAACTCTAATTAAAAGGAAAAGAAATAAAAATAATGAAAAATTTGGTCAAAGGATCATTCGCCACTAAAGATGGCCACCCGGCGTCTGTGTCGCCAGTCCCATCAAAGCAAAGCTCAAGTATGCTCGTACTCATGTTGTGCCTAATTTTTTTTTTTAGGCCTAGCACTTGTGTCGTGCTCACACATGTCATGCCGTGGAGTCGTGCCATGTCGTGCCTAAGGAAAAGCCCAATAAGCTATTTTTTAAATTTTTTTTAAGAGCATTGCCAAGTTATTGGTGTACTTTTTTAAGGCTATATATTTTTGGGTCCATGTGCCTTTATTCTAATTTAGTAGAATGCAAAATTCAAAACTCAAATCTATATTCAATAATAATAAACTAATAATAATAAAAGAATGTAATATTAATTACTAAATTTGACCTTATGGCATTACAATTCTTTTCTATTACTTAACAACAACAATAATAATAATTTTTTTAAGAGTTAACTTAATTGTTAACTTGGACTTACATAGAGTGATAGATCATAATTCACAATAATATTAATACATATTTACAAAATCATGATATCAATTATTTATTTAATAAATTATAAATATAAATCAATTATAGTTTTTAAACTAAGAATTAAATGAATTTTAGAGATTCAATTTCAAGTTATTTGTAAAATCATAAAATTTTAAGTTTACTTTCATTAAAAATGAAAGGTGCTCATTAAGGGCTTTTTCACATGTCGTACTTTAGTCCATCTCTAATTGTCTTTGTGCTTTTAACACCCGTCCCTGAAATTTGAAGTCCAGCCCAGCCCATATGTATGCCTTGCCACGTGCCTGATTGCGTGCAAACGCGTGTGGTGCCCGTTCCGTGCCACGTGCCATCCGCCCATTGGCCATCTTTATTCGCCACCACCAAACATGCACGTAATCAATGTATCAATTCTATCATCAATTTCTATTGAAACTATCAACCGTAGACAACAATAAGCTGGGTTAATCTAAGTCTTTCCTTAATATGTCGTTAGGTAAAACAAGCTCTTCATCTAATCTTTAACCATTAAATAATTTAAAGAAAACTCTTTAAATTTAAGATAATGGAAGCATTAAGTAGGAAAGATATTAGGTTGATCTTGGCAATAAACACACAACAATAAGCTATGTTAATCTAAGTCTTTCCTTAATATGTCATTAGGTAAAACAAGCCCTTCATCTAATCTCTAACCATTAAATAATTTAAAACATGCTATTTAAATTTAAGATAATGGAAGCATTAAGTAAAGAAAATATTATGTTGATTTAGGCAATAAACACACAAACTCGAATTATTTAACATAAGTTATGTTCTCCAATTAAAATAACTGATTCCAATTCACTACGAATGATTAAAATATTGAAACAATTACGGATAAAGTATTTTAATCTAGTAATAGAATTTATTCAAGTCCTATCTAATTGGCCACTTAAATAAGATAAGAATAAAATCATAAATATTGATTATAGAACATAAACAATTTCAATTAAATAAATTGAATGATAGAAATTGAATCTTAATCATATGACTTGTTTAGGGTTTTGAATTCACTTTCAATGAAATAAAATTAGTGATGGAGATTATTCCAAAAGGCTGCCTTTAGCTCTCGGGTTTGTGCGACCTCCTCCTCTTTTTTACTTCTTTTCTTGTGGTTGCTTCCATTCAAAAGCCAAAGGTTGGCTTTTTTATAATGCTTGGCCGAATCCTTGTACGATTTGAATTCCAATTCCAAGCAATTAATTTGCTTTCCTTATTAACCACTAAGCT
The DNA here is from genome assembly GCA_030449905.1 of Luvunga scandens. Classification (NCBI taxonomy): domain Eukaryota; kingdom Viridiplantae; phylum Streptophyta; class Magnoliopsida; order Sapindales; family Rutaceae; genus Luvunga; species Luvunga scandens. The sequence continues at coordinate 482,319 of JASUUG010000329.1, read as the reverse complement.
AGCCAACGCCACTTTAGTGCATGCACATGCTTGCCTTTGTTATCATTCTTTAAGATTCTTGATTTCAATCGAATTAAGCCACCAAATTGAATTAAATTAAATTTTGTCTTTAATCTCCATGTGATGGCCATAGTCTTCTAAATGTGCATGAATTAATTTTATTGTTTCGGTTTTCTTAGTTTCCAAAAATCTTCAATTATTTCCATTTCTGATTCATTCAAGTAGATTTTTTTTTCTTGAGTATCCTAATTTAGTTCCTCTTTAATTCCAGAATATACCTAATATAACAAAACATAAAAATTAAGATAAAAATAAGCATAATAAAATATAATTTAACAGAACAACTAAATTAAAAATTAACTAAAACAATTAACCGTAAAAAACAATATAGAGATTACTAAATGATGAAGGAAATGGTCTCTTGAAATCGATGCCCTATACATAAAAAATCTCAACTATAAGAATGGGAGATTGTGGCATTTGATTTTTAGGTCCTAAATTACCTATTCTCTGACAACGATCACAAGATTTGCAAAAGAGATATGTATCCTTAAACAATGACAACCAATAGAAACCATTTGCAAGTACCTTAAAGGCTATTCCTTTTGGTCTAAAATGTCCTTTACAAGCTAAAGTATGACAAAAGATAAAAATAAAAGTAAATTCAGTTTTAGGTACGAATCTTCTAGTCACCAAAGCAATGCTTCCATAGGTATGGTTCATCTCACACATAGTACATTGCATCACTCTTAATCTTGGCCTTTTGTGCATAAGTCAACTCCTCGAGTAATGTCCTAGTAACTAAGTAATTTACAATATCTAGGTACTAAGAAGTAACCGTACCTACCTGTAGTAACTACCTATTCGGAAAGTTCTCATACATTAAAAGTGCATTTTCATTAAAGGAAGATGACTTAAATGATCTGCCGCTAAATTTTCAGAGCCTCTTTTATCTATAATCTCTAAGTCAAAATCTTGAAATAGAAGTATCCATCGAATAAGGCGCGATTAAGCATCCTTTTGGTGGGTAAGTACTTAATAACTGCATGGTCAGACTAAATGATTACCTTAGATTCAATCAAATAAGAACAGAATTTCTTCAATACAAAGATAGCCACTAAAAGTTCTTTCTCAGTTGTAAAATAGTTAAGTTGTGCATCATTTAACATGCAAGAGGCATAGTAGATGATGTAAGGAAGCTTGCCCACACATTGACCCAACACGGCTCTAACGACATAGTCATTAGCATCGTACATGATCTCAAATGATAGATCCCAGTTCAGTGGTTGAATCACAGGGCCGATGTTAAAACCTTTTTTAACTTCTCAGAGGCTATTTGGCACTTTTCATTAAAGCCAAAAGTCATATCCTTTTAAAGCAAATTGCAGATGGGCAACACTATCTTGGAGGAGACTTTTATAAACCTACGATAAAAACATGCATGACCAAGAAAGGAACAAACCTCCGTCACACTAGTGGGAGATGGTAAGGAGCAAATAAGATATATCTTAGATTTATCAACTTCAATCCCCTTTTAAAAAATAACATGGCCTACTACAATGCCTTGATTAATCATCAAATGACATTTTTCCCAATTAAGCATAAGGTTAGTGTCAATGCATCATTTAACTACAAGTGTAAGGTTATATAGACATCTATCAAAAAAATCACCATAAACCGTTAAATTATCCATAAATACCTCAATGATGTTTTCCACATGATCAGAAAAAATACTTATTATATGAGTTTATAATATGGTAGGAGTGTTACATCGCCCATATGGCATCCATCAGTAAGCAAATGTGCCAAAGGGGCAAATGAAGGTCAATTTCTCTTGGTCTTTTAGAGCGATAATGATCTGATTATAACTTGAGTAACCATAAAAAAAAATAGTAATGAGAGTGATTGACTACCTTTTAAAAGGAAAAGGAAAATGATCCTTGTGAGTTGCATCCAGTTTGCAGTAATTAATGCAAATCTCCGTTCGATTTAAACTCTAGTTGGCACAAGTTCATTTTCCTCACTTTTAACCACGATGACTCTTGACATTTTAGGAAATACCTGTATAGGACCCACTCACTTACTATCAGAAATGGTATAGATGATCGCATTAAGAAGCTTTAGTAACTCATTTTTTAGGACTTTTATCATCATTGGATTAAGGTGGCGTTGTACATCTCTTGTTAGTTTAGACCCTTCCTTTAGTACAATGCGATTCACACATATGGAATGACTAATTCCCTTGATATTAGCAATGGTCTAGGAAATTGTTGTCTTGTGATCCCGACATACCTTAATTAACTTTTCTTGTTGAACTAGAGTGAGAGTTTTAGCAATAATGATTGGAAGTGTTTCATTCTCACCTAAGAAAATATATTTAAGGTACTTTCTGAGTGGCTTTAGTTCTAAGGTAGGTGCTGCACAATAGAAGGTAAAAGTTTCTCATTGGATAAAGGCAATTCAAGTTAAGAAACATTATACCTATTGGTACGTAATTAAATTTATCCCATTTAAGATCGCAACAATTTCTTCTATCATGCGTCATTTAAGTCTATCAAATTTACGTGTTCTTTAAAATCCTTATTCCTAATAATTTTTCATATGGCAACTTCAGAATTTTCATTACTAGATAACTTAAAGAATTCTTGTAACAAAATGTTAATATCATCTATGGCAAAAGAAAAGTGTAAATCATCAAGGCTAACGATCATCTCAATGATATTGAGGCGCATCACTTCACTATTGAAGTCCATCGTGAACATCCATCATGGTTTGGCTGCCTGTCTTAAGGAATGGTTGCCCTAGTATAATGGGCAATGAATCATCCTCCATTTCAAGGATATAAAAATTGGCTGGAAAGGCCAATTCATTGACCTATACAAGAACATCTTTTATAACCCATTTCGGGTAAGCATTAGATCTATCAACCAATTGAATAATCATGTTTGTTTCTTCCATTAGACCTAGATTTAGAGAGTTATAAATTGAATATGGCATAACATTAATTGATGACCCTAAATCTGGTATACATCTTTCAAACTTGGTATTCTTGATAGTGCATAGGATAGTAAAAGTACTTGGATCCTTGCACTTAAGAGTGAGTTTTCTTTGAAGTATAGACGCAACATTCTCCCCTACACTTACCTGTGCGTTATTGCTCAACCTACCTTTTCTTGAATTTTCTTCGCACATGTGAACTCAATAATCTCATATATTTTATATGAAATTGGTGTTATTAATAGTAGCCCTCCTAAATGAAATGTTTGATCATTTATTAGTTATCAGGGCGGGTTATTTGACGAACATTCTGAAATACTCATTAAACTTACTTTTTAATTAAATTTTTTATTACTAGAATATAAGGCTAACTTCAGCTAAATTTATTATTCATTATTTATAATAAATAAAAATATGAATAAAACCAACCCCCTCTCTTTTTGATACTTTAACCCCTGCTGGCTTGCTGGCTTAACCCATGGTCGTACCTTGCCTTACCCCGAAACCACAATGCCATCTTTCTTTTTTTTTTTCTTGATGCAACGAGCATTGCCACTGTTTTTATTCTCAATTTTCCATAGCTTGGTGGCCATGGCTTGCTTAATGGTGCTTCCCAACAACGATACCTAGCCCGAGCACTGGCAAGTGCCATAACCAACCATAAAATCTTAAAAACCAAAATTTCAAAATCTAAAATACCTAATTTCATAATATGTATTTTAACCACCATCAAATTGTTCTCAAACTCAATAATATCAAAATTATTAAATTTGAGGACACCAAATATTTAATCATTAAATGAAAATAAATTTGATTATCAATGATTCAATATGAAAAGACTTTTATACCACTTGTTAGAAAAATAATCTTTTGGTGAAAAATCATCACCTAAATTATAGGAACACACATATTATATCACCAAGGATTAATAAATGAATATGTGAAAGTATATGTAAATCAGTAATGCTTAATTACACTCTAGAGTCATAAGGTTTGTCTTCTAAATCTACACATTTTCTTAGAGAATTCTTTAAGTTTCTCTCTGTATTCTCTTTGATGATGGGATGTTAGAAAAGAGTAGAATGATAAATGTGATTTGGGGACCATAATCACTTATATAGATAACTTCTCTGTCATATTTTGGTATTTTTACTTTAGCTCGTCATAAACATAGAAATTGCTCTCAAGTCTCTCGCATTAAATGCCTACACTCTATCGAGATACGTTAAAGCCAAATTATTAAAAACCTTAATAGATCATTTTTAATTGAACTTAACCTTATATGACAGTTCACAATATATAATTATTCACATATAAGTCCAACATTGGATTAAAGATCCAACGACTTAAACACATCATAAATCATATATAAATGTTTTTTACATTCTAAATTCATGTAAAATAAGACTCATAATAGAATACAAAGATAGAAAATCTAGTAAAGCATTAGGGAAGTAAGACTTATCAACTGTTAACAGTCTCTCCGAAACAAGAGTTTAAATCCTATGGTATGAATAAAGAGTGGCGAGCAGTTGGGAGAATTAAAAAAAAATATCATTTGTGAATATAGGGTTATGAAAGAGGGGACAAAAATATGAATTTATATCGAATCATAGAAAACCTTATTAATTTTGGAAACATTAATTCTTTTACAAAATTATTCTATGAATTCTAATTAGGCATATACTCATCCTTATTCTTATTAGCAATTATGCCATTCATGATTTTCTTTTAAAAAACTTCCATAATTAAGATTATGGAAATCAAGCGTTACAAATCTTGTAACATGCATGGCACTTACAAAGGAATGTCAGAAGCACATTTGAAATCGATCAATAGAGCTTAAGAATTGAATAGCAAGAATGACATCAGAAATCCCCATCAAGAAAGCTCAAGATTAACACAACAATAACGCAAAGCAATTGACAATTTGATTACAATCAAATCTCATGATTTATGTCAATTATCTCTGATTGATTTTCCAAGAATTATCCTTCCTTATATTTCCAGTTTTACCGTTACTTCCTGGCGTATAAATAACTTAATATCTTGTACATTTAGAAATATTTTCCCTAATTCTTGCACGATCTTATTTTCTCTTTATTGTTTCACAGCAATCGCTACAAGCTTAAGATCTAAACTTGTATTGTCTCTTCAATCCTTCCATCAATGTGCAAGTTTGGTCTCCACCAAACTCACCTATCAAAACTACCTATAGTGCTCTAACATTCTTCCCTTTATGTACGACCTTGGTCTTGATCATTTTCTCACAGATACTGAAGCTCCACTAAAAACCTTGATTAAGGATGGAAAGGAAACTACCAACCCAGAATTCGTCAAAAAAAAAAATGATGGATTACATATCACTTGGTTGCGAGGTATGATGACTAAACATGTGCTGAGCATAATAATCAGTATTCAAACTGTTCACGAGATTTGGCTGACCATCGAGGAAAGCATGTTGCCCACAACTGAAGAACAAGAGTCTGTTCTGAAAGACAACTTATATTCATTAAAGAAGGCTCTTCAGAACTTTGAGAATTCCTTAAAAAGATTTAATAACGCAGTGACATCCGCAAGCCAATATTGTTCGAATATGAAATTGTTTAACTTCCTCGTGCTCTAGGCCTAAATTATGCTGACTTCAAAATGACTATGCTTATTGAGCCACCACACCCAATACCCAACTTGAAAGCAATTTATGTTAGCTCTTTAGAATCATGAGCAAACTATATTTGCTTTAAGAGAAGAAATACTGCCTGACCAAAACCGAGCCTTATTTCTGTGCGTGGTCACGGAACAAAATAGTTAGGACGGTGAGGTGGATATGGCAGAGGTTCTTCTAATATCAGTGAAAGAAGAAATGGAAATTAGCACAACAATCAAAAGCCAAACTATCTGTAGAACCAACCACAAAATCATCACCCTCAAAACTATCCTCAAAAGCCAGACAATATTAAAGAAAGAGAGGGCAATGAAGACAAGAAAATTGTGTGCCAAATATGTGGCAAGCAAATCACTCCGCTATAATTTTCCATAACAGGTATGAATATTACTCCCCGAATAAAGAAAGGTATTCAAGCTCTTATTGCTATCAACATCAATGATCCAAACGATCAAAATTTTTATGCTAACCTAAGGGCCACCTTTCAGATGACAAATGATCAAGGTAAACTTCATAAAATCTCCACTTATAACGGTAATTACAAAACTTTTTTTAGGAAACGGCTAAAGCTACAAATTTCGCATATTGTTGACATCTCCTTAAATACAGCTAAAAGAAGTTTAAAGTTGAAAAGCATTTTTCTTGTCCCTAAAATGAAGAAGAATTTACTTTTAACAGAACAGCTGGCTGATGATTGTAAATGTATGTCCTTATATTTCATTTACAAAATATTCATTGTGATTTGTGGGGATCTTTCCCTATTAATTCTAGTCAAAATAACTGTTATTATGTTTTATTTGTCGATAATTACTTGAGATTCTCATGGCTGTTTTCTTTTGGAAAAGAAATATTACTTTTTTGAATGTTTCTTAAATTTTCAATGACAGGTTGAAAACCGTTTTAAAAGGGAAATAGAAATTTTTTAGAGTGACGGTTGAGTTGAATTCAGCTATCCAGTCTTCCAAAATCATCTACACTAATGTGGCATCATCCAACAAATTTCATATCCTTATAATATTGAGCAGAACTAGGTCGTGGAATAGAAGCATTGCCATGTTGTAGAAGCTGGTCTTACGACAATGTTTCTTGTGGCTTATTTATAAGATTATAGGTTGATAGCTTGCAAACTACTGTATACCAAATAAATAAAAGATTGTTCACAACTATTAATGAAATAAGCATTTCATTGTGTAAGATTGTAACTTTTCTATTTCTACTTTGAGCAATTTTATCTTGATTACTAAAGTGGTGAATTCAGGTAGAATATTTAATATGTATATATGTTATGCACATTGAATTGGACTATCTTTGAATTATAATCTAGTTTAACAAATGTCGTTGATCATAATTTATATAGGATTTAATAAGCTTAATTGACCTTAATCTTGAGTGGTTAATGAACTTGCATTCTTGTATTATGACTTTTGAGCTATCATGGAGTGAGATCCACTAAGCATCAAAAGCTTGATAGCATAGAGATGTTCAAGGATATTGGGAGCACATACTTGCAAGGTGGAATCTATGCTAATGATGCCTACCTAAGTTGTTAGTGGTACTTCATCATTTAAACCTATGCCGCAATTTATTCAACAAATTGGTTATTAAATAATAATATTTATTTGTAACTTAGTTACAAATATAGAAATATTGAAAATGATTATTAGAACAAATAGTAACTTAAGGGTAAATATATAATTATAGAGACATGGCATTCATCATGGGCCTAACTTTAATTATGAGCATTGGATAAAGGATCTATTAAGTGGTTATTATTAGTCTAAGACTAAAGCTAAAATTAATTCAAAAGAGTTTTAATTAATTGAGCTTTTATTTGACTATGTGCGTTATTAGAGTGCAACTTTGGGCTTTTAGTGGAACACTTGCTTGTTCTTCATGCAACAGATTCCTGTCAGGATAATACGATTCATCAACTATCAAATGCAAACATTCTACCTGAGAAAAATATTACTTTTGACAATTTTGATGAATCACAATAGTAATCAAATACTAATGCCTCGAACTCGTAAAGCTAGAACTCTACAGCCACTATGCGACTGCTAGAATGACACTATGCGACTGCCTCGAACTCGTAAAGCTAGAACTCTACAGCCACTATGCGGCTTTTAGTAATCACGTTTGTAGCAATTGAACCATTCCCCAAATTTGAACAACTTTCAACAGCCTGAACTTGTTGAACTCATCCTCATGAAGACTTCCTAGGTATATCAAATAGACTTTCCATTAAGATTCTTCTTCATCCTATAAAAGTCCCACAGCTAGTGTGATAAAAAATACATACAATGCTTATAGGACAAAAGCTAAAACTCAATCCAAATCTTGGTTTGTGGTGTAGGGACGTTAATTTAGGTTAATTTAAAATTTTAGAATTTTTATTATTCTATTACTTTTTATTTTAATTAGAGTCAATAATAGTACGTGACTTATTCTTTTATTTTTATTATAATTGTGATTTATTTTCTTTTTTTTAGTTAACTTAGGTCTTGTCATTGTTTTCATAACATCCAATTCAATTATTTCATAAATCCCCTTTTTAATAATTCCAATTTAGATTATCTACAAAATCTCTCTTGTAAAGTCGTCTGTATTAGAGCGTCAACTAATATTTGTTTATGCACTATTAAAAAATCTTACTGAGTCGTTTAGATTAGAATGATATCTAATCACGCTTTGATTAGAATGTAACCTAATCGTGTTGGTTTGATCAAGTACTAAAATAATATCTAGTGTTCCCTACCTAATCAATTCCATTTCCTCTACGCCTGCTCCATTGCTCTGCAACCCAAAAAAGCAGTTCTAAAACATGACTTGGCTGTTGGTTCCTAGACCAGAAAATACAAATGTAGAAAGTGGGTGTCAAAATAAAATATATTAAGGATGGATCCATTGACAGGTTTAAATCCCGATTAGTTATAGGAGGTTTCATTTATATATCTAATATGGATTTCGACGAAACATTTACCCCAGTAGTGGAACCAACAACAATTCACTTGGTCATTGCAATTGCAGTTAGTTTAAGATGGGTGATGCAGCAATTGATTGTAAGTAATGCTTTCCTATACGGAATTTGAAAGAAACTATGTATATAGAATAGCCCCATGGTCTGTCCCTGGTCGCTCCACCTTCATCGCCATGTGAATCATGTCTTCTAGCTCAACATAATGCTGAAAGTCAAAACCACGTAAAAATCTCGCTATAGTAGTCACAAGGTCCTCTTTAATGTTAGTTCGAATCATGGCTATCTCTTGAAACGTGAGTCGACTTTAAAGCATTTGGTGGAGGTCCTCTCATAAAGGCTAACAGGGTATAAGGAAATGAAATTTGTTGGATGATGCCACGTTGGTGTAGATGATTTTGGAAGATTGAAGAGCTAAATTCAACTCCACCGCCATTCTAGAAAATTTTTAAATCCCTTTTAAACTGGTTTTCAACCTGTCGCTAAAATTTTAAGAAACATTCAAAAAAGTCAGATTTCCTTTTCAAAAGGAAATAGCCATGAGAATCTTTGAGTAACCATCCACAAGTAATTAAAACATAATAGCGCGGTGATTTTGACTAGAATTAATAGGGGCAGGTCCCCACAAATTGCAGTGGATCTTTTGTAAAAGAAACGTAGAGATAATATTGAATTTTTTAAATGATAGTTTACACTTTTTGCCTTGTTGGCATGATACATAAACACTATGTGTTTTAATCCAACCATGTGAGTCAAATTCAATTGCACATTTATAATCATCAGCTAGGTGTTCTGTTAAAAATAAATTCTTATTTATTTTAGGGACAATGAAAACATTTTTCAATTAAACTTCTTTTAGCTGTATTTAAGGAGATGTCGTCAATATGAGAAATTTGTACGCTTCAGCCATTTCCCACAAAAATTTTGTCATAACCATTATAAGTGGCGATTTTATCAAGTTTAACTGGATCATTGGTCATATGAGAAGTGGCCCACAGAGTTAGCGTAAAAATTCTGATGGTTTGGATCATTGATCTTGAGAGTAGCAAGAGCGTGATGCATTTCTTTATTAGGGGAATAATGTTCATACCAGTTATATATGGCAAATTGGTACGAAGTGATTTGGCTTGCCGCATATTTGGCACACAATTTTCTCGTCTTGATTGCCCTTTTTTGCTTAAGTATTGTTTGGCTTCTGAGGATAGTTTTGAGGCAATGATTTTGTGGCTGATTCTACAGATAGTTTGGCTTTTGATTATAGCGCTAATCTTCATTTCTTCTTCCACCGATATTAGAAGAACCTCCGCCTTATCAACCCTGCCCTCCTGTCTGATTTCGACCGTGACCATGCTCACAAAAAAAGGCTTGGTTCTGGTTAGGCTCCATGCCTTCTGTTAAAGCAATTACAATTTGCTCATGATTCTGAAGAGCTAACATAAATTGCTTCCAATTTGGGCATGGTGGCTCAGTGAGCATAGTCGTTTTGAAGTCAGCATAATTTGGGCCTAAAGCACGAGGAAGTTGAAAAATTTTATCATCGACCAATAACTTCATTATAATCAGAGTGCATATAATAGCTCCAAAAACTCATCTAGCCAAAAAACAGAATCAGAATTTAAAAGAGCTGACTTGGTTTGTCCATGGTCTGAGTTATTTACAATTACATGAACTATAATGAATTTGAAAAGCATGAGCAGAACAAGGCATGGAACGAAGCATTACCACGTTGTAGAAACAAGGCAGCCTTATTGATATGATTATAGGTTGATAGCTTCCAAACTACTGTATACCTAGTAAATCAAATGCCATTAACCACTATAGGGATGCAAAGTCCTTACTAGCGTCTATTTGACAAAATCCCATATTATAGGAGACTTAGAATTCTTGTTTGCAAGAGTTTTCCATATTTACGGAATTACGGTAACACCTATCCATGTGTATTTAGTTGATATAGTCCTTTACACAATGGATATCATTGTCTGAATCCTCAAACAAACATGGTTTATATCTACATACACATTATTTTTTATCAAACTATTTTTCCTTTTGCAAACAAGAATTCCCCTTATGTCATAGGAAGATTGTCAATTTCCCCCCTACTGTAATTAATATATATCATTTGCTCCATACTATTTTTTAAAATAAATTAATAACCCCCGACAACATAAGTTTACAATATTACTTTTATTTTCAAATACACTTTTATTCATATTTATTATAGATTAAATAAATCACATGAATGAAAATTAAAATAAAAACATTAAGTATTAAAAATAAGAAATACATGTTTTGATGTGAAAAAAATTAATAATAAAATATTTTTCTTGTACTTTTTTATTTTATAAACATTTTCTTATAATAAATATATAAGAAAATTATTATAAAATGATAAAAAAATTATTATAAGAAAACTTGAATGATAAATAAAAAATTATTATAAAGAAATGATAAAATATTTTTCTTGTACTTTTTACATTTAATTTTAAAATATTATAAAATATTTATCAGTAGAAAATGTTTACAAAGTAAAAAAGTACAAGAAAAAATTTTTATTATTATTTTTTTATGTCAAAACATATATTTTTTGTTTTTAATACTTATTTTTTTATTTAGTTTCTATTCATATGATTTATTTAATTTATAATAAATATAAATAGAAGTGTATTTAAAAATAGGGGTAATATCGTAAACTAATGTTGTCGGGGGGTTATTGGCTATTATAAAAATAACAAGGGAGTAAATAATATGGATTAATTACAGTAAGGGAAAAAATTGACAATCTTCCCATATCATGTTACAAGAACCAAGTGACTAGAAGCAGATGTCCCTCTCATGATGGCCTTTATCTCTTCCCATGTTTCTCATGGCAACTGTCTTGTGCAGAGGTATAGGCTTAGCTCAAGCGGTAAGAGTATTGCCTCCTTAGGGCTAAGGTCTTAAATTTGATTAGGGCGGAATGGGGTGAAATCCAATAATCCTCTTTTAAAAAAGAAAAAAAAAACTATCTTGGGAAATTAAAACTTTAAATTGAACGTGTGTCTCAAAGTTTTACTGTGGGGTTAGCATCATCGCTGTTGATTGTGAGCATAATGTCATGGGTTTAGGTGCTGTCATGTGTGATTGTCATGGGTATGTCAGGGTTGCTGCTATTTTCGCAGTTAGTATTTATTGAGATGTGGCCTTTGTTGAAGCTGAAGCAGGTCGGTTTGGGTTGCAAATTAATTGCCTATAATGTTGGGCTATCACTTCTTAGATGTTGAATCTGATTGTCTATCTGTTGTACAACTTATAAACCGTCAAGCTAGTTCTCGAACGGAAATTTGCTAAGTTATTGCTGATATTTTTCAACTCATGGAACGATGATGTGCTTTTCTGTAACATATGCATCGAAACTTATTTAATTGAGTGCGATGTTATTTTTTTTTCTTTGTAAATTTTTAAAATCGTTGGATTGTTGTAAATCATTACAAGTAATCGGACGCAATTATTAAAAATTAATCATGCTCGAAATAATTTAAATTTGTCGCGACACAAAATCGAGACATTTTAGATGCGATTCAATAACCGTGTAATCGAATTTTATTTTGGCACTCGGGTCTAGAATTAGCTTAATTTGTATTAAGCTAAAAATATATATAAATTATTTCGAGCACGATTAATTTTTATAAATTTAAATGTTTATATATATTTTTGTTATTATAAATGGAAAGTGATGAGAGAGAGGCATTTGGCTTTCCTAAAATAGAAAGAGAGAGAAGTTTACCGTTGACTCGACCGCGACCCGACCCACTGCATTGACCCTGCCGGATCTCGGGATTTCGGCCACCCCACTGGTCAAGCTTGGTACCAATCTGAAGCTTTTGAGTCGCCGGTCGTATCCCTGCCGTCCTCGTCACCGAAAACCAACGAGAACGCCGGAAAACGAGCCCGAAAAGTCGCGGATCAACACGTTTTGCTCGCCGTTGATTGCGCCGGTTTTAGGCCGATCCACCACTTGGATCTTGTTCCTCAGCTTCCCCTGATCGTTTCCCGACCAACCCTATCACCTGAAATGGCCGTATTGCCGCAGATCGACCGCCGGAAAGCTCACGATTTTTGGGGAGCTAGATCAGCCATTACCGCCTAGTGTGGGAGGTCACCGCCGGCACCATTGGACTCATCGAGGTCAGATCTAGCAGACCTGAGCTTTCCGTCACCGTTGAATGAGTTCCGGTCACCGTTGACCGTCCGGGGTAATTCGATAATTTCACAAACTTTAGGGGTAATTTTGTAATTTTAAAATTGGTGGACATTTTGGTAATTTCAGATCAGGAAAATTAGGTAATTTAAGATTCTGAGGGTAATTTAGTAATTTATTTCGTTAGGGTTATTTTGGTAATTTTATATTTTACTTGGGTAATTTTATAAATTCAAAACTTGTGGATATCTTTGTAATCAGAATTGAGGGTAGTTGATAATATGTGATTCTGAGGATAATTTGATGAATTTTGATGTCGAGGGCATTTTGGTAATTTTATGAATTCGAGAATACTTTATTACGGATAAATGTCGTTTCGAAAATATCAATTATAATTCACAATTATGATTAGTAATTATGTTATTTCCTTAAATTAGGAGGATCCGTGAACGAGAATCAACTCGCGGACGTTGTCGATACTGTGTTCGGACAACGTCACTGTGAGTAGAATATACAAAATCTATTTTCATTGTAGTTTATTATGATTTTAAAATATGGTAAAGCATGTTTGCAAGATTGATTTTAAAGGCTTTGATTTAATGATTTTATATAAATGAATTTTATCTTTGGTTTGGTATTTATCGCGAGAAATGCGTTTGAATAATAATTTTGGTCACAAATTTTGAATATGCATGATAATATTTTAAAGAAAAGAAAAACAGATTTAAGAGATGTTAAATGAAAAAGGAAATGAGATTTGGAATGAGATTTTGGATGAGATTACATATGAGATTTTGTGTATATGTGTACAAAGGTATATGAATACGAGTAGAATGATCGTTTTTAAAATCATTAGACAGTACCCTTCCCCACCGTATACGAATGATATTGATGAGATGACATATTTATGTGGTATGATGAATACAGAGATACTGATATTGAGATACAAATGATATAGATGAGATGATATTTTTCAATCTATCCGAGTAGCTCCAGGGTGTGATGGTACTCAGATAGTACGTCATTACCCGTCCGTTGAGGTCCGGATACGATGAGATATGTGATGAAATTTTTCGATTTAATTGTGTAGCTCCGGGGCGTGATTGTACTCAGATAGTACAAATTTTGTACTAATTTTGATTTACAAATTTTGTAGATTTGGTTGTGTAATAATTTAAGGGGAGACTCTGCCGAATTTTGGTAAAAACCTAATTAATTAGATTACGTGAGAACGATTATATAGAACTAGGCCAACTCGTCCTGTGGATTTCGAGACGGGTCTTGTCATTTTCAAATTCATCATATCTTATGTAATTGTAAATAGCTCAGGCCATGTACTAGCCAAGTTCGCTCTTTTAAATTCTGTTGTTTGGCCGGATGATTTTTAAGAACGATTATGCGCAGTTTGATTATAATGAAGTTGTTGGTTGTTTAAATGAAAAAAAAAACACACACACTCAAGTTCTAAATCTTAATTAGAAGTATTTTTTTTAATATCAGTATTAGGGTTAAAAGAAAAATTATTCGACTGGATTTATTGAATGGTATATAAGTAATTTTTCATTTTAGTAATCGAACATAGTAATGAAATTACCCATTGTTTCATATACAAATATTTCGAACCACGAATAATTAATTACTTACATATTTCTTGACCATAGTAAGTAAATATCTATTATTACAAACCACCGTATCATTATCTATCCATGATATAACAGTAGGTTAATATAAATATCGTGGATTTAGTGATCTTCATTCTTCATACTATTGGACACCACAATTAAGTTCGTTTAGGTGGTGGTGGATCGCAAATAATGTCACATTGGCAAATGTGTTGGTTGCCAGTTGATGGTTTGCATACACAATTATCTGGGCTCTTTGTTGCTCCATATTTATCGAAGAAGGCTTTAAGGCATACGAATTCTGCTTCCTTAGGATCCTTGGGACAAACGCCAGGAATTGTCATGCGTTTAGTACAGAATTTTAGTTGTCCTTTTCTCGCAAATAAACATAAAAATCGTTAAAATGTGAGTATTCTCATATTAAAACCAATTTTAAATAGATTTTTTGGGTACTATATTTACCTTGAGAAAGATTCATGAGGCATAGAAACAGAGTGAAGGTAAGAATGAGAACAATGCACTTCTTCATGATTTTAATTACTCTTTTCTCTTCGTACTTGTTGAAATAATGCTTAATATACATATTCCTTCAATTACATCTTATATATAATGGAAAAACAAACTAGGTTAAGAACAAATTTTATAACTTCCCTAGTTAAAAGATATTCTTTTTGGGAAAGAAGAAAACCAACTCTAATGCAAGAGCACAAAAAATTAGTCAATAACAAAAGATAGTTAGAAGTTAGAACCATCATTGTCTTCTTAAAGTAATTTGTTTTTTTAGAAAAAAAGGATGACGATCTTAAAATCATTTGCTCTACAAAACCTTTTCCCTTAATTTCAATTCTGAAACTTACAAATTTTTTTTTTTTTTTTGGTTAGAAACTTCGATTTGTTTTATTAGACCATTTTTAGTATTTACATGCCTTTAAGTATCCAATTATTGCCATCAAAATAATAATAATAAAAAATTCACTAACTACATTCTTATTATCTCACAGCCGCGTAGTCATCTTAACATTTCATTAACTATATTATTATTACTTTTTTCAATAAAGGGTAAGGGGGTGGGCGGTCATAAGCTATATTAATTAAACATTATTAATTGAATATTTCCAGTAGAACAAGGAAAAATGTTGATTGGGCCTATATTTTCGGCTTAATTACTATTTACTTCTCCCTTGCTAATAAATCCCAAGACATCCTTACATGGCTACTTCATTCAAAGTCTTTTTTTTTTTTTTCTTCTTGTAATTTTAATTTTTTATTTTCTTACTCATTTACTCTCTGAATTGAATGAGTTTGGCCGATCGATTTGATTTAATTATTGAATTGATCATCTTGATGTAAATTCAGGTAATAGTCAGTCATCTCACATTAATTAAGATTTTGATTGCTTAACACAATTATTAAACAGACCGTATTTGAGTAAGCTTAAATTTTAATACAACATAAACACAATCCATCAACCTATTTTTCCACCTCTATACAAAATATTAACAGGCTATGTACCAAAGGGAAATACATTAGCTTGATAAAATATTCAGTTAGGAAATTATCAATGCCTGTCCGTTGAGGTCCGAATATGATGTGATATGATATGGCTTTTCTCGATCTATCCATGTAGCTCCAGGGTGTGATTGTATCTAGATAGTACGTCATTGCCCGTTTGTCGAGGTTTGGATATGATGAGATCGTTTCCCCTGGGTACTTGTTTGGTGATAGTTTTCGGTATTTCAGCAATGATTATAATAAGTATTATGAATTTTTATTGATTTATTCAGTATGTTTGCGATATCGTTATTTGAGCACATGATTTGAATTTAATAAGTTATTTAAGTTTTGTGATATTTTGATGAGATGGTGTTTTGATCTGATTAATTATTTTAGAGAAAGATTATGTTAAAAAAAACTACTATCCACTCACTGAGCTGACTGAGTTTTATACTCACCCCGTTTTATTATGTTCCCCCCCCACAGGAGATTCGCAGGTACAATAGACGACCCAGCAGCAATAGTTATTTTCAGAATTATGGCCACGTTATAATGTTAGGAGTTACCGATTGATTTATTAAGATATTTTGGGAGTATAATTTGTTACATTTCGGGGATTGCGGATATTATATTTATTTTATTTGATATTGAATAATTGAGTGATTTGGTATTTTGGTTAAGGTAATTGATTGAAGTTGGTTGTATTCGAATTATTTGGGAGTGCTTTATTTACAAATTTTGTAGATTTGGTTGTGTAATAATTTAAGGGAGACTACTGCCGAATTTTGGTAAAATCCTAATTAATTAGATTACGTGAGAATGATTATATAGAATTAAGGCCGACTCGTCCTGTGGATTTCGAGACGGGTCTTGTCATTTTCAAATTCATCATATCTTATGTAATTGTAAATAGCTCGAGGCCATGTACTAGCCAAGTTAGCTCTTTTAAATTCTTTTGTTTGGCGATGATTTTTAAGAACGATTATCTTGTGATTTGATTATAATGAAGTTGTTGGTTGTTTAAATGAAAAAAAAAACACACACACACTCAAGTTCTAAATCTTAATTAGAAGTATTTTTTTTAATATCAGTATTAGGGTTAAAAGAAAAATTATTCGACTGGATTTATTGAATGGTATATAAGTAATTTTTCATTTTAGTAATCGAACATAGTAATGAAATTACCCATTGTTTCATATACAAATATTTACGAACCACGATAATTAATTACTTACATATTTCTTGACCATAGTAAGTAAATATCTATTATTACAAACCACCGTATCATTATCTATCCATGATATAACAGTAGGTTAATACAAATATCGTGGATTTAGTGATCTTCATTCCTCATACTATTGCACACCACAATTAAGTTCGTTTAGGTGGTGGTGGATCGCAAATAATGTCACATTGGCAAATGTGTTGGTTGCCGATTGATGGTTTGCATACACAATTATCACGGGCTCTTTGTTGCTCCATATTTATCGAAGAAGGCTTTAAGGCATACGAATTCTGCTTCCTTAGGATCCTTGGGACAAACGCCAGGAATTGTCATGCGTTTAGTACAGAATTTTAGTTGTCCTTTTCTCGCAAATAAACATAAAAATCGTTAAAATGTGAGTATTCTCATATTAAAACCAATTTTAAAATAGATTTTTTGGGTACTATATTTACCTTGAGAAAGATTCATGAGGCATAGAAAAAGAGTGAAGGTAAGATTGAGAACAATGAACTTCTTCATGATTTTAATTACTCTTTTCTCTTCGTACTTGTTGAAATAATGCTTAATATACATATTCCTTCAATTACGTCTTATATATAATGGAAAAACAAACTAGGTTAAGAACAAATTTTATAACTTCCCTAGTTAAAAGATATTCTTTTTGGGAAAGAAGAAAACCAACTCTAATGCAAGAGCACTAAAAATTAGTCAATAACAAAAGATAGTTAGAAGTTAGAACCGTCATTGTCTTCTTAAAGTAATTTGTTTTTTTAGAAAAAAAGGATGACGATCTTAAAATCATTTGCTCTACAAAACCTTTTCCCTTAATTTCAATTAAAACTTACAAATTGTTTTTTTTTTTTGGTTAGAAACTTCGATTTGTTTTATTAGACCATTTTTAGTAATTACATGCCTTTAAGTATCCAATTATTGCCATCAAAATAATAATAATAAAAAATTCACTAACTACATTCTTATTATCTCACAGCCGCATAGTCATCTTAACATTTCATTAACTATATTATTATTATTTTTTTCCATAAAGGGTAAGGTGGTGGGCGGTCATAAGCTATATTAATTAAACATTATTAATTGAATATTTCTAGTAGAACAAGGAAAAATGTTGATTGGGCCTATATTTTCGGCTTAAGTACTATTTACTTCTTCCTTGCTAATAAATCCCAAGACATCCTTACCGCGGCTACTTCATTCAAAGTCTTTTTCTTTTTTTCTTCTTGTAATTTTAATTTTTTATTTTCTTACCCATTTACACTACAGAATTGAATGAGTTTGGACGATCAGATTTGATTTAATTATTGAATTGATCATCTTGATGTAAATTCAGGTAATAGTCAGTCATCTCACATTAATTAAGATTTTGATTGCTTAACACAATTATTAAACAGACCATATTTGAGTAAGCTTAAATTTTAATACAACATAAACACAATTCATCAACCCATTTTTCCACCTCTATATAAAATATTAACAGGCTATGTACCAAAGTGAAATACATTAGCTTGATAAAATATTCAGTTAGGAAATTATCATTGCCTGTCCGTTGAGGTCCGAATATGATGTGATATGATATGGCTTTTCTCGATCTATCCGTGTAGCTCCAGGGTGTGATTGTATCTAGATAGTACGTCATTGCCCGTTTGTCGAGGTCTGGATATGATGAGATCGTTTCCCCTGGGTACTTGTTTGGTGATAGTTTTCGGTATTTCAGCAAAGATTATAATAAGTATTATGAATTTTCATTGATTTATTCAGTATGTTTGCGATATCGTTATTTGAGCACATGATTTGAATTTAATAAGTTATTTAAGTATTGTGATATTTTGATGAGATGGTGTTTTGATCTGATTAATTATTTTAGAGAAAGATTATGTTAAAAAAAACTACTATCCACTCACTGAGCTGACTGAGTTTTATACTCAACCCATTTTATTATATTTCCCCCCCCCCCACCACAGGAGATTCGCAGGTACAATAGTCGAACCAGCAGCAATAGTTATTTTCGGAATTATGGCCACGTTATGATGTTAGGAGTTATCGATTAATTTATTAAGATATTTTGGGATTATAATTTGTTAAATTTCGGGGATTGCGGATAATATATGTATTTTATTTGATATTAAGGTAATTGATTGACGAAGTTGGTTGTATTCGGAATTATTTGGGAGTGCTTGATTTACAAATTTTGTAGATTTGGTTGTGTAATAATTTAAGGGGAGACTCTGCCGAATTTTGGTAAAATCCTAATTAATTAGATTACGTGAGAACGATTATATAGAATTAGGCCGACTCGTCCTGTGGATTTCGAGACGGGTCTTGTCATTTTCAAATTCATCATATCTTATGTAACTGTAAATAGCTCAGGCCATGTACTAGCCAAGTTAGCTCTTTTAAATTCTTTTGCTTGGCCGGATGATTTTTAAGAACGATTATGCGCAGTTTGATTATAATGAAGTTGTTGGTTGTTTAAATGAAAAAAAAAAACACACACACTCAAGTTCTAAATCTTAATTAGAAGTATTTTTTTTAATATCAGTATTAGGGTTAAAAGAAAAATTATTCGACTGGATTTATTGAATGGTATATAAGTAATTTTTCATTTTAGTAATCGAACATAGTAATGAAATTACCCATTGTTTCATATACAAATATTTCTGAACCACAGTAATTAATTACTTACATATTTCTTGACCATAGTAAGTAAATATCTATTATTACAAACCACCGTATCATTATATAATTAGGAGAACCTCCGCCTTATCAACCCTGCCCTCATGTCTGATTTCGACCGTGACCATGCTCACAAAAAAAGGCTTGGTTCTGGTTAGGCTCCATGCCTTCTGTTAAAGCAATTACAATTTGCTCATGATTCTGAAGAGCTAACAAAAATTGCTTCCAATTTGGGCATGGTGGCTCAGTGAGCATAGTCGTTTTGAAGTTAGCATAATTTGGGCCTAAAGCACGAGGAAGTTGAAAAATTTTATCATCGACCAATAACTTCATTATAATCAGAGTGCATATAATAGCTCCAAAAACTCATCTAGCCAAAAAACAGAATCAGAATTTAAAAGAGCTAACTTGGTTTGTCCATGGTCTGAGTTATTTACAATTACATGAACTATAATGAATTTGAAAAGCATGAGCAGAACAAGGCATGGAACGAAGCATTACCACGTTGTAGAAACAAGGCAGCCTTATTGATATGATTATAGGTTGATAGCTTCCAAACTACTGTATACCTAGTAAATCAAATGCCATTAACCACTATAGGGATGCAAAGTCCTTACTAGCGTCTATTTGACAAAATCCCATATTATAGGAGACTTAGAATTCTTGTTTGCAAGAGTTTTCCATATTTACGGAATTACGGTAACACCTATCCATGTGTATTTAGTTGATATAGTCCTTTACACAATGGATATCATTGTCTGAATCCTCAAACAAACATGGTTTATATCTACATACACATTATTTTTTATCAAACTATTTTTTCTTTTGCAAACAAGAATTCCCCTTATGTCATAGGAAGATTGTCAATTTCCCCCCTACTGTAATTAATATATATAATTTGCTCCATACTATTTTTAAAATAACCCCCTGACAACATAAGTTTCTGATATTACTTTTATTTTCAAATACACTTTTATTCATATTTATTATAGATTAAATAAATCACAGGAATGAAAATTAAAATAAAAACATTAAGTATTAAAAATAAGAAATATATTTTTTGATGTGAAAAAAATTATTAATAAAATATTTTTCTTGCACTTTTTTATTTTATAAATATTTTCTTATAATAAATATATAAAAAAATTATTATAAAATGATAAAAAATTATTATAAGATATCTTGAATGATAAATAAAAAATTATTATAAAATAAATAATAAAATATTGTTCTTGCACTTTTTACATATAATTTAAAAATATTATGAAATTTTTATTAGAAGAAAATGTTTACAAAATAAAAAAGTACAAGAAAAAATTTTATTATTAATTTTTTTTCACATCATAACATACATTTCTTATTTTTAATACTTAATTTTTTTTATTTAGTTTCTATTCATATGATTTATTTAATTTATAATAAATATAAATAGAAGTGTATTTAAAAATAGGGGTAATATCGTAAACTAATGTTGTCGGGGGGTTATTGGCTATTATAAAAATAACAAGGGAGTAAATAATATGGATTAATTACGATGAAGGAAAAAATTGACAATCTTCCCATATCATGTTACAAGAACCAAGTGACTAGAAGCGGATGTCCCTCTCATGATGGCCTTTATCTCTTCCCATGTTTCTCATGGCAACCTGTCTTGTGCGGTATAGGCTTAGCTCAAGCGGTAAGAGTATTGCCTCCTTAGGGCTAAGGTCTTAAATTTCATATGAGATTTTGTGTATATGTGTACAAAGGTATATGAATACGAGTAGAATGATCGTTTTTAAAATCATTAGACAGTACCCATCCCCACCAGATACAGTGATACAGATGAGATGACATATTTATGTGGTATGATGAATACAGAGATACTGATATTGAGATACAAATGATATAGATGAGATGATATTTTTCAATCTATCCGAGTAGCTCCAGGGCGTGATGGTACTCAGATAATACGTCATTACCCGTTCGTTGAGGTCCGGATACGATGAGATATGTGATGAAATTTTTCGATTTATCTGTATAGCTCCGGGGCGTGATTGTACTCAGATAGTACAAATTTTGTACTAATTTTGATTTACAAATTTTGTAGATTTGGTTGTGTAATAATTTAAGGGGAGACTCTGCCGAATTTTGGTAAAATCCTAATTAATTAGATTACGTGAGAACGATTACATAGAATTAGGCCGACTCGTCCTGTGGATTTCGAGACGGGTCTTGTCATTTTCAAATTCATCATATCTTATGTAACTGTAAATAGCTCAGGCCATGTACTAGCCAAGTTAGCTCTTTTAAATTCTTTTGCTTGGCCGGATGATTTTTAAGAACGATTATGCGCAGTTTGATTATAATGAAGTTGTTGGTTGTTTAAATGAAAAAAAAAACACACACACTCAAGTTCTAAATCTTAATTAGAAGTATTTTTTTTAATATCAGTATTAGGGTTAAAAGAAAAATTATTCGACTGGATTTATTGAATGGTATATAAGTAATTTTTCATTTTAGTAATCGAACACAGTAATGAAATTACCCATTGTTTCATATACAAATATTTCTGAACCACAGTAATTAATTACTTACATATTTCTTGACCATAGTAAGTAAATATCTATTATTACAAACCACCGTATCATTATCTATCCATGATATAACAGTAGGTTAATATAAATATCGTGGATTTAGTGATCTTCATTCTTCATACTATTGGACACCACAATTAAGTTTGTTTTGGTGGTGGTGGATCGCAAATAATGTCACATTGGCAAATGTGTTGGTTGCCAGTTGATGGTTTGCATACACAATTATCTGGGCTCTTTGTTGCTCCATATTTATCGAAGAAGGCTTTAAGGCATACGAATTCTGCTTCCTTAGGATCCTTGGGACAAACGCCAGGAATTGTCATGCGTTTAGTACAGAATTTTAGTTGTCCTTTTCTCGCAAATAAACATAAAAATCGTTAAAATGTGAGTATTCTCATATTAAAACCAATTTTAAAATAGATTTTTTGGGTACTATATTTACCTTGAGAAAGATTCACGAGGCATAGAAACAGAGTGAAGGTAAGAATGAGAACAATGAACTTCTTCATGATTTTAATTACTCTTTTCTCTTCGTACTTGTTGAAATAATGCTTAATATACATATTCCTTCAATTACGTCTTATATATAATGGAAAAACAAACTAGGTTAAGAACAAATTTTATAACTTCCCTAATTAAAAGATATTCTTTTGGGGAAAGAAGAAAACCAACTCTAATGCAAGAGCACTAAAAATTAGTCAATAACAAAAGATAGTTAGAAGTTAGAACCGTCATTGTCTTCTTAAAGTAATTTGTTTTTTTAGAAAAAAAGGATGACGATCTTAAAATCATTTGCTCTACAAAACCTTTTCCCTTAATTTCAATTCTGAAACTTACAAATTGTTTTTTTTTTTTTTGGTTAGAAACTTCGATTTGTTTTATTAGACAATTTTTAGTAATTACATGCCTTTAAGTATCCAATTATTGCCATCAAAATAATAATAATAAAAAATTCACTAACTACATTCTTATTATCTCACAGCCGCGTAGTCATCTTAACATTTCATTAACTATATTATTATTATTTTTTTCAATAAAGGGTAAGGGGGTGGGCGGTCATAAGCTATATTAATTAAACATTATTAATTGAATATTTCTAGTAGAACAAGGAAAAATGTTGATTGGGCCTATATTTTCGGCTTAATTACTATTTACTTTTCCCTTGCTAATAAATCCCAAGACATCCTTACCACGGCTACTTCATTCAAAGTCTTTTTCTTTTTTTCTTCTTGTAATTTTAATTTTTTATTTTCTTACTCATTTACTCTACAGAATTGAATGAGTTTGGCCAATCAGATTTGATTTAATTATTGAATTGATCATCTTGATGTAAATTCAGGTAATAGTCAGTCATCTCACATTAATTAAGATTTTGATTGCTTAACACAATTATTAAATAGACCGTATTTGAGTAAGCTTAAATTTTAATACAACATAAACACAATCCATCAACCCATTTTTCCAAACTATGTTTAGCGACGAACCATATTTTTGTCACTAAGACATACTCTTTAAGCATATCAAAGAGTTTTAAAGATGAAATTTATTTGTCGCTAGAATTATTTTTAGCGATGAAACCTATATTTGTCGCCAAAACATGCTCTTTTGGCATATCAATGACTTTTAGTGATGAATAGATATCATTGCTAAAAAGTGTTTTTAACGAAAAAATTATTCGTCGCATTCTATCGAATTTTGATCGCTAAAGGTTTGGACACCAACATTTTTTTTGCCGCTTAATTTTTTGGTGACAACCAAAATATTTGGTTGCAATATGTCCTCTTTAGCGGCGCTAAAAGTGATAATTATATATTATTTTTTTTATTATGAATTTAGTCACAAAAGTTTTTTGTCGTCACTAAAAAGTACTTACAGCGATGAAAATATTTTTGTCGCTAAAGACCAATATTCTTATAGTGATTTAGGGTTTTAGTGTGTTTTGCCAAAAGGTGGGTTTTGGTAACGAATTAGTCAAATTTTGAAGCTTGTTTGTGGTTTGGTATTACTGATTTTGAAGTTATGGCTTGGATTTTGAACCTTACTTCACTTGGACACAATATTTAATCTATAAGGAAAATTTTAAGAAGATTCACTAAAAAACAACGCCAAAGGGCCATGGCCATACGAATACAAGTAGTGTTTGACAGAATTAGCAAATTGATTTGGATAAAAGTAATTCATTTGCCATCCATGGCTATCACAATGGTTTATTTTTGGATTGTGTTGTGAAGAAGAAAAATTTTGGCGGCTATATAAGTATCCATACGTAATTGAAAATCCCTCAAAGCCATGACCTATTGTTCTTTGCTTTTGGATGCTTGTGTAAGTTTGCGTTTGAAATGTTATGTCATTTACTTGTAATATTACTTGTTGGGTTGCAGATGCTTTAGAATTTTATTTTAGAGGATTCTTGAATCATTTCTAATGCAGTGTAATTGTTCTTTGATTTGAATGGTTGGCGAAGTTTTCATGTTAGTTTTTTTTATTTATGATTTCTTCATGCTTTGTTCGATGTTTAATCAATGGCGCATGCAAGGAAACCATGACTTTACAATTTTATTGGGCTTGGAAGAGTGGATATTATGTCCTCTTTGATCCAAATCTTGAAGCATTTAAGATCAAGTGATTTTAGTTTTTTATCTTTTTTATTTTCGGTCAGAAAATCAAGCAATGATCATTTTGTGGACATGGTGATTTTGATAATTTAATAAAATGACTGTTATTCTCTCTTTTAGTATTTTTTCAGAGTAAAACTTCAGGCTCTACGAGGGCTTCATCTACCTAGGTAAATATTAAGCATATTGAAAGTGCTTCATATCTCTGTGGATGAGAAACTTCAAATCAACAACTTGTTTAGGTACAATTACATTTATAACTAAGAGGATTGTGTAACTTTATTACCATCAATAAATAATATGTCATTTTGAAGCTTTTTCCAAATTTTATTGGTCGATATATAGGGATTGTGGACAAAAGCTTTTTCTTGGTTGGTAGATAGGGATTGCGGACTCGGTATCAAATCAAGAGCAAAGCGAAAGACATGTTGCGACTCAAAATGTAATAACAATGTTCTTAATATGAGAGTGTATAGTTTAGCTAAAATTGAGGTAACTAGCATAACAGCTTAAAATTTCGAATGAGTTTTCTTTTCTTTCTTTTTTCTTCTTCGTTTTTTTTTTTTTGGATTCCATCTATTGCAAGTTGTTTGAGTCTTCATCAAAGCCATTATGCTGAGTATTAGATAATCAAGAAAATATATTTGCTTAAGTTGGGTGGTATTGTTGTTAGACTACATCAAATTTAAAACATTACTACTAATATAAATGACTAGTATAGAGTAGCCTCCAAGGGTGTAGTTGAGTTGGTTGGCAGTGCAATGCAATCTGTCGCCCTTGTTGAGTACTAGAAAGTGTGTATTTATAATGGAGAAAATCATCATTTTACACTCCAAGTCTCACTAACATCCCTATTTTTATGTCTTTAAGTCCCTTGTAATTTAATTATGTATGTTTTATTTTAATTAAGTATTTTATGTATTTTAAGGGATATCATGGTCATTTCACAATAAACGAGAGATCAGATGGAAAAACGGACAGCACTTTTGAACTCAGGACAGTCAAAAACCTTAGGAGGAGCATAAAAAGAAAAATGGTACTGTTCACATATACGGCACTGTTCACACATACGGTACGGTTGATATATACGATCTTGCATCGCGACCTTTATTCACATCGCTTGTATCTTTGGCGTGCGGCATGCGATGACGTGGCACTATACGATGACGTGGCGGCATTTGATTGGACGAATGATGTGGCATTGACCGCTTATGTGGCGTTGACTGATGACGTGTCACGAGCTTATTGGACCAAAAATGTTGACCGGTGACGTGGCAGAATGTTAGTGGACGGAAAAAACGTGTGTACGGTACATGCATATACACAGAATAAGAGCCCTGATGATGTGTTCCATCCAATAGGAACTTGCCACGTGGCGCAATCCTGAGCGTCCAAATTGTTTTAATCCGATGGCCATGATTTACTCAGTGTATCTACAAAAAGGGGGCTCCCCCCCTAATTTGAGACCCCTTAATCCATTTTTGGACTCCATTTTCTATAATTCCATCTCCATCTTGTATTTTCTATGTATTTTAATAAAATTCCCATTTTACCCCTAGTTCAAATATGAGTGGCTAATTTCCTTTCAAGCTTGGGTTGAAAGTGAAGTCTCAACATACTCCATGGGCTTAATTTGGTAAATTTACTTTTCCTTCCCCTTTAATTTATGTGGTTGTTTTGACTTTTCGTGAGATGACAGGATAGTAATAATCTTGTCGGATATCTACTTTGGAATAACCGCCTCCCTAGGCAAGGTTATTACTATTTGGCACGGGAAGCCCTTAGCACCATATCTATTAAAGTGTGGTTCATGATGAGTGGAAGTTCCCCCTTCATGATTTAATTGGTACTAATAATGAATATTAAGCCGATGGTGCATGTTGAGTACAGATCCGGAGATCCAAGCATTTCATTTTAATAGTTTATTCCCACCGCTTTAATTTACATTAATTGATAGCCTACATAATTCTCATTATAAATTCAATCACCCATTAAGAAAATTAATTCTACAAGTAATTAAAATCCACCTCCTCGTGGGATCGACACTCGTCACCATTGATCTATTCTACAATAGATTCGTGCACTTGCGAGTTCAATAAAATTTGCACAACAAGTTTTTGGCGCTGTTGCCGGGGAGGTAAGTATTTTAATTTGTAGAATTTTTTTTCTTCTTCTTTATTTATTTATTTTATTTGTTTCCTTGTAATATTTTTTTTTTTATTATTATTAAAAAAAAAGAGAAAAAAAAAAGTGAATTTACATTGTGAAGTAGGTATTATTTTCTTTTCTTTTCTTCTTTAAATTTCTGTAATTTAATTTTCATATTTTTTTTTATTTTGTGAAATCGGCAGGTTCAACCGCCTCTTAATTTATTTTAATTTGTTTCACGTATTTTATTTTCTATATATAGCAGTTGAGTTATTTTCATAACAAATTGTAACAGCGTAATAAGGTTAGTATCGTAATTTCTCCCTCTTCTTTATCTTTATTAATTTTGTTATCATTTTTTTTTATTTGCATGCATGGTCGTAGGTCACAATTACCGAATCTTGAGCATATAGACTTTGAATTAGAAAAAACACTTCGCACACACAAGCACGTTATAATTAAAAATAAATTTGAAATGGATTTGCAACCAACACCACAAGAGAGGCCATTTAAGGACTACTTCAGTCCCTTAGCTAACTTGAGCACATCATGCATACGATACCCAAATGTAGCTGCTAGGAGTTTTGAATTAAAACCTAGTGTGCTAAATTGTCTCCCAACATTTTATGGCCTAGAAAATGAAGATCCATATAATCATCTGAATGATTTCCATGCTATTTGTCAAACTTTTAAATATGAGAATTTTTCATATGATGATGTTAAGCTTAGATTATTTCCATTTTCTTTAAAGGATAGAGCTCGTTCATGGTTCAATGCATTGCCTGCTAATAGCATTACATCATGGGAACAAATGGTAACAAAATTTTTGAATAAATATTTCCCAGTACATAAAACCAATGCTATTCGCAGGGAAATTTTAGAGTTTACCCAAAGAGAAGACGAGCAATTTTTCGAAGCATGGGAGCGATTCAATGGGCTACTCCTAAAGTGTCCACATCATGGATACGAAAAATGGCACCAATGCCAATACTTTTTGGAGGGATTATTGCCGAATGTGCAAGAATGGCTAATGGCAACAAGTGGAGGAGAGCTAATGTCAAAAAGTGCATCAGAGATTTGGGATTTCTTCCAGCGACAAGCGGATAATTCCCAACAACTGTCGTTCACTCAGTAGTACTATAAGAGTTATGGGAGTTAATTAGGTTCACATTGGCGAGTATAGTTCGTAAATTAAAGAAGTCAAAGACATAGTTGTAGGTCTTTCCCGACAATTAACATCGTTAACAGTTGCTAAAATTGACGAGCCACATGACCAGGACTCATACTCGAGATCAAGCCAATGCCATAGATGTAATGAGAAAGCCATCAAACTACAACCCTTACTCCAACACGTACAATCCGGATGGAGAGACCACTCCAGGTTTTCATGGTCTCAAGGATTCCAACAGAATGGACCAACGGCTCCAGCTCCACCAAAGTCAACCAATTCCTCAAAATCTTGAAGCCTCTCAACCACCATTTAGACCATACAATCGAACCCAAACCATTCTCGGCTAGACCATGGGAGGATGCATTCCAGAATTTCAAGAATCTTATTCACTCCAAAATCGAGCAACAAAACCACACCATTGATGAATCTGAAATGAGATGAGAGCGGGTTTCAACTCACAAACCCAATCAATTTCAAACCTTGAAAAAATGGTGGGACAACTTGCTTCTTCATTCAAACCTTGGCAATGATGTTGAGAAAGGAAAATTTCCAAGTCAACCAAAGGCCTAATCCTAAAGAAGTGCATGAAGTAAGTACCGGTTCACCTCAAAGACATGGAGAGATCAAAGCTGTCATGACCTTGCGAAAAGGAAAAGAAGTCGACAACAAAGTGGAGATGCCGGTACAAAAAATAACTCAAATTGTGCCGGTAAATGAAGAAGACCCATCATCAGAGGAGAAAGAAGAAACCAACCCACGAGAATACGTTCCGAAAGCTCCATTTCCCCAGAGGTTAGCTAAACCAAAGAAAGAAAAATCTACAAGTGAGATTTTTGAAATATTTAAACAGGTAAGTGTTAAAATCCCTTTGCTTGATGCTATAAAACAAGTGCCATCTTATGCCAAGTTTCTTAAAGACCTTTGTACTAAAAAGAGAAACATCCATGTTCAAAAGAAGGCATTTTTAACAGAAATCGTGAGCTCTATACTCCAACACAAACTTCCTCTAAAATATAAAGACCCAGGCTCCCCCACTATCTCATGTAGTATAGGGAACCACACAATTGAGAATGCTTTGTTGAACTTAGGAGCTAGTGTAAATCATTTTGCCTTACTCGGTTTTGTGAAACTTGGGTGGAGAATTACACCCAACTCAGGTGGTGTTACGAACTTGCAGATCGGTCCATGAAAAAAAACCTCGTGGTATTGTGGAGGACGTCTTATACAGGTAGATAAGTTTTATTTTCCTGTTGATTTCATTGTAATTGACACTCGGCCACCCAGATTCAAGGAAGCAGATCCCCATTATCTTAGGACGACCTTTCTTGGCAACTGCCGATGCTCATATTCAATGCAGGACTGGAAATATGCAGTTGTCCTTTGGCAATATGACGATGGAGCTAAATATCTTCAACATCGCCAAACAACCTCCCAATGCAGATGATGAAATTGTTGATGTGGATTTAATCGAAGAATTAGTTGATAATACTTTTCTTTCAAATCTTAGTGATGACCCTTTACAAACATGTTTAACTCACTTTGGTTTGAATTTTGATATTGACAGATCAATAGATGAGGTTAACGCTTTACTTGATTCAGCACCATCCATGGACATTAACAAATGGAAGTCAAGAGTGGAACAACTAGCACCATCATAGAAGAAACTGAGTCCATCATCACAATCACCACCAGAACTTGAGCATTGTGCATACTGGGCCAGCAAGAAATTCAACTTTGACATGCAGCAAGCTAACTTAGAAAGAAAATCACAACTGGCAGAAAGTCGTAATGATGTATACAAAAATGCCAAGATTTACAAACAGCGAATGAAAGTCTTTCATGACAAGCAAATTATGAGAAAATCTTTCACACCAGGTTAGAAAGTACTTTTATTCAATTCTCGCCAAACTGCTTTATTTTTATTCCCAGGTAAGTTCGCTTATCGATGGACTGGTCCCTTTATAGTCCACACTGTTTTTTCATATGGAGCAGTTAAAATTAAGGATCCAAAGAATGGTGTAATTTTTAAAGTTAATGGTCAAAGATTGAAGCCATATCTAAAGTACCAACCACGTGAAAAAAGGCACCGAAATAGATTTGAGTGACCCACCAAATTTAAATTAAGAATTTTTCTTATTTATTTCTTCTTTTCGGTGATTTAAATTATTGTGAAAGTGTGTTTATTTAATCATTCAGTTTTCTTTTATCACTTCTAATTATGTGTTCCTCAACTAGACAGTTCCTCTTGAACATTCTCAGACAACTTCAACGTGTACAATCTCATCTGAGAAGCCAGATACGATTTTGTAAAACGCATCGTATTTGGAAGCTACAACCTCCAGAGTTGGTATCCCACGTTGAAGATCTAGAAAGACAACTCAAAGAAATTGAGGGAGGTATCAACGAAACCCAAATCGAACTTGAGGAAAACTCAATAAGAGGACAATTGTGAGATTATTATTTTTCTTTTCTTTTCTTTTTTGTGTGTTCTCTAGTTTGTTACCCCGGTTAAGTGGCGGATAACGGTACTCCGTGACAATCAAAGTCGGTTACTTTAGTTTCCCATAATAACTAATATTCTGAGAAGAAGGTATGGACAGAAACGCGATTCTAGCAAAGCTTCACAAGCGATTTCCTTCACTTCCTCAGAATGCCCTCCTTACGATCTATAAAGCTCGGTCCGAACGCATGCGATTGCTTATGAGAAATAACGTCCCTGCTGACATCCGTTGGATAATCGAGGCCAAGGTATGTTTGGCAGGTGAGTTACCTCCTAAATTTATTGTATACATGCCTGGTTGTGGTAAAGGAAATTACTCGAGAAAACGAAGAGCTGAAAAACTTCATGTTAATTGTCATAAGTGTGCCAGGATGAAATGCGATAAAAATCCTTGTTCTTTCGGAATGATATCTGATAACAGGGAAGATAAGATTCAATTCATTAGGGATGGCTTGAATAAAGAGTCATTGGATGATATCCTTTTGTCTCTTGAAACGCATCCCAGTGGATACGTACAAAGAGCAATTCTCCAGTTATGGCCATTATTTCAAAAAGAACATGCACGATATAGTCTTGGGAATCTGACTATAAACGACCTGTTTGTTTATAAGAAAACTGGATGGGAAGCCTATCCTCGACCCATAGAAGGCGTTCAAGCCGTTTCTGGACGTAAAACCAGAGGAAGATGTGAGCCACAATCACAACTACCTGTAAATATCCTTTTACTGTTGTTTTATCAATTGCATTATTGTCTTTAATAATTGAGTGCTTTTTCTTTTACTATTTCCTTTTTGACTCTCGAGCCATGTGCTTTACGCGTTAATTGACATAGACATGCTACCTCCTATACAGCTATAAATCATTATCACCAAGATCTTTGATATATGATCATTTTCTTTTAGACTCACAAATTGTTTTTGAGAAGCATCCCAATGGCAGCTACTCCCAATAAACAATTCAAGAACATTTGTGTGCTCTCTGGATTTAACTATGGCAAACATAAAGAGTTCGTTGAGGCAGCCATCGATCTTGGTCAACGCATAGCAGAAAGAAATTTGCATCTGGTTTATGGAGGAGGTGACCGAGGGTTATCAAAACTAGTTGTTGAGTATTAGAAAGTGTATATTTATAATGGAGAAAATCATCATTTTACACTCCAAGTCTCACTAACATCCCTATTTTTATGTCTTTAAGTCCTTTGTAATTTAATTATGTATGTTTTATTTTAATTAAGTATTTTATGTATTTTAGGGGATATCATGGTCATTTCACAATAAACGAGAGATCAGATGGAAAAACGGACAACACTTTTGAACTCAGAACAGTCGAAAACCTTAGGAGGAGCATAAAAAGAAAAATGGTACTGTTCACATATACTGGCCTTTGTTCACACATACATGCACTTGTGCGGTTGATATATACGATCGTACACGACACTCGTTCACGGACTGTTCACCTGCATCAGAGGCCTTTGACGTGGCATCGATGACGTGACGTGGCACTATACGATGACGTGGCGGCATTTGATTGGACGAATGATGTGGCATTTACCGCTTATGTGGCATTGACCGCTTATGTGGCATTGACTGATGATGTGGCGTTGACTGATGACGTGTCACGAGCTTATTGGACCAAAAATGTTGACTGGTGACGTGGCAGAATGTTAGTGGACGAAAAAAACGTGTGTACGGTACATGCATATACACAGAATAACAGCCCTGATGATGTGTTCAATCCAATAGGAACTTGCCACGTGGCGCAATCCTGAGCGTCCAAATTGTTTTAATCCGATGGCCATGATTTACTCAGTTTATCTATAAAAAGGGGGCTCCCCCCCCCTAATTTGACACCCCTGAATCCATTTTTGGACTCCATTTTCTGTAATTCCATCTCCATCTTGTATTTTCTATGTATTTTAATAAAATTCCCATTTTACCCCTAGTTCAAATATGAGTGGCTAATTTCCTTTCAAGCTTGGGTTGAAGGTGAAGTCTCAACATGCTCCATGGGCTTAATTTGGTAAATTTACTTTTTCTTCCCCTTTAATTTATGTGGTTGTTTTGACTTTTCGTAGACAGATAGTAATAATCTTGTCTGGATATCTACGGAATAACCGCCTCCCTAGGCAAGGTTATTACTATTTGGCACGGGAAGCCCTTAGCACCATATCTATTAGAGTGTGGTTCATGATGAGTGGAAGTTCCCCCTTCATGATTTAATTGGTACTAATAATGAATGTTAAGCCGATGGTGCATGTTGAGTACAGATCCGGAGATCCAAGCATTTCATTTTAATAGTTTATTCCTACAGCATTAATTTAAATTAATATATTGCCTACTTCATTGTCATTATAAATCCAATCATCCACTTAGAAAATTAATTCTACAAGCAATTAAAATCCACCTCCTCGTGGGATCGACACTCGTCACCATTAATCTATTCTACAATAGATTCGTGAACTTGCGAGTTCAATAAAATTTGCACAACAAGTTTTTGGCACCGTTGCCGGGGAGGTAAGTATTTTAATTTGTAGAATTTTTTTTTTCTTCTTTATTTATTTATTTTATTTGTTTCCTTGTAATATTTTATTTATTTATTATTATTAAAAAAAAAGAGAAAAAAAGTGAATTTACATTTTGAAGTAGGTATTATTTTCTTTTCTTTTCTTCTCTTCTTTAAATTTCTGTAATTTAATTTTCATGTTATTTTTTTATTTTGTGAAATCGGCAGGTTCAACCGCCTCTTAATTTATTTTAATTTGTTTCACGTATTTTCTTTTCTATATATAGCACTTGAGTTATTTTTATAGCAAATTGTAACAGCGTGATAAGGTTAGTATCGTAATTTCTCCCTTTCCTTTATCTTTATTAATTTTGTTATTATTTTTTTTTTATTTATTTTTATTATTTGCATGCATGGTCGAAGGTCACAATTACCGAATATTGAGCCTATAGACTTAATGGTCAAAGATTAAAGTCATATCTAGAATACCAACCACATGAAAATGACACCGAAATCGATTTGAGTGACCCGTCAAACTTGAATTGAGATTTTTTTCTTCTTTTCGGTGATTTAAATTTGTGTGAAAGTGTGTTTATTTAATCATTCAATTTTCTTTTATCACTTCTAATCATGTATGCCTCAATTAGACAGAGCCTCTTAAAACATCTCAGACAACTTCAACATATACGATCTCATCTGAGAAGCCAGATACGATTTTACAAAACACATCGTATTTGGAAACTACAACCTCCAGAGTTGGTATCCTACGTTGAAGATCTAGAAAGACAACTCAGAGGAATAGAAGATGGGATATATAACTTCCAATTAGAGCTTGAGGTTAACTCAATAAGAGGACGAATGTAAGTTCATTTTTCTTTTTATTGTGTGTTTTCTTATTTTGTTCACTATCATGTTTGATTCGATTTTACAGATTTGATTTTCTTTGTTTAGTGTGTTTTGATTTATTTTCCCGTATAAGTGGCGGATAACGGTATTCCATGACAATCAAAGTCGGTTACTTCAGTTTCCCATAATAACTGATATTCTGAGAAGAAGGTATGGACAGAAACATGATTCTAGAAAAGCTTCACAAGCGATTTCCTTCACTTCCTCAGAATGCCCTCCTTACGATCTATAAAGCTCGGTCCGAACGCATGCGATTGCTTATGAGAAATAACATCCCTGCTGACATCCGTTGGTTAATTGAGGCCAAAGTACGTTTGGCAGGTGAGTTGCCTCCTAAATTTATTGCATACATGCCTGGTTGCGGTAAAGGAAATTATTCGAGAAAACGAAGAGCTGAAAAACTTCATGTTAATTGTCATAAGTGTGCCAGAATGCAATGCGATAAAAATCCTTGTTCTTTCGGAATGATGTCTGATAATAGGGAAGATAAGATTCAATTCATTAGGGATGGCTTGAATAAAGAGTCATTGGATGATATCCTTTTGTCTCTTGAAACGCATCCCAGTGGATACGTACAAACAGCAATTCTCCAGTTATGGCCATTATTTCAGAAAGAACGTGTCCGATATAGTCTTGGGAATCTGACTATAAACGACCCTGTTTGCCAGTTTATAAGAAAACTGGATGGGAAGCCTATCCTCGACCCATAGAGGGCGTTCAAGCCGTTTTTGGACGTAAAACCAGAGGAAGATGTGAGCCACAATCACAACTACTTGTAAATATCCTTTTACTGTTGTTTTATTTCACTATTGTTTTATCAATTGCATTATTGTCTTTAATAATTGAGTGCTTTTTCTTTTACTATTTCCTTTTTGACTCTCGAGCCATGTGCTTTACGCGTTAATTGACATAGACATGCTACCTCCTATACAGCTGTAAATCATTGTCACAAAGATCCTTGATATATGATCATTTTCTTTTAGACTCACAAATTGTTTTTTAGAAGCATCCCAATGGCAGCTACTCCCATTAAATAATTCAAGAACATTTGTGTGCTCTCTGGATTTAACTATGGCAAACATAAAGAGATCGTTGAGGCAGCCATCGATCTTGGTCAACGCATAGCAGAAAGAAATTTACATCTAATTTATGGAGGAGGTGACCGAGGGTTATCAAAACTAGTCTCAGAAGCTGTTTATCTCAGAGGGAGCCAAGTGTTAGGCATCATCCCAAGAAGCCTCAAACCGTTGGCCTGTATGTCTGACTCACCAACTGGCGAAGAGTTAGTTGTCTCAGGTATGCAAGAAAGAATAACTGAAATGTTGAATCATGCTGATGCTTTTATTTTCTTACCAGGAGATCTTGCAACTCTAGAGGCACTAATCACATTAGCATCTTGGGCCCATCTGAACATTCATCAGAAACCCATCGGTTTGTTAAATGTCAATAACTTTTATGATGGCTTCATCGCATTTCTTAACCATGCAATAAAAAACCATTTCATCCCTTTCACAGCGAAAAAAATCTTTATTTGTGCTCATACTGCTAACGAGTTACTTGATCTGTTACAAGCTTATAGACCAGAGCCAGATCCCAAGACCCTTATGTTGGAATGGCCAACTAATGATGGTAACAATAGCCGTAGTAAGAAGTACAAATTAGATTTAACTCTCCGCTTGTAAATATTTTCTTCTGTGATCCAGCACTCAGGTGATGTCTTCTAAACCCTATTCTCTTTTAAACATTGAGGACAATGTTCCGTTCAGGTTGGGGGGAGGGAATAGTTGACAATTGTGGAATATCTCAATCTTGGTGTAGTTTTTATTATTTTTATTGTAGAAACTAACTATGGCTAAATTTTTAAGTCTAAGATGGCTGAATATGGAGTGTAGTAACTCTAGAAACGCATCTTCTTATTATAATAAAAAAAAAAAAGGCATTTTGTGTGATCTTTTCATAATTAGATGACATGATAACTTTCAAATTTTAGTATTTGTATTATCTTTGGTCTTTAGTTATGTTACACCATGTTTGTTACTCTACATGTTGATGTTGGAGACAAATATAAGTTGCTTGAAAGAATGCACATGTCATAATAATTTCCAAGTGAGTTTTTGAGCCTGTTATTTTTCTTGGAGAGTAACCCTTTTTGCCCATTCTTCATTCAGCTTAGCAGTTTATTGCTTTATACATTATCTCCAAAAAAAAAAAAAAAAACCTAAAGTGTGTGTTGCCACATCTGAAGATCTATCGAACTAGTAGATATGGAAGATTATTTAGAACCCTAAAAGATGACAGAAAGGCCATCTTTGTTCCGTTTGAGCCTTTCTAGCCAACCCTATTAATATGTATCCATAGTTAACCCCTTTGAGCCTTAAAAAAAAAAAAATAATAATAATAAAGTAAAAATAAAGACTTTTTCTTTGGCAACCTATTATCTTGTCCCACTCCAATGTGGAGTATCACCTTATATTTTGTATTTCTCACCACCCATTTATGTTTGAAAATAGAGATAATTTTGCATTAAAAAAAAAAAGGTGCTAAAAAAAAAAGAGAAAAAGAAACAAAAGAAAAAAAAATGTTTACAAATAAAATAAAAATAAAAAAATCAAGTGAAAAGCACCTTACAATCACCAAAGTTCTCTATTTTTCAAACATATATTTTGTTTTTCCTATTATCTTTTCTTTGTTAGCCACGTCCCTAGCCTACGTTACGTCCTAATAAAAGTCCTTCTTGATTTTAGGGGACTATAGTCTGAAATAGAAAGTAGTTATATGGGTTGAAAAGATGTGGTAATGCATACTAAAAAATAAAAAAATAAAAAAAAAAGATGATGAATGTATTGGTTTGATTAGCATTTTTGAATTAAAATCGTCTTTTCTAAGTTCGAGGGCATATTTCTATCACCTTGGTGAGAGTGTGTGATATTACTTCTTTATTATTTTCACTCAAATTACCATTCACCTGGAGTGATTATTTTTTGGTTTAATTTCTTTGTGAGCGTATTTACTACCAGGTGAGATTTTGGGGTTTGCATGTCATTCTTAAAAGTGACTCGATTACTAAAATTGTGACAAAGTTTTCTAAACCGATTCATGTGGAGAGTTGATGTGGGAATGATATTTCTTTAGATCGTAGATAATGCTTATACTTTTATTTGATTGTTATCATTAGTCGATTGAATAAATATCACAAAAAAAAAAAAAAAAAAAAAATTTGTTTCAGTTTTGTTTTCGCTCAAATTGCTAGGGACTAGCAACAAGCTGGTTGGGGGGTGTGTTGAGTACTAGAAAGTGTGTATTTATAATGGAGAAAATCATCATTTTACACTCCAAGTCTCACTAACATCCCTATTTTTATGTCTTTAAGTCTTTTGTAATTTAATTATGTATGTTTTATTTTAATTAAGTATTTTATGTATTTTAGGGGATATCATGGTCATTTCACAATAAACGAGAGATCAGATGGAAAAACGGACAACACTTTTGAACTCGGGACGTAAAAACCTTAAGAGGAGCATAAAAGAAAAATGGTATCGTTCACATATACTGGACTTTGTTCACACATACTGATGCGGTTGATATATACGGATCGCACACCTAATCGCTCATTCACGACTGTTCACCTTATCAGATCTTTGACGTGGCATCATGCGATGACGTGGCACTATACGATGACGTGGCGGCATTTGATTGGGCGAATGATGTGGCATTGACCGACATGTGGCGTTGATCGATGATGTGCGTTGATCGATGACGTGTCACGAGCTTATTGGACCAAAAATGTTGACCGTGACGTGGCAGAATGTTAGTGGACGAAAAAAAACGTGTGTGTACGGTACATG
This sequence comes from Luvunga scandens, assembly GCA_030449905.1. Classification (NCBI taxonomy): domain Eukaryota; kingdom Viridiplantae; phylum Streptophyta; class Magnoliopsida; order Sapindales; family Rutaceae; genus Luvunga; species Luvunga scandens. The sequence continues at coordinate 444,214 of JASUUG010000329.1, read as the reverse complement.
CATATACAGAATAACAGCCCTGATGATGTGTTCCATCCAATAGGAACTTGCCACGTGGCGCAATCCTGAGCGTCCAAATTGTTTTAATCCGATGGCCATGATTTACTCAGTGTATCTATAAAAAGGGGGCTCCCCCTCCTAATTTGACACCCCTAAATCCATTTTTGGACTCCATTTTCTGTAATTCCATCTCCATCTTGTATTTTCTATGTATTTTAATAAAATTCCCATTTTACCCCTAGTTCAAATATGAGTGGCTAATTTCCTTTCAAGCTTGGGTTGAAGGTGAAGTCTCAACATGCTCCATGGGCTTAATTTGGTAAATTTACTTTTTCTTCCCCTTTAATTTATGTGGTTGTTTTGACTTTTCGTAGACAGATAGTAATAATCTTGTCTGGATATCGGCTGGAATAACCGCCTCCCTAGGCAAGGTTATTACTATTTGGCACGGGAAGCCCTTAGCACCATATCTATTAGAGTGTGGTTCATGATGAGTGGAAGTTCCCCCTTCATGATTTAATTGGTACTAATAATGAATGTTAAGCCGATGGTGCATGTTGAGTACAGATCCGGAGATCCAAGCATTTCATTTTAATAGTTTATTCCCACCACTTTAATTTACATTAATTGATAGCCTACATAATTCTCATTATAAATTCAATCACCCATTAAGAAAATTAATTCTACAAGTAATTAAAATCCACCTCCTCGTGGGATCGACACTCGTCACCATTGATCTATTCTACAATAGATTCGTGCACTTGCGAGTTCAATAAAATTTGCACAACACCCCTCACTTGTGTGGACTCGGGTTCGAGTCTTGGGGGTGGGGAGGGGGTAAAAATTGATTTGGGCTTGTCCACCCCCCCTTTTCCTTTTAAAAAAAAATGACTAGTATAGAGTAAGTAAGGATCGATTCCATGAATACTGTGCTATTTTTTTTTTATTATTATCAACTCTATAATAAAGGACTTAAAATAATGATGATGATAACAACAACAACAACAACAATAATAAAATTAACCTAGCTAAAGAAAATACCAACTATATAAAAAAGGGGTTTAGTGAATTTTTAATTATATGGCAAGAAATAAAGAAACTATGACTGAGAAAATAATAATTTAATAGAAACTCTAATTAAAAGGAAAAGAAATAAAAATAATGAAAAATTTGGTCAAAGGATCATTCGCCACTAAAGATGCCCAATGGGCCGTGCCGTGTCAGCTTGGTCCATCAAAGCAAAGCTCAAGTATGCTCGTACTCATGTTGTGCCTAATTTTTTTTGCTTAGGCCCGGCCTAGCACTTGTGTCGTGCTCACACATGTCATGCCGTGGGTCGTGCCATGTCGTGCCTAAGGAAAAAGCCCAATAAGCTATTTTTTTTAAATTTTTTTTAAGAGCGCATGCCAAGTTATTGGTGTACTTTTTTAAGGCTATATATTTTTGGGTCCATGTGCCTTTATTCTAATTTAGTAGAATGCAAAATTCAAAACTCAAATCTATATTCAATAATAATAAACTAATAATAATAAAAGAATGTAATATTAATTACTAAATTTGACCTTATGGCATTACAATTCTTTTCTATTACTTAACAACAACAATAATAATAATTTTTTTTAAGAGTTAACTTAATTGTTAACTTGGACTTACATAGAGTGATAGATCATAATTCACAATAATATTAATACATATTTACAAAATCATGATATCAATTATTTATTTAATAAATTATAAATATAAATCAATTATAGTTTTTTAAACTAAGAATTAACTGAATTTTAGAGATTCAATTTCAAGTTATTTGTAAAATCATAAAATTTTAAGTTTACTTTCATTAAAAAATGAAAGGTGCTCATTGCGGGCTTTTTCACATGTTGTACTTTAGTCCATCTCTAATTGTCCTGTGCTTTTAACACCTGCGTCCCTGAAATTTGAAGTCCAGCCCAGCCCATATGTATGCCTTGCCACTTCGCGTGCCCTATTGAAACGTGCTCGTGTGGTGCCCGTTCCGTGCCACGTGCCATCCGGCCCATTGGCCATCTTTATTCGCCACCACCAAACATGCACGTAATCAATGTATCAATTCTATCAACAATTTCTATTGAAACTATCAACCGTAGACAACAATAAGCTCTGTTAATCTAAGTCTTTCCTTAATATGTCGTTAGGTAAAACAAGCTCTTCATCTAATCTTTAACCATTAAATAATTTAAAGAAAACTCTTTAAATTTAAGATAATGGAAGCATTAAGTAGGGAAAGATATTAGGTTGATCTTGGCAATAAACACACAACAATAAGCTATGTTAATCTAAGTCTTTCCTTAATATGTCATTAGGTAAAACAAGCCCTTCATCTAATCTCTAACCATTAAATAATTTAAAACATGCTATTTAAATTTAAGATAATGGAAGCATTAAGTAAAGAAAAATATTATGTTGATTTAGGCAATAAACACACAAACTCGAATTATTTAACATAAGTTATGTTCTCCAATTAAAATAACTGATTCCAATTCACTACGAATGATTAAAATATTGAAACAATTACAGATAAAGTATTTTAATCTAGTAATAGAATTTATTCAAGTCCTATCTAATTGGCCACTTAAATAAGATAAGAATAAAATCATAAATATTGATTATAGAACATAAACAATTTCAATTAAATAAATTGAATGATAGAAATTGAATCTTAATCGTATGACTTGTTTAGGGTTTTGAATTCACTTTCAACGAAATAAAATTAGTGATGGAGATTATTCCAAAAGGCTGCCTTTAGCTCTCGGGTTTGTGCGACCTCCTCCTCTTTTTTTACTTCTTTTCTTGTGGTTGCTTCCATTCAAAAGCCAAAGGTTGGCTTTTTTATAATGCTTGGCCGAATCCTTGTACGATTTGAATTCCAATTCCAAGCAATTAATTTGCTTTCCTTATTAACCACTAAGCTAGCCAACGCCACTTTAGTGCATGCACATGCTTGCCTTTGTTATCATTCTTTAAGATTCTTGATTTCAATCGAATTAAGCCACCAAATTGAACTAAATTAAATTTTGTCTTTAATCTCCATGTGATGGCCATAGTCTTCTAAATGTGCATGAATTAATTTTATTGTTTCGGTTTTCTTAGTTTCCAAAAATCTTCAATTATTTCCATTTCGATTCATTCAAGTAGATTTTTTTTTTGAGTGTCCTAATTTAGTTCCTCTTTAATTCCAGAATATACCTAATATAACAAAACATAAAAATTAAGATAAAAATAAGCATAATAAAATATAATTTAACAGAACAACTAAATTAAAAATTAACTAAAACAATTAACCGTAAAAAACAATATAGAGATTACTAAATGATGAAGGAAATGGTCTCTTGAAATCGATGCCCTATACATAAAAAATCTCAACTATAAGAATGGGAGATTGTGGCATTTGATTTTTAGGTCCTAAATTACCTATTCTCTGACAACGATCACAAGATTTGCAAAAGAGATATGTATCCTTAAACAATGACAACCAATAGAAACCATTTGCAAGTACCTTAAAGGCTATTCCTTTTGGTCTAAAATGTCCTTTACAAGCTAAAGTATGACAAAAGATAAAAATAAAAGTAAATTTAGTTTTAGGTACGAATCTTCTAGTCACCAAAGCAATGCTTCCATAGGTATGGTTCATCTCACACAGTACATTGCATCACTCTTAATCTTGGCCTTTTGTGCATAAGTCAACTCCTCGAGTAATGTCCTAGTAACTAAGTAATTTACAATATCTAGGTACTAAGAAGTAACCGTACCTACCTGTAGTAACTACCTATTCGGAAAGTTCTCATACATTAAAAGTGCATTTTCATTAAAGGAAGATGACTTAAATGATCTGCCGCTAAATTTTCAGAGCCTCTTTTATCTATAATCTCTAAGTCAAAATCTTGAAATAGAAGTATCCATCGAATAAGGCGCGATTAAGCATCCTTTTGGTGGGTAAGTACTTAATAACTGCATGGTCAGACTAAATGATTACCTTAGATTCAATCAAATAAGAACAGAATTTCTTCAATACAAAGATAGCCACTAAAAGTTCTTTCTCAGTTGTAAAATAGTTAAGTTGTGCATCATTTAACATGCAAGAGGCATAGTAGATGATGTAAGGAAGCTTGCCCACACATTGACCCAACACGGCTCTAACGACATAGTCATTAACATCGTACATGATCTCAAATGATAGATCCCAGGTTCGGTGGTTGAATCACGCGGGGCCGATGTTAAAACCTTTTTTAACTTCTCAGAGGCTATTTGGCACTTTTCATTAAAGCCAAAAGTCATATCCTTTTAAAGCAAATTGCAGATGGGCAACACTATCTTGGAGGAGACTTTTATAAACCTACGATAAAAACATGCATGACCAAGAAAGGAACAAACCTCCGTCACACTAGTGGGAGATGGTAAGGAGCAAATAAGATATATCTTAGATTTATCAACTTCAATCCCCTTTTAAAAAATAACATGGCCTACTACAATGCCTTGATTAATCATCAAATGACATTTTTCCCAATTAAGCATAAGGTTAGTGTCAATGCATCATTTAACTACAAGTGTAAGGTTATATAGACATCTATCAAAAAATCACCATAAACCGTTAAATTATCCATAAATACCTCAATGATGTTTTCCACATGATCAGAAAAAATACTTATTATATGAGTTTATAATATGGTAGGAGTGTTACATCGCCCATATGGCATCCATCAGTAAGCAAATGTGCCAAAGGGGCAAATGAAGGTCAATTTCTCTTGGTCTTTCAGAGCGATAATGATCTGATTATAACTTGAGTAACCATAAAAAAAAATAGTAATGAGAGTGATTGACTACCTTTTAAAAGGAAAAGGAAAATGATCCTTGTGAGTTGCATCCAGTTTGCAGTAATTAATGCAAATCTCCGTTCGATTTAAACTCTAGTTGGCACAAGTTCATTTTCCTCACTTTTAACCACGATGACTCTTGACATTTTAGGAAATACCTGTATAGGACCCACTCACTTACTATCAGAAATGGTATAGATGATCGCATTAAGAAGCTTTAGTAACTCATTTTTTAGGACTTTTATCATCATTGGATTAAGGTGGCGTTGTACATCTCTTGTTAGTTTAAACCCTTCCTTTAGTACAATGCGATTCACACATATGGAATGACTAATTCCCTTGATATTAGCAATGGTCTAGGAAATTGTTGTCTTGTGATCCCGACATACCTTAATTAACTTTTCTTGTTGAACTAGAGTGAGAGTTTTAGCAATAATGATTGGAAGTGTTTCATTCTCACCTAAGAAAATATATTTAAGGTACTCTAGGAGTGGCTTTAGTTCTAAGGTAGGTGCCTGCACAATAGAAGGTAAAAGTTTCTCATTGGATAAAGGCAATTCAAGTTAAGAAACATTATACCTATTGGTACGTATTGGGGCTATCCCATTTAAGATCGCAACAATTTCTTCTATTGCGTCATTTAAGTCTATCAAATTTACGTGTTCTTTAAAATCCTTATTCCTAATAATTTTTCATATGGCAACTTCAGAATTTTCATTACTAGATAACTTAAAGAATTCTTGTAACAAAATGTTAATATCATCTATGGCAAAAGAAAAGTGTAAATCACTGGGCTAACTGATCATCTCAATGATATTGAGGCAGATCACTTCACTATCAAGTCCATCGTGAACATCCATCATGGTTTGGCCTTGTCTTAAGGAATGGTTGCCCTAGTATAATGGGCAATGAATCATCCTCCATTTCAAGGATATAAAAATTGGCTGGAAAGGCCAATTCATTGACCTATACAAGAACATCTTTTATAACCCATTTCGGGTAAGCATTAGATCTATCAACCAATTGAATAATCACGTTTGTTTCTTCCATTAGACCTAGATTTAGAGAGTTATAAATTGAATATGGCATAACATTAATTGATGACCCTAAATCTGGTATACATCTTTCAAACTTGGTATTCTTGATAGTGCATAGGATAGTAAAAGTACTTGGATCCTTGCACTTAAGAGTGAGTTTTCTTTGAAGTATAGACGCAACATTCTCCCCTACACTTACCTGTGCGTTATTGCTCAACCTACCTTTTCTTGAATTTTCTTCGCACATGTGAACTCAATAATCTCATATATTTTATATGAAATTGGTGTTATTAATAGTAGCCCTCCTAAATGAAATGTTTGATCATATATTAGTTATCAGGGTTATTAGACGAACATTCTGAAATACTCATTAAACTTACTTTTTAATTAAATTTTTTATTACTAGAATATAAGGCTAACTTCAGCTAAATTTATTATTCATTATTTATAATAAATAAAAATATGAATAAAACCAACCCCCTCTCTTTTTGATACTTTAACCCCTGCTGGCTTGCTGGCTTAACCCATGGTCGTACCTTGCCTTACCCCGAAACCACAATGCCATCTTTTTTTTTTTTTTTCTTGATGCAACGAGCATTGCCACTGTTTTTATTCTCAATTTTCCATAGCTTGGTGGCCATGGCTTGCTTAATGGTGCTTCCCAACAACGATACCTAGCCCGAGCACTGGCAAGTGCCATAACCAACCATAAAATCTTAAAAACCAAAATTTCAAAATCTAAAATACCTAATTTCATAATATGTATTTTAACCACCATCAAATTGTTCTCAAACTCAATAATATCAAAATTATTAAATTTGAGGACACCAAATATTTAATCATTAAATGAAAATAAATTTGATTATCAATGATTCAATATGAAAAGACTTTTATACCACTTGTTAGAAAAATAATCTTTTGGTGAAAAATCATCACTTAAATTATAGGAACACATATATTATATCACCAAGAATTAATAAATGAATATGTGAAAGTATATGTAAATCAGTAATGCTTAATTACACTCTAGAGTCATAAGGTTTGTCTTCTAAATCTACACATTTTCTTAGAGAATTCTTTAAGTTTCTCTCTGTATTCTCTTTGATGATGGGATGTTAGAAAAGAGTAGAATGATAAATGTGATTTGGGGACCATAATCACTTATATAGATAACTTCTCTGTCATATTTTGGTATTTTTACTTTAGCTCGTCATAAACATAGAAATTGCTCTCAAGTCTCTGCATATTAAATGCCTACACTCTATCAGATACGTTAACGCCAAATTATTAAAAACCTTAATAGATCACTTTTAATTGAACTTAACCTTATATGACAGTTCACAATATATAATTATTCATATATAAGTCCAACATTGGATTAAAGATCCAACGACTTAAACACATCATAAATCATATATAAATGTTTTTTACATTCTAAATTCATGTAAAATAAGACTCATAATAGAATACAAAGATAGAAAATCTAGTAAAGCATTAGGGAAGTAAGACTTATCAACTCATAACGATCTCTCCGAAACAAGAGTTTAAATCCTATGGTATGAATAAAGAGTTGCGAGCAGTTGGGAGAATTAAAAAAAAATATCATTTGTGAATATAGGGTTATGAAAGAGGGGACAAAAATATGAATTTATATCGAATCATAGAAAACCTTATTAATTTTGGAAACATTAATTCTTTTACAAAATTATTCTATGAATTCTAATTAGGCATATACTCATCCTTATTCTTATTAGCAATTATGCCATTCATGATTTTCTTTTCAAAAACTTCCATAATTAAGATTATGGAAATCTGGCGTTACACAAATCTTGTAACATGCATGGCACTTACAAAGGAATGTCGAAGCACATTTGAAATCGATCAATAGAGCTTAAGAATTGAATAGCAAGAATGACATCAGAAATCCCCATCAAGAAAGCTCAAGATTAACACAACAATAACGCAAAGCAATTGACAATTTGATTACAATCAAATCTCATGATTTATGTCAATTATCTCTCGATTGATTTTCCAAGAATTATCCTTCCTTATATTTCCGCTTTTACTGTTACTTTCCTCTAGCGTATAAATAACTTAATATCTTGTACATTTAGAAATATTTTCCCTAATTCTTGCACGATCTTATTTTCTCTTTATTGTTTCACAAAGAATCGCTACAAGCTTAAGATCTAAACTTGTATTGTCTCTTCAATCCTTCCATCAATGTGCAAGTTTGGTCTCCACCAAACTCACCTATCAAAACTACCTATAGTGCTCTAACATTCTTCCCTTTATGTACGACCTTGTCTTGATCATTTTCTCACAGACTGAAGCTCCACTAAAAACCTTGATTAAGGATGGAAAGGAAACTACCAACCTGAATTCGTCAAAAAAAAAATGATGGATTACATATCACTTGGTTGCGAGGTATGATGACTAAACATGTCTGAGCATAATAATCGATATTCAAACTTGTTCACGAGATTTGGCTGACCATCGAGGAAAGCATGTTGCCCACAATCAAGAACAAGAGTCTGTCTTTGAAAGACAACTTATATTCATTAAAGAAGGCTCTTGAACTTTGAGAATTCCTTAAAAAGATTTAATAACGCAGTGACATCCGCAAGCCAATATTGTTCGAATATGAAATTGTTTAACTTCCTCGTGCTCTAGGCCTAAATTATGCGACTTCAAAATGACTATGCTTATTGAGCCACCACACCCAATACCCAACTTGAAAGCAATTTATGTTAGCTCTTTAGAATCATGAGCAAACTATATTTGCTTTAAGAGAAGAAATCTTGCTGACCAAAACCGAGCCTTATTTCTCGTGCGTGGTCACGAACAAAATAGTTAGGACGGTGAGGTGGATATGGCGAGGTTCTTCTAATATCGATGAAAGAAGAAATGGAAATTAGCACAACAATCAAAAGCCAAACTATCTCGTAGAACCAACCACAAAATCATCACCCTCAAAACTATCCTCAAAAGCCGACAATATTAAAGAAAGAGAGGGCAATGAAGACAAGAAAAATTGTGTGCCAAATATGTGGCAAGCAAATCACTCCGCTATAATTTTCCATAACATGGTATGAATATTACTCCCGAATAAAGAAAGGTATTCAAGCTCTTATTGCTATCAACATCAATGATCCAAACGATCAAAATTTTTATGCTAACCTAAGGGCCACCTTTCAGATGACAAATGATCAAGGTAAACTTCATAAAATCTCCACTTATAACGGTAATTACAAAACTTTTTTAGGAAACGGCTAAAGCTACAAATTTCGCATATTGTTGACATCTCCTTAAATACAAACTAAAAGAAGTTTAAAGTTGAAAAGCATTTTTCTTGTCCCTAAAATGAAGAAGAATTTACTTTTAACAGAACAGCTGGCTGATGATTGCAAATATATGTCCTTATATTTCATTTACAAAATATTCATTGTGATTTGTGGGGATCTTTCCCTATTAATTCTAGTCAAAATAATCATTATTATGTTTTATTTGTCGATAATTACTTGAGATTCTCATAGCTGTTTTCTTTTGGAAAAGAAATATTACTTTTTTGAATGTTTCTTAAATTTTCAATGACAGGTTGAAAACCGTTTTAAAAGGGAAATAGAAATTTTTTAGAGTGACGGTTGAGTTGAATTCAGCTATCCAGTCTTCCAAAATCATCTACACTAATGTGGCATCATCCAACAAATTTCATATCCTTATAATACTGAGCAGAACTAGGTCGTGGAATAGAAGCATTGCCATGTTGTAGAAGCTGGTCTTACGACAATGTTTCTTGTGGCTTATTTATAAGATTATAGGTTGATAGCTTGCAAACTACTGTATACCAAATAAATAAAAGATTGTTCACAACTATTAATGAAATAAGCATTTCATTGTGTAAGATTGTAACTTTTCTATTTCTACTGTGAGCAATTTTATCTTGATTACTAAAGTGGTGAATTCAGGTAGAATATTTAATATGTATATATGTTATGCACATTGAATTGGACTATATTGAATTATAATCTAGTTTAACAAATGTCGTTGATCATAATTTATATAGGATTTAATAAGCTTAATTGACCTTAATCTTGAGTGATTAATGAACTTGCATTCTTGTATTATGACTTTTGAGCTATCATGGAGTGAGATCCACTAAACAATCAAAAGCTTGATAGCATCGAGATGTTCAAGGATATTGGGAGCACATACTTGCAAGGTGGAATCTATGCTAATGATGCCTACCTAAGTTGTTAGTGGTACTTCATCATTTAAACCTATGCCGCAATTTATTCAACAAATTGGTTATTAAATAATAATATTTATTTGTAACTTAGTTACAAATATAGAAATATTGAAAATGATTATTAGAACAAATAGTAACTTAAGGGTAAATATATAATTATAGAGACATGGCATTCATCATGGGCCTAACTTTAATTATGAACATTGGATAAAGGATCTATTAAGTGGTTATTATTAGTCTAAGACTAAAGCTAAAATTAATTCAAAAGAGTTTTAATTAATTGAGCTTTTATTTGACTATGTGCGTTATTAGAGTGCAACTTTGGGCTTTAGTGGAACACTTGCTTGTTCTTCATGCAACAAATTCCTGTCAGGATAATACGATTCATCAACTATCAAATGCAAACATTCTACCTGAGAAAAATATTACTTTTGACAATTTTGATGAATCACAATAGTAATCAAATACTAATGCCTCGAACTCGTAAAGCTAGAACTCTACGCCACTACATTGCTAGAATGACACTATCGATCGCCTCGAACTCGTAAAGCTAGAACTCTACAGCCACAATGCGGCTTTTAGTAATCACGTTTGTAGCAATTGAACCATTCCCCAAATTTGAACAACTTTCAACAGCAACTTGTTGAACTCATCCTCATGAAGACTTCCTAGGTATATCAAATAGACTTTCCATTAAGATTCTTCTTCATCCTATAAAAGTCCCACAAAGTGTGATAAAAATACATACAATGCTTATAGGACAAAAGCTAAAACTCAATCCAATCTTGGTCTTTGGTGTAGGACGTTAATTTAGGTTAATTTAAAATTTTAGAATTTTTATTATTCTATTACTTTTTATTTTAATTAGAGTCAATAATAGTACGTGACTTATTCTTTTATTTTTATTATAATTGTGATTTATTTTCTTTTTTTTAGTTAACTTAGGTCTTGTCATTGTTTTCATAACATCCAATTCAATTATTTCATAAATCCCCTTTTTAATAATTCCAATTTAGATTATCTACAAAATCTCTCTTGTAAAGTCGTCTGTATTAGAGCGTCAACTAATATTTGTTTATGCACTATTAAAAAATCTTACTGAGTCGTTTAGATTAGAATGATATCTAATCACGCTTTGATTAGAATGTAACCTAATCGTGTTGGTTTGATCAAGTACTAAAATAATATCTAGTGTTCCCTACCTAATCAATTCCATTTCTTCCACGCCTGCTCCATTGCTCTGCAACCCAAAAGAGCAGTTCTAAAACATGACTTGGCTGTTGGTTCCTAGACTAGAAAATACAAATGTAGAAAGTGGGTGTCAAAATAAAATATATTAAGGATGGATCCATTGACAGGGTTAAATCCCGATTAGTTGTAGGAGGTTTCACTTATATATCTAATATGGATTTCGACGAAACATTTACCCCAGTAGTGGAACCAACAACAATTCACTTGGTCATTGCAATTGCAGTTAGTTTAAGATGGGTGATGCAGCAATTGATTGTAAGTAATGCTTTCCTAGACGGAATTTGAAAGAAACTATGTATATAGAATAGCCCCATGGTCTGTCCCTGGTTGCTCCACCTTCATCGCCATGTGAATCATGTCTTCTAGCTCAACATAATGCTGAAAGTCAAAACCACGTAAAAATCTCGCTATAGTAGTCACAAGGTCCTCTTTAATGTTAGTTCGAATCATGGCTATCTCTTGAAACTGTGAGTCAGACTTTAAAGCATTTGGTGGAGGTCCCTCTCATAGCGGCTAAAAGGGTATAAGGAAATGAAATTTGTTGGATGATGCCACGTTGGTGTAGATGATTTTGGAAGATTGAAGAGCTAAATTCAACTCCACCGCCATTCTAGAAAATTTTTAAATCCCTTTTAAACTGGTTTTCAACCTGTCGCTAAAATTTTAAGAAACATTCAAAAAAGTCAGATTTCCTTTTCAAAAGGAAATAGCCATGAGAATCTTTGAGTAACCATCCACAAGTAATTAAAACATAATAGCGGTGATTTTGACTAGAATTAATAGGGGCAGGTCCCCACAAATTGCAGTGGATCTTTTGTAAAAGAAACGTAGAGATAATATTGAATTTTTTAAATGATAGTTTACACTTTTTGCCTTGTTGGCATGATACATAAACACTATGTGTTTTAATCCAACCATGTGAGTCAAATTCAATTGCACATTTATAATCATCAGCTAGGTGTTCTGTTAAAAATAAATTCTTATTTATTTTAGGGACAATGAAAACATTTTTCAATTAAACTTCTTTTAGCTGTATTTAAGGAGATGTCGTCAATATGAGAAATTTGTACGCTTCAGCCATTTCCCACAAAAATTTTGTCATAACCATTATAAGTGGCGATTTTATCAAGTTTAACTGGATCATTGGTCATATGAGAAGTGGCCACAGAGTTAGCGTAAAAATTCTGATGGTTTGGATCATTGATCTTGAGAGTAGCAAGAGCGTGATGCATTTCTTTATTAAGGGAATAATGTTCATACCAGTTATATATGGCAAATTGGAGCGAAGTGATTTGGCTTACCGCATATTTGGCACACAATTTTCTCATCTTGATTGCCCTTTTTTGCTTAAGTATTGTTTGGCTTCTGAGGATAGTTTTGAGGCAATGATTTTGTGGCTGATTCTACAGATAGTTTGGCTTTTGATTATAGCGCTAATCTTCATTTCTTCTTCCACCGATATTAGAAGAACCTCCGCCTTATCAACCCCGCCTCCCTCCGTCGATTTCGACCGTGACCATGCTCACAAAAAAAGTCTTGGTTCTGGTTAGGCTCCATGCCTTCTGTTAAAGCAATTACAATTTGCTCATGATTCTGAAGAGCTAACATAAATTGCTTCCAATTTGGGCATGGTGGCTCAGTGAGCATAGTCGTTTTGAAGTCAACATAATTTGGGCCTAAAGCACGAGGAAGTTGAAAAATTTTATCATCGACCAATAACTTCATTATAATCAGAGTGCATATAATAGCTCCAAAAACTCATCTAGCCAAAAAACAGAATCAGAATTTAAAAGAGCTGACTTGGTTTGTCCATGGTCTGAGTTATTTACAATTACATGAACTATAATGAATTTGAAAAGCATGAGCAGAACAAGGCATGGAACGAAGCATTACCACGTTGTAGAAACAAGGCAGCCTTATTGATATGATTATAGGTTGATAGCTTCCAAACTACTGTATACCTAGTAAATCAAATGCCATTAACCACTATAGGGATGCAAAGTCCTTACTAGCGTCTATTTGACAAAATCCCATATTATAGGAGACTTAGAATTCTTGTTTGCAAGAGTTTTCCATATTTACGGAATTACGATAACACCTATCCATGTGTATTTAGTTGATATAGTCCTTTACACAATGGATATCATTGTCTGAATCCTCAAACAAACATGGTTTATATCTACATACACATTATTTTTTATCAAACTATTTTTCCTTTTGCAAACAAGAATTCCCCTTATGTCATAGGAAGATTGTCAATTTCCCCCCTACTGTAATTAATATATATCATTTGCTCCATACTATTTTTAAAATAGCCAATAACCCCCTGACAACATAAGTTTACAATATTACTTTTATTTTCAAATACACTTTTATTCATATTTATTATAGATTAAATAAATCACATGAATGAAAATTAAAATAAAAACATTAAGTATTAAAAATAAGAAATACATGTTTTGATGTGAAAAAAATTAATAATAAAATATTTTTCTTGTACTTTTTTATTTTATAAACATTTTCTTATAATAAATATATAAGAAAATTATTATAAAATGATAAAAAAATTATTATAAGAAAACTTGAATGATAAATAAAAAATTATTATAAAGAAATGATAATATTTTTCTTGTACTTTTTACATTTAATTTTAAAATATTATAAAATATTTATCAGTAGAAAATGTTTACAAAGTAAAAAAGTACAAGAAAAAATTTTTATTATTATTTTTTTATGTCAAAACATATATTTTTTGTTTTTAATACTTATTTTTTTATTTAGTTTCTATTCATATGATTTATTTAATTTATAATAAATATAAATAGAAGTGTATTTAAAAATAGGGGTAATATCGTAAACTAATGTTGTCGGGGGGTTATTGGCTATTATAAAAATAACAAGGGAGTAAATAATATGGATTAATTACGATGAAAAAAATTGACAATCTTCCCATATCATGTTACAAGAACCAAGTGACTAGAAGCAGATGTCCCTCTCATGATGGCCTTTATCTCTTCCCATGTTTCTCATGGCAACTGTCTTGTGCAGAGGTATAGGCTTAGCTCAAGCGGTAAGAGTATTGCCTCCTTAGGGCTAAGGTCTTAAATTTGATTAGGGCAGAATGGGGTGAAATCCAATAATCCTCTTTTAAAAAAGAAAAAAACAACTATCTTGGGAAATTAAAACTTTAAATTGAACGTGTGTCTCAAAGTTTTACTGTGGGGTTAGCATCATCGCTGTTGATTGTGAGCATAATGTCATGGGTTTAGGTGCTGTCATGTGTGATTGTCATGGGTATGTCAGGGTTGCTGCTATTTTCGCAGTTAGTATTTATTGAGATGTGGCCTTTGTTGTCAAGCCAAGCGGTCGGTTTGGGTTGCAAATTAATTGCCTATAATGTTGGGCTATCACTTCTTAGATGTTGAATCTGATTGTCTATCTGTTGTACAACTTATAAACCGTCAAGCTAGTTCTCGAACGGAAATTTGCTAAGTTATTGCTGATATTTTTGAAATCATGGAACGATGATGTGCTTTTCTGTAACATATGCATCGAAACTTATTTAATTGAGTGCGATGTTATTTTTTTTTCTTCTTAAATTTTTAAAATCGTTGGATTGTTGTAAATCATTACAAGTAATCGGACGCAATTATTAAAAATTAATCATGCTCGAAATAATTTAAATTTGTCGCGACACAAAATCGAGACATTTTAGATGCGATTCAATAACCGTGTAATCGAATTTTATTTTGGCACTCGGGTCTAGAATTAGCTTAATTTGTATTAAGCTAAAAATATATATAAATTATTTCGAGCACAATTAATTTTTATAAATTTAAATGTTTATATATATTTTTGCTATTTTAAATGGAAAGTGATGAGAGAGAGGCATTTGGCTTTCCTAAAATAGAAAGAGAGAGAAGTTTACCGTTGACTCGACCGCGACCCGACCCACTGCATTGACCCTGCCGGATCTCGGGATTTCGGCCACCCCACTGGTCAAGCTTGGTACCAATCTAAAGCTTTTGAGTCGCCGGTCGTATCCCTGCCGTCCTCGTCATCGAAAACCAACGAGAACGCCGGAAAACGAGCCCGAAAAGTCGCGGATCAACACGTTTTGCTCGCCGTTGATTGCGCCGGTTTTAGGCCGATCCACCACTTGGATCTTGTTCCTCAGCTTCCCCTGATCGTTTCCCGACCAACCCCATCACCTGAAATGGCCGTATTGCCGCCGATCGACCGCCAGAAAGCTCACAATTTTTGGGGAGCTAGATCAGCCGTTACCGCCGCGTGTGGGAGGTCACCGCCGGCACCATTGGACTCATCGAGGTCAGATCTAGCAGACCTGAGCTTTCCGTCACCGTTGAATGAGTTCCGGTCACCGTTGGCCGTCCGGGGTAATTCGGTAATTTCACAAACTTTAGGGGTAATTCTGTAATTTTAAAATTTGTGGACATTTTGGTAATTTCAGATCAGGAAAATTAAGTAATTTAAGATTCTGAGGGTAATTCAGTAATTTATTTCGTTAGGGGTATTTCGGTAATTTTATATTTTACTTGGGTAATTTTATAAATTCAAAACTTGTGGATATCTTTGTAATCAGAATTGAGGGTAGTTGATAATATGTGATTCTGAGGATAATTTGATGAATTTTGATGTCGAGGGCATTTTGGTAATTTTATGAATTCGAGAATACTTTATTACGGATAAATGTCGTTTCGAAAATATCAATTATAATTCACAATTATGATTAGTAATTATGTTATTTCCTTAAATTAGGAGGATCCGTGAACGAGAATCAACTCGCGGACGTTGTCGATCTTTGTGTTCGGACAACGTCACTGTGAGTAGAATATACAAAATCTATTTTCATTGTAGTTTATTATGATTTTAAAATATGGTAAAGCATGTTTGCAAGATTGATTTTAAAGGCTTTGATTTAATGATTTTATATAAATGAATTTTATCTTTGGTTTGGTATTTATCGCGAGAAATGCGTTTGAATAATAATTTTGGTTACCAATTTTGAATATGCATGATAATATTTTAAAGAAAAGAAAAACAGATTTAAGAGATGTTAAATGAAAAAGGAAATGAGATTTCGAATGAGATTTTGGATGAGATTTCATATGAGATTTTGTGTATATGTGTACAAAGGTATATGAATACGAGTAGAATGATCGTTTTTAAAATCATTAGACAGTACCCTTCCCCACCAGATACAGTGATACAGATGAGATGACATATTTATGTGGTATGATGAATACAGAGATACTGATATTGAGATACAAATGATATAGATGAGATGATATTTTTCAATCTATCCGAGTAGCTCCAGGGCGTGATGGTACTCAGATAGTACGTCATTACCCGTCCGTTGAGGTCCGGATACGATGAGATATGTGATGAAATTTTTCTATTTATCTGTGTAGCTCCGGGGCGTGATTGTACTCAGATAGTACAAATTTTGTACTAATTTTGATTTACAAATTTTGTAGATTTGGTTGTGTAATAATTTAAGGGGAGACTCTGCCGAATTTTGGTAAAATCCTAATTAATTAGATTACGTGAGAACGATTATATAGAATTAGGCCGACTCGTCCTGTGGATTTCGAGACGGGTCTTGTCATTTTCAAATTCATCATATCTTATGTAATTGTAAATAGCTCAGGCCATGTACTAGCCAAGTTAGCTCTTTTAAATTCTGTTGTTTGGCCGGATGATTTTTAAGAACGATTATGCGCAGTTTGATTGTAATGAAGTTGTTGGTTGTTTAAATGAAAAAAAAAACACACACACTCAAGTTCTAAATCTTAATTAGAATTATTTTTTTTAATATCAGTATTAGGGTTAAAAGAAAAATTATTCGACTGGATTTATTGAATGGTATATAAGTAATTTTTCATTTTAGTAATCGAACATAGTAATGAAATTACCCATTGTTTCATATACAAATATTTCTGAACCACAGTAATTAATTACTTACATATTTCTTGACCATGGTAAGTAAATATCTATTATTACAAACCACCGTATCATTATCTATCCATGATATAACAGTAGGTTAATATAAATATCGTGGATTTAGTGATCTTCATTCTTCATACTATTGGACACCACAATTAAGTTCGTTTAGGTGGTGGTGGATCGCAAATAATGTCACATTGGCAAATGTGTTGGTTGCCAGTTGATGGTTTGCATACACAATTATCTGGGCTCTTTGTTGCTCCATATTTATCGAAGAAGGCTTTAAGGCATACGAATTCTGCTTCCTTAGGATCCTTGGGACAAACGCCAGGAATTGTCATGCGTTTAGTACAGAATTTTAGTTGTCCTTTTCTCGCAAATAAACATAAAAATCGTTAAAATGTGAGTATTCTCATATTAAAACCAATTTTAAAATAGATTTTTTGGGTACTATATTTACCTTGAGAAAGATTCACGAGGCATAGAAACAGAGTGAAGGTAAGAATGAGAACAATGAACTTCTTCATGATTTTAATTACTCTTTTCTCTTCGTACTTGTTGAAATAATGCTTAATATACATATTCCTTCAATTACGTCTTATATATAATGGAAAAACAAACTAGGTTAAGAACAAATTTTATAACTTCCCTAGTTAAAAGATATTCTTTTTGGGAAAGAAGAAAACCAACTCTAATGCAAGAGCACTAAAAATTAGTCAATAACAAAAGATAGTTAGAAGTTAGAACCGTCATTGTCTTCTTAAAGTAATTTGTTTTTTTAGAAAAAAAGGATGACGATCTTAAAATCATTTGCTCTACAAAACCTTTTCCCTTAATTTCAATTCTGAAACTTACAAATTGTTTTTTTTTTTTTGGTTAGAAACTTCGATTTGTTTTATTAGACAATTTTTAGTAATTACATGCCTTTAAGTATCCAATTATTGCCATCAAAATAATAATAATAAAAAATTCACTAACTACATTCTTATTATCTCACAGCCGCGTAGTCATCTTAACATTTCATTAACTATATTATTATTATTTTTTTCAATAAAGGGTAAGGGGGTGGGCGGTCATAAGCTATATTAATTAAACATTATTAATTGAATATTTCCAGTAGAACAAGGAAAAATGTTGATTGGGCCTATATTTTCGGCTTAATTACTATTTACTTCTCCCTTGCTAATAAATCCCAAGACATCCTTACCGCGGCTACTTCATTCAAAGTCTTCTTCTTTTTTTCTTCTTGTAATTTTAATTTTTTATTTTCTTACTCACTTACTCTACAGAATTGAATGAGTTTGGACGATCAGATTTGATTTAATTATTGAATTGATCATCTTGATGTAAATTCAGGTAATAGTCAGTCATCTCACATTAATTAAGATTTTGATTGCTTAACACAATTATTAAACATACCGTATTTGAGTAAGCTTAAATTTTAATACAACATAAACACAATCCATCAACCCATTTTTCCACCTCTATATAAAATATTAACAGGCTATGTACCAAAGTGAAATACATTAGCTTGATAAAATATTCAGTTAGGAAATTATCATTGCCTGTCCGTTGAGGTCCGAATATGATGTGATATGATATGGCTTTTCTCGATCTATCCGTGTAGCTCCAGTGTGTGATTGTATCTAGATAGTACGTCATTGCCCGTTTGTCGAGGTCTGGATATGATGAGATCGTTTCCCCTGGGTACTTGTTTGGTGATAGTTTTCGGTATTTCAGCAATGATTATAATAAGTATTATGAATTTTCATTGATTTATGCATTATGTTTGCGATATCGTTATTTGAGCACATGATTTGAATTTAATAAGTTATTTAAGTTTTGTGATATTTTGATGAGATGGTGTTTTGATCTGATTAATTATTTTAGAGAAAGATTATGTTAAAAAAAACTACTATCCACTCACTGAGCTCACTGAGTTTTATACTCAACCCGTTTTATTATATTTCCCCCCCCCCACAGGAGATTCGCAGGTACAATAGTCGAACCAGCAGCAATAGTTATTTTCGGAATTATGGCCACGTTATGATGTTAGGAGTTATCGATTGATTTATTAAGATATTTTGGGATTATAATTTGTTACATTTCGGGGATTGCTGATAATATATATATTTTATTTGCTATTAAGGTAATTGATTGACGAAGTTGGTTGTATTCGGAATTATTTGGGAGTGCTTGATTTACAAATTTTGTAGATTTGGTTGTGTAATAATTTAAGGGGAGACTCTGCCGAATTTTGGTAAAATCCTAATTAATTAGATTACATGAGAACGATTATATAGAATTAGGCCGACTCGTCCTGTGGATTTCGAGACGGGTCTTGTCATTTTCAAATTCATCATATCTTATGTAATTATAAATAGCTTAGGCCATGTACTAGCCAAGTTAGCTCTTTTAAATTCTGTTGTTTTGCTCGATGATAAATAAAAAATTATTATAAAGAAATGATAAAATATTTTTCTTGTACTTTTTACATTTAATTTTAAAATATTATAAAATATTTATCAGTAGAAAATGTTTACAAAGTAAAAAAGTACAAGAAAAAATTTTTATTATTATTTTTTTATGTCAAAACATATGTTTTTTGTTTTTAATACTTATTTTTTTATTTAGTTTCTATTCATATGATTTATTTAATTTATAATAAATATAAATAGAAGTGTATTTAAAAATAGGGGTAATATCGTAAACTAATGTTGTCGGGGGGTTATTGGCTAATATAAAAATAACAAGGGAGTAAATAATATGGATTAATTACAGTAAGGGAAAAAATTGACAATCTTCCCATATCATGTTACAAGAACCAAGTGACTAGAAGCAGATGTCCCTCTCATGATGGCCTTTATCTCTTCCCATGTTTCTCATGGCAACTGTCATGTGCAGAGGTATAGGCTTAGCTCAAGCGGTAAGAGTATTGCCTCCTTAGGGCTAAGGTCTTAAATTTGATTAGGGCGGAATGGGGTGAAATCCAATAATCCTCTTTTAAAAAAGAAAAAAAAAACTATCTTGGGAAATTAAAACTTTAAATTGAACGTGTGTCTCAAAGTTTTACTGTGGGGTTAGCATCATCGCTGTTGATTGTGAGCATAATGTCATGGGTTTAGGTGCTGTCATGTGTGATTTGTTGAGTACTAGAAAGTGTATATTTATAATAGAGAAAATCATCATTTTACACTCCAAGTCTCACTAACATCCCTATTTTTATGTCTTTAAGTCCCTTGTAATTTAATTATGTATGTTTTATTTTAATTAAGTATTTTATGTATTTTAGGGGATATCATGGTCATTTCACAATAAACGAGAGATCAGATGGAAAAACGGACAGCACTTTTGAACTCAGGACAGTCGAAAACCTTAGGAGGAGCATAAAAAGAAAAATGGTACTGTTCACATATACTACATCGCTTTCACACATACTGATGCGGTTGATATATACGATCGCATACCGACGACAATCGCTTTCGGCACTGTTCACCAGTATCTGCGCCGACGTGGCACTGCGATGATGATGTGTCACTATACGATGACGTGGCGGCATTTGATTGGGCGAATGATGTGGCATTGACCGCTTATGGGCATTGATCGATGATGTGGCATTGATCGATGGCGTGTCATGATCCTATTGAACCAAAAATGTTGACCGGTGACGTGGCGGAGAATATTAGTGGATCAAAAAAAAGCGTGTACGGTACGGTACATGCATATACAGAATAACAGCCCTGATGATGTGTTCCATCCAATAGGAACTTGCCACGTGGCGCAATCTTGAGCGTCCAAATTGTTTTAATCCGATGACCATGATTTACTCAGTGTATCTATAAAAAGGGGGCTCCCCCCCCCTAATTTGAGACCCCTGAATCCATTTTTGGACTCCATTCTCTCTAATTCCATCTCCATCTTGTATTTTCTACGTATTTTAATAAAATTCCCATTTTACCCCTAGTTCAAATATGAGTGGCTAATTTCCTTTCAAGCTTGGGTTGAAGGTGAAGTCTCAACATGCTCCATGGGCTTAATTTGGTAAATTTACTTTTCCTTCCCCTTTAATTTATGTGGTTGTTTTGACTTTTCGTAGACAGATAGTAATAATCTTGTCTAGATATCGGCTAAAATAACCGCCTCCCTAGGCAAGGTTATTACTATTTGGCACGGGAAGCCCTTAGCACCATATCTATTAGAGTGTGGTTCATGATGAGTGGAAGTTCCCCTTTCATGATTTAATTGGTACTAATAATGAATATTAAGTCGATGGTGCATGTTGAGTACAGATCCGGAGATTCAAGCATTTCATTTTAATAGTTTATTCCTACCACTTTAATTTAAATTAATTGATAGCCTACATCATTTTCATTATAAATCCAACCACCAACTCAGAAAATTTATTCTACACATAATTAAAATCCACCTCCTCGTGGGATCGACACTCGTCACCATTAATCTATTCTACAATAGATTCGTGCACTTCATGAGTTCAATAAAATTTGCACAACAAGTTTTTGGCGCCGTTCTTGGGTAAGTATTTTAATTTGTAGAATTTTTTTTTCTCTTTTTATTTATTTATTTTATTTGTTTCCTTGTAATATTTATTTATTTATTATTATTAAAAAAAAAGAGAAAAAAAAAGTGAATTAAATTTTGAAGTAGGTATTATTTTCTTTTCTTTTCTTCTCTTCTTTAAATTTCTGTAATTTAATTTTCATGTTATTTTTTTTTTATTTTGTGAAATCGGCAGGTTCAACCGCCTCTTAATTTATTTTAATTTGTTTCACGTATTTTCTTTTCTATATATAGCACTTGAGTTGTTTTCATAACAAATTGTAACAGCGTGATAAGGTTAGTATCATAATTTCCCCTTCTTCTTTATTTTTATTAATTTTGTTACCATTTTTTTTCTTTGCATGCATGGTCGTAGGTCACAATTACCAAATCTTGAGCATATAGACTTTGAATTAGAAAAAACACTTCGCACGCACAAGCACGTTACAATTAAAAATAAATTTGAAATGGATTTGCAACCAGCACCACAAGAGAGGCCATTTAAGGACTACTTTAGTCCCTTAGCTAACTTGAGCACATCATGCATAAGATACCCAAATGTAGCTGCTAGGAGTTTTGAATTAAAACCTAGTGTGCTAAATTGTCTCCCAACATTCTATGGCTTAGAAAATGAAGATCCATATAATCATCTGAATGATTTCCATGCTATTTGTCAAACTTTTAAATATGAGAATTTTTCAGATGATGATGTTAAGCTTAGATTATTCCCATTTTCTTTAAAGGATAGAGCTCGTTCATGGTTCAATGCATTGCTTGCTAATAGCATTACATCATGGGAACAAATCGTAACAAAATTTTTGAATAAATATTTCCCAAAGACATAAAACCAATGCTTATTCGCAGGAAATTTCGAGTTTACCCAAAGAAAAGACGAGCAATTTTTCAAGCATGGGAGCGATTCAATGGGCTACTCCTAAAGTGTCCACATCATGGTTATGAGAAATGGCACCAATGCCAATACTTTTTGGAGGGATTATTGCCGAATGTGCAAGAATGGCTAATGGCAACAAGTGGAGGAGAGCTAATGTCAAAAAGTGCATCAGAGATTTGGGATTTCTTCCAAAGACAAGCGGATAATTCCCAACAACGAGTCGTTCACTCAGGAGTACTAGAAGAGTTAAGGGAGTGAATGAGGTTCACATTGGCGAGTCAAGTTCGGAAATTAAAGAAGTCAAACATATAGTTGAAGGTCTTTCCCGACAAATAGCATCGTTAACAATTTCTTAAATTGACGAGCCACGTGACCGAACTCATACTCATATCAAGCCAATGCCATAGATGTAATGAGAAAGCCATCAAACTACAACCCTTACTCCAACACGCATAAATCCCTGATGGAGAGACCACCCCAATTTTTCATGGTCTCAAGGATTCCAACATAATGGACCAAAGACTCGGCTCCACCAATGCAACCAATTCCTCAAAATCCTCAAGCCTCTCAACCACCATTTAGACCATATAATCAGAACCCAAACCATTCTCAGCCTAGACCATGGGAGGATGCATTTTAGAATTTCAAGAATCTTATTCACTCCAAAATCGAGCAACAAAACCGCACCATTGATGAACTACGAAATGAGATGAGAACGGGTTTCAACTCACAAACCCAATCAATTTCAAACCTTGAAAAAATGGTGGGACAACTTGCTTCTTGATTCGGACTTGCAATGACTGTTGAGAAAAGTAAATTTCCAAGTCAACCAGTGCCTAATCCTAAAGGAGTGTATGAAGCAAGCACCAGTTCACCTCAGCAGCATGGAGAGGTCAAAGCCGTCATGACCTTGCGAAAAGGAAAAGAAGTCGACAACAAAGTGGAGATGCCGGTAACAAAAACAACTCAAATTGTACCGGTAAATGAAGAAGACTCATCATCAAAGGAGAAAGAAGAAACCAACCCACAAGAATACGTTCCAAAAGCTCCATTTCCCCAGAGGTTAGCTAAAGCAAAAAAGGAAAAATCTACAAGTGAGATTTTTGAAATCTTTAAACAGGTAAGTGTTAACATCCCTTTGCTTGATGCTATAAAACAAGTGCCATCTTATGCCAAGTTTCTTAAAGACCTTTGTACTAAAAAGAGAAACATTCATGTTCAAAAGAAGGCATTTTTAACAGAAAACGTGAGCTCTATACTCCAACACAAACTTCCTCTAAAATATAAAGACCTAGGCTCCCCCACTATCTCATGTAGTATAGGGAACCACACAATTGAGAATGCTTTGTTGGACTTAGGAGCTAGTGTAAATTTGTTGCCTTACTCAGTATTTGTGAAACTTGGGTGGAAGAATTACACCCAACTCAGGTGGTGTTACGACTTGCAGATCGGTCCATGAAAAACCTCGTGGTATTGTGGAGGGCGTCTTATACAGTAGATAAGTTTTATTTTCCTATTGATTTCATTGTAATTGACACTCAACCATCCGAGATTGAAAGGAAGCAGATCCACATTATCTTAGGACGACCTTTCTTGGCAACTGCCGATGCTCACATTCAATGCAGGACTGGAAATATGCAGTTGTCCTTTGGCAATATGACGATGGAGCTAAATATCTTCAACATTTCCAAACAACCTCCCAATGCAGATGATGAAATTGTTGATGTGGATTTAATCGAAGAATTAGTTGATAATACTTTTCTTTCAAATCTTAGTGATAACCCTTTACAAACATGTTTAACTCACTTTGGTTTGAATTTTGATATTGACAGATCAATAGATGAGGTTATCGCCTTACTTGATTCAGCACCATCCATGGACATTAACAAATGGAAGTCAAGAGTGGAACAACTAGCACCATCAGAGAAGAAATTGAGTTCATCATCAGAATCACCACCAAAACTTGAGCATTGTGCATCTTTTGGGCGTGAAAAAAATCCAACTTTGACATGCGGCAAGCTAACTTAGAAAGAAAATCACAACCGGAACTTGAAGAAAGTCGTAATGATGTATACAAAAATGCCAAGATTTACAAACAAATGAATGAAAGTCTTTCATGACGAGCAAATTATGAAAAATCTTTCACACCAGGTCGAAAAAGTACTTTTATTCAATTCTCGCCATGCTTATTCCCGGTAAGTTCGCTTATCGATGGATCGTCCCTTTATAGTCCACACTTGTTTTTTCATATGGAGCGATTAAAATTAAGGATCCAAAGAACGGTGTAATTTTTAAAGTTAATGGTCAAAGATCAAGCCATATCTGAGTACCAACCACGTGAAAAAAAGGCACCGAAATAGATTTGAGTGACCCACCAAATTTAAATTAAGAATTTTTCTTATTTATTTCTTCTTTTCGGTGATTTAAATGTTTGTGAAAGTGTGTTTATTTAATCATTCAGTTTTCTTTTATCACTTCTAATTATGTGTTCCTCAACTAGACAGTTCTCTTGAACATTCTCGATAACTTCAACGTGTACAATCTCATCCGAGAAGTCGACATACGATTTTGTAAAACGATCGTATTTGGAAGCTACAACCTCCTCAGTTGGTATCCCATGTTGAAGATCTAGAAAGACAACTCAAAGAAATTGAGGGAGGTATCAACGAAACCCAAATCGAACTTGAGGAAAACTCAATAAGAGGACAATTGTGAGATTATTATTTTTCTTTTCTTTTCTTTTCTTTTCTTTTTTGTGTGTTCTCTAGTTTGTTACCCCGGTTAAGTGGCGGATAACGGTACTCCGTGACAATCAAAGTCGGTTACTTTAGTTTCCCATAATAACTAATATTCTGAGAAGACGGTATGGACAGAAACGCGATTCTAGCAAAGCTTCACAAGCGATTTCCTTCACTTCCTCAGAATGCCCTCCTTACGATCTATAAAGCTCGGTTCGAACGCATGCGATTGCTTATGAGAAATAACGTCCATGCTGACATCCGTTGGTTAATCGAGGCCAAGGTACGTTTGGCAGGTGAGTTACCTCCTAAATTTATTGCATACATGCCTGGTTGTGGTAAAGGAAATTACTCGAGAAAACGAAGAGCTGAAAAACTTCATGTTAATTGTCATAAGTGTGCCAGGATGAAATGCGATAAAAATCCTTGTTCTTTCGGAATGATGTCTGATAACAGGGAAGATAAGATTCAATTCATTAGGGATGGCTTGAATAAAGAGTCATTGGATGATATCCTTTTGTCTCTTGAAACACATCCCAGTGGATACGTACAAAGAGCAATTCTCCAGTTATGGCCATTATTTCAGAAAGAACGTGTCCGATATAGTCTTGGGAATCTGACTATAAACGACCCTGTTTGCCAGTTTATAAGAAAACTGGATGGGAAGCCTATCCTCGACCCATAGAGGGCGTTCAAGCCGTTTCTGGACATAAAACCAGAGGAAGATGTGAGCCACAATCACAACTACCTGTAAATATCCTTTTACTGTTGTTTTACTTTACTGTTGTTTTATTTTACTGTTGTTTTATCAATTGCATTATTGTCTTTAATAATTGAGTGCTTTTTCTTTTACTATTTCCTTTTTGACTCTCGAACCATGTGCTTTACGCGTTAATTGACATAGGCATGCTACCTCCTATACAGCTGTAAATCATTATCACCAAGATCTTTGATATATGATCATTTTCTTTTAGACTCACAAATTGTTTTTGAGAAGCATCCCAATGGCAGCTACTCCCAATAAACAATTCAAGAACATTTATGTGCTCTCTGGATTTAACTATGGCAAACATAAAGAGTTCGTTGAGGCAGCCATCGATCTTGGTCAATGCATAGCAGAAAGAAATTTGCATCTGGTTTATGGAGGAGGTGACCGAGGGTTATCAAAACTAGTCTCAGAAACTGTTTATCTCAGAGGGAGCCAAGTGTTAGGCATCATCCCAAGAAGCCTCAAACCGTTGGCTCAGATATGTCCGACTCACCAACCGGAGAAGAGTTAGTTGTCTCGGGTATGCAAGAAAGAATAATCGAAATGTTGAATCATGCTGATGCTTTTATTTTCTTACCAGGAGATCTTGCAACTCTAGAGGCACTAATCACATTAACATCTTGGGCCCATCTGAACATTTATCAGAAACTCATCGGTTTGTTAAATGTCAATAACTTTTATGATGGCTTCATCGCATTTCTTAACCATGCAATAAAAAACCATTTCATCCCTTTCACAGTGAAAAAAATCTTTATTTGTGCTCATACTGCTAACGAGTTAATTGATCATTCAAGCTTATAGACCAGCCGATCCCAAGACCCTTATGTTGGAATGGCCAACTAATGATGGTAACAATAAATAGTAAGAAGTGCAAATTAGATTTAACTCTCCGCTTTGTAAATATTTTCTTCGTGATCCAAAGACTCGGTGATGTCTTCTAAACCCTATTCTCTTTTAAACATTGAGGACAATGTTCCGTTCAGGTTGGGGGGAGGGAATAATTGACAATTGTGGAATATCTCAATCTTGGTGTAGTTTTTATTATTTTTATTGTAGAAACTAACTATGGCTAAATTTTTGAGTCTAAGATGGCTGAATATGGAGTGTAGTAACTCTAGAAACGCATCTTCTTATTATAATAATAATAAAAAAAAAAAAGGCATTTTGTGTGATCTTTTCATAATTAGATGACATGATAACTTTCAAATTTTAGTATTTGTATTATCTTTGGTCTTTAGTTATGTTACACCATGTTTGTTACTCTACATGTTGATGTTGGAGACAAATATAAGTTGCTTGAAAGAATGCACATGTCATAATAATTTCCAAGTGAGTTTTGAGCTGTCATTTTTCTTGGAGATTAACCCTTTTTGCCCATTCTTCATTCATCTTAGCATTTTATTGCTTTTTACATTATCGCCAAAAAAAAAAAAAAAAAAAAAAACCTAAAGTGTGTGTTGCCACATCTGAAGATCTATCTAACTAGTAGATATGGAAGATTATTTAAACCTAAAGATGACAGAAAGGCCATCTTTGTTCCGTTTGAGCCTTTCTAGCCAACCCTATTAATATGTATCCATAGTTAACCTCTTTGAGCCTTTAAAAAAAAAAATAATAATAATAATAAAATAAAAATAAAGATTTTTTCTTTGGCAACCTATTATCTTGTCCCACTCCAATGTGGAGTATCACCTTATATTTTGTATTTCTCACCACCCATTTATGTTTGAAAATAGAGATAATTTTGCATTAAAAAAAAAAGGTGCTAAAAAAAAAAGAGAAAAAGAAACAAAAGAAAAAAAAATGTTTGCAAATAAATAAAAAAAAAGAAATAAACAAAAAATCAAGTGAAAAGCACCTTACAATCTCCAAAGTTCTCTATTTTTCAAACATATATTTTGTTTTTCCTATTATCTTTTCTTTGTTAGCCACGTCCCTAGCCTACGTTACGTCCTAATAAAAGTCCTTCTTGATTTTAAGGAACTATAGTCTGAAATGGAAACTAGTTATATGGGTTGAAAAGATGTAGTAATGCATACTAAAAAATAAAAAAAAATAAAAAAAAAAAGGATGATGAATGTATTTGTTTGATTAGCATTTTTGAATTAAAATCGTACTATTTCTAAGCTGAGGGCATATTTCTATCACCTTGGTGAGAGTGTGTGATATTACTTCTTTATTATTTTCACTCAAATTATCATTCACTGGAGTGATTATTTTTGGGTTTAATTTGTTTGTGAGCGTATTACTACTGCCAGTGAGATTTTGGGGTTTGCATGTCATTCTTAAAAGTGACTCGATTACTAAAGTTGTGACAAAGTTTTCTAAACTGATTCATGTGGAGAGTTGATGTGGGAATGATATTTCTTTAGACTGTAGATAATGCTTATACTTTTATTTGATTGTTATCATTAGTCTGATTGAATAAATACCACAATATAAAAAAAAATATATATTTGTTTCAGTTTTGTTTTCGCTCAAATTGCTAGGGACTAGCAACAAGCTAGTTGGGGGGTGTGTTGAGTACTAGAAAGTGTATATTTATAATAGAGAAAATCATCATTTTACACTCCAAGTCTCACTAACATCCCTATTTTTATGTCTTTAAGTCCCTTGTAATTTAATTATGTATGTTTTATTTTAATTAAGTATTTTATGTATTTTAGGGGATATCATGGTCATTTCACAATAAACGAGAGATCAGATGGAAAAACGGACAACACTTTTGAACTCAGGACAGTCGAAAACCTTAGGAGGAGCATAAAACGAAAAATGGTATCGTTTCACATATACGGATCTTTTTCACACATACGATGCGGTTGATATATCACGATGTCGTACACGACACACTGTTCACGGCACCTTTCACCACATCTTCGTATCTTGACGTGGCACTCATGCGATGACGTGGCACTATACGATGACGTGGCGGCATTTGATTGGGCGAATGATGTGGCATTGACCGCCATGGGCATTGATGATGATGTGCGTTGATCCGATGACGTGTCATGATCCTATTGAACCAAAAATGTTGACCGGTGACGTGGCGGAATATTAGTGGATCGAAAAAACGTGTGTACGGTACATGCATATACACGAAATAACAGCCACGATGATGTGTTCCATCCAATAGGAACTTGCCACGTGGCGCAATCCTCGAGCGTCCAAATTGTTTTAATCCGATGGCTATGATTTACTCGGTGTATCTATAAAAAGGGGCTCCCCACAATTTGAGACCCCGAATCCATTTTTGGACTCCATTCTCTCTAATTCCATCTCCATCTTGTATTTTCTACGTATTTTAATAAAATTCCCATTTTACCCCAAGTTCAAATATGAGTGGCTAATTTCCTTTCAAGCTTGGATTGAAAGTGAAGTCTCAACATGCTCCATGGGCTTAATTTGGTAAATTTACTTTTCCTTCCCCTTTAATTTATGTGGTTGTTTTGACTTTTCGTAGACAGATAGTAATAATCTTGTCTGGATATCGGCTGGAATAACCGCCTCCCTAGGCAAGGTTATTACTATTTGGCACGGGAAGCCCTTAGCACCATATCTATTAGAGTGTGGTTCATGATGAGTGGAAGTTCCCCCTTCATGATTTAATTGGTACTAATAATGAATATTAAGCCGAAGGTGCATGTTGAGTACAGATCCGGAGATCCAAGCATTTCATTTTAATAGTTTATTCCTACCAGTTTAATTTAAATTAATTGATAGCCTACATCATTTTCATTATAAATCCAACCACCAACTCAGAAAATTTATTCTACACATAATTAAAATCCACCTCCTCGTGGGATCGACACTCGTCACCATTAATCTATTCTACAATAGATTCGTGCACTTGCGAGTTCAATAAAATTTGCACAACATGATTGTCATGGGTATGTCAGGGTTGCTGCTATTTTCGCAGTTAGTATTTATTGAGATATGGCCTTTGTTGAAGCTGAAGCAGGTCGGTTTGGGTTGCAAATTAATTGCCTATAATGTTGGGCTATCACTTCTTAGATGTTGAATCTGATTGTCTATCTGTTGTACAACTTATAAACCGTCAAGCTAGTTCTCGAACGGAAATTTGCTAAGTTATTGCTGATATTTTTCAACTCATGGAACGATGATGTGCTTTTCTGTAACACATGCATCGAAACTTATTTAATTCAGTGCGATGTTATTTTTTTTTCTTCGTAAATTTTTAAAATCGTTGGATTGTTGTAAATCATTACAAGTAATCGGACGCAATTATTAAAAATTAATCATGCTCGAAATAATTTAAATTTGTCGCGACACAAAATCGAGACATTTTAGATGCGATTCAATAACCGTGTAATCGAATTTTATTTTGGCACTCGGGTCTAGAATTAGCTTAATTTGTATTAAGCTAAAAATATATATAAATTATTTCGAGCACGATTAATTTTTATAAATTTAAATGTTTATATATATATTTTTGTTATTATAAATGGAAAGTGATGAGAGAGAGGCATTTGGCTTTCCTAAAATAGAAAGAGAGAGAAGTTTACCGTTGACTCGACCGCGACCCGACCCATTTATTTGACCTGCGGGGATCTCGGGATTTCGGCCACCCCACCTGGTCAAGCTTGGTACCAATCTGAAGCTTTTGAGTCGCGGTCGTATCCTGCCCCTCGTCACCAAAAACCAACGAGAACGCCGGAAAACGAGCCCGAAAAGTCACGGATCAACACGTTTTGCTCGCCGTTGATTGCACCGGTTTTAGGCAGATCCACCACTTGGATCTTGTTCCTCAGCTTCCCCTGATCGTTTCCCGACCAACCCCATCACCTGAAATGGCCGTATTGCCGCCGATCGACCACCGGAAAGCTCACAATTTTTGGGGAGCTAGATCAGTCGTTACCGCCGCGTGTGGGAGGTCACCGCCGACACCATTGGACTCATCGAGGTCAGATCTAGCAGACCTGAGCTTTCCGTCACCGTTGAATGAGTTCCGGTCACCGTTGACCGTCCGGGGTAATTCGGTAATTTCATAAACTTTAGGGGTAATTCTGTAATTTTAAAATTGGTGGACATTTTGGTAATTTCAGATCAGGAAAATTAGGTAATTTAAGATTCTGAGGGTAATTCAGTAATTTATTTCGTTAGGGGTATTTTGGTAATTTTATATTTTCTTTGGTAATTTTATAAATTCAAAACTTGTGGTTATCTTTGTAATCAGAATTGAGGGTAGTTGATAATATGTGATTCTAAGGATAATTTGATGAATTTTGATGTCGAGGGCATTTTGGTAATTTTATGAATTCGAGAATACTTTATTACGGATAAATGTCGTTTCGAAAATATCAATTATAATTCACAATTATGATTAGTAATAATGTTATTTCCTTAAATTAGGAGAATCCGTGAATGAGAATCAACTCGCGGGCGTTATTAGTCGATCTTCGTGTTCGGACAACGTCATTTGAAAGAATATACAAAATCTATTTTCATTGTAGTTTATTATGATTTTAAAATATGGTAAAGCATGTTTGCAAGATTGATTTTAAAGGCTTTGATTTAATGATTTTATATAAATCAATTTTATCTTTGGTTTGGTATTTATCGCGAGAAATGCGTTTGAATAATAATTTTGGTTACCAATTTTGAATATGCATGATAATATTTTAAAGAAAAGAAAAACAGATTTAAAAGATGTTAAATGAAAAAGGAAATGAGATTTCGAATGAGATTTTGGATGAGATTTCATATGAGATTTTGTGTATATGTTTACAAAGGTATATGAATACGAGTAGAATGATCGTTTTTAAAATCATTAGAAAAACCCTTCCCCACCGATCAAATGATACGAGATGAGATGACATATTTATGTGGTATGATGAATACGAGATATCGATATTGAGATACAAATGATATAGATGAGATGATATTTTTCAATCTATCCGAGTAGCTCCGGGCGTGATGGTATTTATAAGACGTCATTACCCGTCCGTTGAGGTCCGGATACGATGAGATATGTGATGAAATTTTTCTATTTATCTGTGTAGCTCCGGGGCGTGATTGTACTCAGATAGTACAAATTTTGTACTAATTTTGATTTACAAATTTTGTAGATTTGGTTGTGTAATAATTTAAGGGGAGACTCTGCCGAATTTTGGTAAAATCCTAATTAATTAGATTACGTGAGAACGATTATATAGAATTAGGCCGACTCGTCCTGTGGATTTCGAGACGGGTCTTGTCATTTTCAAATTCATCATATCTTATGTAATTGTAAATAGCTCAGGCCATGTACTAGCCAAGTTAGCTCTTTTAAATTCTGTTGTTTGGCCGGATGATTTTTAAGAACGATTATGCGCAGTTTGATTGTAATGAAGTTGTTGGTTGTTTAAATGAAAAAAAAAACACACACACTCAAGTTCTAAATCTTAATTAGAATTATTTTTTTTAATATCAGTATTAGGGTTAAAAGAAAAATTATTCGACTGGATTTATTGAATGGTATATAAGTAATTTTTCATTTTAGTAATCGAACATAGTAATGAAATTACCCATTGTTTCATATACAAATATTTCTGAACCACAGTAATTAATTACTTACATATTTCTTGACCATGGTAAGTAAATATCTATTATTACAAACCACCGTATCATTATCTATCCATGATATAACAGTAGGTTAATATACATATCGTGGATTTAGTGATCTTCATTCTCCATACTATTGGACACCACAATTAAGTTCGTTTAGGTGGTGGTGGATCGCAAATAATGTCACATTGGCAAATGTGTTGGTTGCCAGTTGATGGTTTGCATACACAATTATCTGGGCTCTTTGTTGCTCCATATTTATCGAAGAAGGCTTTAAGGCATACGAATTCTGCTTCCTTAGGATCCTTGGGACAAACGCCAGGAATTGTCATGCGTTTAGTACAGAATTTTAGTTGTCCTTTTCTCGCAAATAAACATAAAAACTGTTAAAATGTGAGTATTGTCATATTAAAACCAATTTTAAAATAGATTTTTGGGTACTATATTTACCTTGAGAAAGATTCATGAGGCATAGAAAAAGAGTGAAGGTAAGAATGAGAACAATGAACTTCTTCATGATTTTAATTACTCTTTTCTCTTCGTACTTGTTGAAATAATGCTTAATATACATATTCCTTCAATTACGTCTTATATATAATGGAAAAACAAACTAGGTTAAGAACAAATTTTATAACTTCCCTAATTAAAAGATATTCTTTTGGGGAAAGAAGAAAACCAACTCTAATGCAAGAGCACTAAAAATTAGTCAATAACAAAAGATAGTAAGAAGTTAGAACCGTCATTGTCTTCTTAAAGTAATTTGTTTTTTTAGAAAAAAAGGATGACGATCTTAACATCATTTGCTCTACAAAACCTTTTCCCTTAATTTCAATTCTGAAACTTACAAATTTTTTTTTTTTTTTTTGGTTAGAAACTTCGATTTGTTTTATTAGACAATTTTTAGTAATTACATGCCTTTAAGTATCCAATTATTGCCATCAAAATAATAATAATAAAAAATTCACTAACTACATTCTTATTATCTCACAGCCGCATAGTCATCTTAACATTTCATTAACTATATTATTATTATTTTTTTCAATAAAGGGTAAGGTGGTGGGCGGTCATAAGCTATATTAATTAAACATTATTAATTGAATATTTCCAATAGAACAAGGAAAAATGTTGATTGGGCCTATATTTTTGGTTTAATTACTATTTACTTCTCCCTTGCTAATAAATCCCAAGACATCCTTACATGGCTACTTCATTCAAAGTCTTTTTCTTTTTTTCTTCTTGTAATTTTAATTTTTTATTTTCTTACTCATTTACTCTATAGAATTGAATGAGTTTGGCCGATCAGATTTGATTTAATTATTGAATTGATCATCTTGATGTAAATTCAGGTAATAGTCAGTCATCTCACATTAATTAAGATTTTGATTGCTTAACACAATTATTAAATAGACCGTATTTGAGTAAGCTTAAATTTTAATACAACATAAACACAATCCATCAACCCATTTTTCCACCTCTATATAAAATATTTATATGCTATGTACCAAAGGGAAATACATTAGCTTGATAAAATATTCAGTTAGGAAATTACCATTAATTTTCTTAAACATTAGGTTAAGGATTTGTTTAACTTAAAATTTATTTAAAAATATCTTAGATAATTGAAACAAATTTATGGCCAATTTATTGCAAACTATTCAATTTTCAAGTCATAGGAACTAATTTCAAATTTGAGAATTTTAACCTTACCTCTTTTACTATTTTCTAAGTTCATCAATGATTTATTTAAGTCCAGTATTGATAAATTACAAAAGATAACTACACAAACAACATCCTCACTTGAAGCAAATTGTAATACCGTAAATCCAACATTTGCGAAGCACGTGGTAAAAGAGGTTACTTATAAATCATAATCCTTTACAAATGCCTCAAATAGAAATGCCTCAAAATTTTATTCAAACAAATCCATTAGCCTAATACTAAGCGTTTTCGTTTTTCCAAAGCCATAAATATAACCAAGTCTCAAACCTCTCCAATTACAAGTTTGGAAGATAAACAAACTTAAAGAAAACAAAAGTTCATTCTCTTCTTACTCAACTAACAAAAGTAAATAAATTTCTAGCTCCAAAGATAAGCACATCTCTTAACAAGTTACTCAATCTGCAAAACATAATGACTAGGGGTGAGTCGTTAACTCGATAAGTAAAATTATTCCCACTCACTAGGATTATTAGCTATTAAAAGTACTATAAGCCCTTTTCTTATCAAAACGTATATTAAAAATCATAAAAATTTACAAAATGCATTTTATAATAGAAAGACATAAATTTATAATTGATTCAAAATATCAAAAGCATAATTAATCACGAAAACAAATCATATATCATATATACACAATAAAAAAAAGTTAGCTCATGTCACATAATTTCACCTATACTCTGATGACCCAGGTAGAAACAGAATTAGAACTAGGAAATTGTTTGCACAATCAAAATAGAAATTCAGTAGTGGCCTAAAATATATATATCATAAAATACGATCAAAATTAGAATAGCTACAGACAGTAACTATAAACAATGAGCCAAAGCATTTAAATTCATCTTTTATATGTATAAAAAACTACACATCATGCTTTGTACTATGCATGGTACTTCTTGGCTTTAATGTACGTGATTAAAGAAGCTCACAATCCTCCTCATTAATGTCTCACAACGACCACATCCTCGTCATTCCACTTTAGAAGCTCTTTCTCATCCCTCTTCAGAAGCTCATGAGGATCCGATACAATAGTTATTGAGTGAAGTTCATTCCATATCCATGCAACAAACCAACTTGAACCACAGTTTGCAATATTTTAGGATGATATTATTGTTCAGCAGCAACGCCTCTTTAATCAACAACAACAGCTTCTTGACAGTTAGCACCGACTTTTTATTGCTCTTGGGATTTCACCACCACCCTCATCATCTTAGCCTCCTAACTAGTGAGTTTTATCTTTCATTTTTTTTTATT
Organism: Luvunga scandens; assembly: GCA_030449905.1. Taxonomy (NCBI): domain Eukaryota; kingdom Viridiplantae; phylum Streptophyta; class Magnoliopsida; order Sapindales; family Rutaceae; genus Luvunga; species Luvunga scandens. The sequence goes on along the minus strand of JASUUG010000329.1, from coordinate 408,373 downwards.
TGTTCTACCATTTTTATGCACCAACATTATCAAATGCATTTGATACTTTGTTCTAACTTTGATTGGATAATATTTATGAATTCTTGTTTTATACTTATGACTATTTTGGGTGCATTAATTATTTGTTATTGTTGGTTTCTTTGTTAGTAATTGTGAATTTTTTTTTATGGATTGGCATGGTGGGAAGTGATTTAGACGATAAAGTTGGAAAAGATAGGTAACATGTATTTTGAAGCGTTGGAAATGTCTTCGCCTATTTTGAAGTGCTATTGATATTTTATTATATACTCAAAGCAACTTTACAAGTATTGTATAATTATATGCTTCATGTACTCAGGGGAAGTCTATATTTGTTATAATCATGTATGTCACATACTCAAAGGAGTAGAAAAGTCAACATACATGAGGTGCTTGTCATTATAAAAAAGAAGGGAGATTGTTAGCTTAAATGCCTATATGAACCTTAATTTTGATAACCGCATCTCAAGTGTAAAATGATAAATTTATAATTCATAAACTCACTAGTTCTTGAAGGGAAAAAATCAATCAAGCAAGATTAAGCTCAAGATGGTCAATGGATAACAGCATTAAGGATGAACATTAAGGGTACTAGCTTACGTGAACTCTATTGATATATTTTTTGTAAAGCTAGTATGATTAAATGTATGCAGGATTTAGCATTTAAAAGCTTAACATTATTTTTAAATAAATCATCATTTTTCATAAAGATAAAGGTTTTATGCTTATAACAAAATTGATTTTCTGAAAATAGTTATATTTCAAATTTATAGATTAATTAAAAAGTTTTGAGGACTTTGAAATCAACAAGTAATGTTTTAAATTTTAGAAATGGACCCATTCATAAAGGTTTAGAAAGTTTTAGGTCATAGTATAATTTTAAAAAGCTTTTGGGCAGAACTATAAATCTAGAATAGCAAGCAATAACAATCCTTCCATATAGCGGCTGACCGCCTTAAGTCCGAAAACTTAGCGACTGGCCTACAAAATTTAGTGGGAATTTGCTTGGGAAATATTTTCAAATTTGATTTTGTAATGGTAACATGCCACGTTAGCATAAAGGCCAACTGCCTCATTTTGGCGATGATATGGCAATTCTCTAAAAAGTCAATAACAACTAATTTGCTTGTTTAAAGTATAAAACCCAAATCAAACTCAAATCAAATAAATTTTTCAATCTCTATCAGGCTAAAATTAGTTTATACAACTTACCTTGAATTTTCATTTTGCTTATCTACATACATTGAATCAATATTGAGTTATCATTTGCTTATAGATTCTTATAGAGTGTAATCTTTGTAATCTTCATTTAAATATTAAATTTGAGTGAGTGAAAGTGTGTGACACTTAAGGAAAGAGGTGTGTGTGTTCATCTCTACTTGTAAAGATTTGCTGACATCTTAGAAGTCAATTATAAAAATCTTGAAGCCTTGGAAATTCTGGATAGTGGAATCCTCAAGCTCGGATTGCTTGGAGGAGTGGACATGGGTGGGTTTTGCTGAATCACGTAAAAATTCATGTGTTTGCTTTCTTCTCCTTTATCTCTTTAAATTTATGTATTTTTAAATTTATTATCATTGAATTTCTTGAATCATTGATTTAAATTGCTTTGTGATTTTATTTGTATACTTTTTAAATACCTAATTCACTCCCCTAGATTGCTTAGATAGAATTTTAACCGGGATGCAAAGCTCTTACCAACGTTTGTTTGACAAAATCCTATATTATTAAAGACTCTAAATTCTTGGTTCCAAATGATTCCTGTATTTATGAATTACACTAAGACTAAGTTTGATGAAAAAAAATTCCTATTCGTGTGTATTTATTAGAGATAGCTCCTTACATAAGTGATATCATTGTTTGAATCCACAAACAAACATGGTTTACATGTACAAACACGTTATTTTTTATGAAACTATTTTTTCTTTTGCAAAGAAGAATTCTCTTTCCATTGTATTATAGGAATCAAGCGAAATTGTTGCTAGATTTATTATTTATTTGCCCTAAAAGCTTGTGCTAAACAACTATTTCAGAATTTCATAAAATTTATATATTTATTACTTATTTGAGCATACATTATTAGGCTTTATTTATAAAGTATATGATTTATGGATTGGGCATATGATGTCAGTGCTTGAAGATGCGTATCATAAATTCTTTATAAATAAAATCCTGTTCAAAGCTATTAATGAAATGGGCATTTCATTATGTAAGGTTGTAACTTTTCTACTTCTACTGTGAATGATTTCATCTTGGTTATTGAAGCGGAGACCTCGAGTAGAATAGTTAATAAGTAAATGTGTTGGTTGATTTCTAAATATATAGGTGTCAGTGTGCAAGTGTACAAAACAAGTTCTAACGTGATAAGTATTCGAGTATCGTTTCTACAAGGACTGATGCTATCGAAGTTGCTACAACAATTAACTATGGTGCAAATTCAATAAAATCAAATTAAGTTTTTTATCAACTAAATTAATCTAAGTAATCTAAATAATAGTAAACAAAATGCAATAAACTAAATTAACATGTCTCACACAATAATATAATCACTAGAGATAATGTAGCTAAGTGAATCAACGCACTTAATGGAATTGAATGTTTTTCTGTTACAGTATCATTGCTACAACAATTATTACAGCACTGGGCAAAATTCTAATGTATCCTCAGCTGTCGCATGTTGGACATCTTATATCTATATACAACCTAACAATGGCCAGTTGTTAAACCACACAAGATATAGCATTATATAATCAAGGTTCCTAATTACCCTATAAGGTGAATCTCTATGTCTAGTTCATCACTAGTTTTAAATTAGGCATGACTCTATTCAAATTGAGTTAACTAAACTTGGGAAACCTAACCTAAAACCAAATATTGTTATGATACGTTTCACTAAAACAGGCCCTTTTGTGGCTCTCTCTTAATTAGTATCACTAAATGGGTGGTCAGCCGAAATAGTAAATTGAATTAAGCATTATCACAACAAAATGCTATGGCAATCATGTAGCAACATATAATTTCAGTCAATAAACCATCAAGTTTGTCTATCACTTAACCACAAATAGATTTAGTTCGTGATTGGTAATAAAACAGAAATAACGACTAATTCAACCATCATAAACATCATCACAAGTTAAAGAAAACAAAGAAAATAAAGATAAAGGCGAGTGATCCGTGTAGAGTTCTTGATTTCTTCTTCTTCACGCCTTTAATCTTCTTGTTAGCCTGGAACTTCTTCTCTTCTTTGCTGTTTTCTTTTTCTTTTCTTATTATTTCTTATGGTTGACGGCTCTCCATTTGCCTTTGTGTGCGCTTCCTTTTATAATTAAAAACTAGGGCAGCTAGACATCTAGGGCACATATCTTCCAGATTTAGAAACTGTAGATCGTATATTTTTTCTGAGATTCGCTCAAATTTTTCTCCTCTGTTGTTCTAGGATTGCTTTCAAAGATAGTGGTTGCTACAACATTAGCTCAACACTCGCATTACCTTTGTTTTTAGGACTAGCTTCCACTTTTCTCATGACCAATTTCTTTCCTTATTTTTCAAACCCATTGCAGACAAAGATTCCTTCCTTGAATTTGTACTTCCAATTGCCTACAATTTAAGCACATAATCTAAACACACAATTTATTCTAAAATCACCTAATTTATTACAAATAACTACAAATAGATAAGTATGCAAAATTAAGTTAAAATGCAACTAAAACGCATCAATTACTCTCTAAGTACTCTTGATTTGAGTCCAAAAGTGTTATAGATAACTCTCATTTCATAGAGTTATCACACCCCCAAACTTAAACCATTACTTGTCCTCAAGTAAAGACAATAACACTAAAATTTGAAACTCACAATCATGCAACATACTTAGCTCTGTCATACTATTTACAAGGATTTTTTAACCCTTAGATCACATCTTAAAGCACGCATAATTGCCATAACAGTTCAGTTCTAGACTTAGGCTTCATTTTATCCAAAGTGAGTATATGCTATTTTGACCAAGTCCATAGATACTGCAGCATTGCCCAATTATCATTGCATACCCAAAGGTAGAAGTCAATTCAATAGTGTTCAAGGCAAAAATCACAACATATTTCAACTATGCTATAACAAATTTATTTTTTTAGTATTTCTCTTTAATGTGGATTTAGTTTTTCATGTGAATGTCTATCACTTGTGGTGTTGACACCCAATTACTCACCCAATGTAAAAATCTGAGTTGCTGCCACAAGGCTCATAACAAGGTCTTATTTAAAGATACCTTTGACTCAAGCCTGAATATGAGGCTCGTGAATGCATTTGTTACTTAACATCCCAAATGTAAGACTTGATTCCCTTTTTGTCATCTTTATAACAATGCTCATAGCATCTATTGCCTTTAGATTCAAGTTTGCATATGGGGTGCATACTTAGCCTTAATTACTCAACAACTTTAGCCATTAGAGTAGAATTATTCATAACTGGCACAGTTTCAAAAACTTTCCCCTAAACTTTAGATGTTTTCTACCCTTCATCACACAAGGGCTTTCTTACATCATTCTCATAGAACTTGGTCAAAACTTAAGTGTTGACCAAAAATTCAACCTTTATCTTTGAACAATCTCTACTTAGAATCACAAAACTTAACACTCAATTTATCTTCATTAAGTATTCAATACATACACCAACTTATATAATGAGCCTTACACACTGTTTACTTAACATACATAAAACAAACAAGCCTTCAAATTATTCTTAAGATGAACACCTCCGATCAAACTTAAGAGGTGCTGTGTTGTAACGTGCATAAGAACACACAGAGACTCAAACTAAAAAAGCAAACTAAATATGCAACAGAGTAAAAAGTCATAAACCATCAAAACAACAAAATAAAAATAAGAAAAACATAACAAGTTTTTGATGAAAACTTAAAAATTGACAATGGTAAGGGCACTCTTCTGTTGGTGCAGAATTGGTTCAGCGAATGATGGTTGCTAGATGACATCACTTCTCTTTAGAGCTGCTCTATAAGTGATCCTTGGGAAAACTCATTGGGGTAGCAGTTGACAGCTTCTTCTTTTTGTTGGGTGTTGGGCTGATAGAAGGGGTAGCAACTGGTTTAGAAGCTTGGGTGGATGGGATCTTGTACGCTTTGGGTTTGACTCCTCTAATGTCACAGCACCTTCAAACGGTTGTGCCATTTTTCGTTTGCTGGACCTTTTTGTAACTAGTGTTGCAGCAGAATGTTTCATTGGACTTGGTTGTGGAGTGGCTAAAGCAGATTCTTGGGCAGTAATTTCAGCAATGATGTCGAGCAAACTCTAATTTTTTATAGCTGTTCTTGTAACCCTCCTAATTGCTGCTTCAATTTTAGCGTCAATCTCTGCTTGGTCATCATCAGATTCTTCATAACTCACAACTTTCTCATTTCCTTTCTAAGACAGAACTGGTTGTTCATCCTCTTGCTCATTCTCATCTTCCTAGTCAGGTTGATCTTTTTCTATTTGCTTATCTTCTTCTTTATGCTCGTCTGTTTCCTGGTCGGGTTGCTTTCCTCGTCGCTTAGGAGGCACCACTAAGGGTGCCTCCTCCTGCTCATGCCCGTTTTCTTCCTCGACTTCCTGGTTGTTTTCCTCTTCTTCTTTCTCGCTCTCTTCTCTTTCCTACTCACAAATGCATTTCTTTCTTTTCTTGTTGTCCTGTGCTTTGGTGATGTGGGCGTCTCAAAGAGAGACTCCTCTTTCTTGGCTATTTGTTGTAGGCCTTGGGGCTCTTACGCTCGTACTTCAAAGTCGAATTCTTTGCAACAACCACTGGATGTTGGCATCCCGACTTTACAAGTACAACACTACATGTTTTGGGCTTCCAAGATCGCAAGTAAGCGCACGAACTTCGATGCTCTTTTTGTGCGCACTTAGACATAGTCCCTTATCATCATGCTGAGGATGTTCAACATGGAGCCCAGGCATGGAGATGGCTCATATCTCGAACTGAACATGTTGTTCAGGCAGTCTTCGTAGAATTGCTTTTCCTGTAACTTTTCCACTGTTCTTATTGTCATTGCCCCTTCATTCCTAATTTTCTCATCATGTGGTTCAAATCTCACATCTAAAACTCCACATATTCTAGTGATTAAGGATGGAAACAACAGAGCTGTTGATTTCTACTTTGCAGATTATCACGCGTTCTTAGACTTCTTTCTCATTATTTTTCTTACATCTATTTGCAATCACTTGAGAATGGCATAAAGTAGAGCTAACCTATCCTATGATACAGTGGTAGTGTATGTTATGAGCATGAGTGAAGATTTTAAAAACTTGACCCATACCTTTGTTATGGGTTTTAAATCAATTATATTAATCACTCTTCCTTCTTCATTTGCCCACGTACTCCCTTAGATGGCTACTGTCCTGAAAACCTCTCCCCACTTCTTATTTGTCATGTCTTCAACAAAGGCAGTATATTCACACTCAATAAAAGTAGGTAAACTGTAAAACGCATTGATAATATGAAAGTTTAAAGGTACTTGGACATTCCTTACAAAGATAGTCTGCTGTTTTTACTAAAGAACATTAGTATAGAATTCTTTAACCACTGAAATGATAGGGTCCTGAGGGTGAGAGCAGAACTGCAGCCATCCCCTTTGTGCTGCGGCGACGTGTATAGTTCTCATCACTCCAATTGGTTGTGTGGGGAAGATGAAGCCCTTTTCTTATCTTTACCATTATTGTAGCAATGCAAAAAATTTCATTTCACAGAAAAATAGTTGAGCAGAATTTTGAAGGCGAGAGTAATAACGTTAAAAGTCTTAAGCACAAGAGAAGAGTTGTCTTAAGAATTTGATTTAAGGAACAAAATCCTTAATTTATAGTGTATGGAGAGTAAAAATAGAAAGTAAATATTGAGATAAATGCTGTAGTAATAAAAATTAAAATAAAATCTAAATTCAAAAAGGAAAAGGAAGTTGTCATGATTTCATAGGGATTTCAAATTTCCCTTATCCCAATTTATCTCTTTACTGTCATCAGTAGGTCAGTGAAAATTTAAATTACTTATTGGCTGTAAAACTGAGGGAAAGCAATTGTAATGGTAAAGATTTTGGCAAGCTACTTGTTTGCTCTAATGCTGCAGCAATTTGGCACAACTCTCATTCATGTTAATGTTCACTTGTTATGCCTCAAGCCTGAGCTTGTGCTATATCAATTCCCTATCTCTTGTACTGCCCTTTTTTTTTTCAAATTTATTTCAAAAAATAAAAATAAAATAAATGAAAAAATTAACATTGAAATAAAATAAAATAAAATTACAAAAGTAACAAGATATGATCAAGCATTAGCTACTAAAATAACAAAAACAACCATAAGTATTTAAAATACTTTCCTCATTGGGTTGCCTCCCAATCAACGCTTGATTTAAGGTCTTACAACCTGACCTTCTCTAAATTACTCAAACTGGATCCTTGAGGAATAACTCTTCTCTTGAGTCATGCATTACCATGAACTATTGACCAATTTTTTCATACTTAAGATCCATGGCACCATAAGGATAGACTTTGATAAGTCTAAAAGGGTCTAACCATCTTGATTTTAACTTCCCTGGGAATAGCTTTATTCTTGAATTATAGAGCAAAACTTGCTGTCCTAGAATTAAATTCCTTTGCTGAATGTGTTTTTCATGCCATTGCTTTGTTTTTTCCTTGTAAATTCTCACATTTTCATAAGAAAACAACCGCAACTCTTCTAGTTTACATAGTTGAAGGTTCCTATATTCTACTGTAGCATTCATGTCCATGTTAAGTTGTTTTAGTGCCCAATATGCCTTATGTTACAGCTTTATTAGCAAATAGCAAACCTTGCCATAGACAATTCTATATGGAGACATGCTAAGTGGTGTCTTGTAAGCTGTGCGGTAAGCCTATAAAGCATCATGCAGTCTAAGAGACCAATTATATCTAGTAGGGTTCACCACCTTTTTCAAAATCTTCTTGATTTCTCAGTTTGATACTTCTGCTTGTCCATTTGACTGAGGGTGATATACTGTAGCAATTTTATGCTTAATCCCATACTTGACCAGTGCTGCAGCAAGTACCTTATTGCAACATGAGTGCCTTCATCACTAATTATGGCCCTAGAAGTCCCAAACCTTGGGAAAATGTTCCTCTGAAGGAATTTCACCACTGCCTTGGCATCATTAGTAGGTAAAGCTGCAGCCTCTACCCATTTGGACACATAATCCATAACCACCAAAATGTATAAGTTGCCAAAAGAAGGTCGGAATGGTCCCATGAAATCTATTCCCTACATATCAAAAAGTTCCATCTCTAGAATGTTGGTGAATGGCATCTCAAGTTTCTGAGAGATGTTTGCTGTTCTTTGACACCTGTCACAACATTAAACAAACTAATGAACATCTTTAAAGACAGAAGGTCAGCAATAACTTGATTGTAACACTTTTGCTGCTGTTCTGTGACCTCCAAAATGTCCTCCATATACTGAACATGACATGCCTGTAATATATTTAGAATTTCTTTATCAAGCACACATCTTTGAATGATCTGATCTAAACACATCTTGTATAAGTAAGGGTCATCCTATTGATAGGTTTTGACATCATAGAGAAACTTCTTTTTTCGCTGGTAGGTTAAGTCAGATGGCAGCAGTTCACTTACTATGTAATTGGCAAAGTCTGCATACTATGAAAATCCTGATCGCTGCAGCATTTTTGCATGCTGAAGGAATACAACCAATCTTTAGCTAGCCCATCTAAAAAGAAAGGAAAAGCTCGCAACTTAATCTGCTATTCAGGCACACCTTGAGGCCTCATACTTGAACATACAACATGACACTCCTTGAGATGTTTATAAGGATCTTCACCTACAAAACCGTGAAACTTGGGTAATAAATGAATAAGACCAGATTTTAATTCTAAATTTACCTCTAGGGCCGCATATTGAATGTAAAGTGGTTGCTGATTCAAATCTAGTTCAGCTAACTCTCTAAGAGTTCTTTCTGCAGGCCCATCTCTATCCATAATTTGTTCTTCTGAATTGCTAGATGATTCAACAAAATCAAACACTGTATCTGTTTCAGAAAACAAAGGCGACGAGGATCATTGTTTATCTCGATTGGCTTGCTGTCTCAGCCGGTGAGCCGTCTTCTTAATTTCAAGATCAAACGAAAGTGTACCTGTATGAGAAGAACGAACCATAAACCAAGTAAAACGTAAAAAGGATTAAATAAATTACACCAATCCCTGGCAACGGCGCCAAAATTTGATGGGTGTCGAAGCCAGAAAATACAAAAACCTACTCTAAACAAGATTGTGTATAGTAATTGAGCAGGGTCGTGTCCACAGAGACTGGTAATTATTAAATCCTTCTTAAAATGAAAATATAAATTGGGGGATTGTTGAAAATAATGAAAATCAATTTAAATTAATAAGAATGCAAATTAAAGGTGTAATTCAAAATGGAAAAACTCTGGTTGAAGGAATTAACTCAACTTTGATTCGATTACTGATCATCGATACAACTATAAATCATTACTGCTTGTGAATAGACCGGTTATAGCTACTGAGACACTCTAATAACCAATCTCTCTTTAATTAGTCGATAACCAAGGTACGACCATTGGTTATTTCCCTAATCAATAGACAATTCTAGATACAATTATAGGATTTAATCAATTGACAAAATTTAAAAATTAGAGACCCAAATCCTAATTAACAAACGCATACGATGGTTCATTTAAATTAGATTATTTATTCCCATAACACAACGCACTGCTATGTTATTTGCTACAAACATCAAAATCTTCATACGATGAATCTTTCAATTGACAATAGATTAAATTGATAATTAAATAGTGGCCAATTATCTAATTAACAAAGATAATCATGAGAATAATTCAGAGAATAAACAAATACCCAAAACGTAATAAAGCAATTAAAAGCACAAGAAAGATCTCACAGTAATGGTGAATCAAAGCTTCATTAACCTTCAACCAAAAAAATGAGTTTAGTTCCTCATAGAGAAAAAGAGGAAACCCTAAAAAAGATAAACACAATTAATAATCCAAATCTAATTCCAATCTCCCTAATCCTTCTTTATTTCCCTTTTTTATAGTTTTCTTAAAAAGGATAAAGATGAAAATATCTAAAATATTATCTTAAATTACAAGAGTAATAAAAAGATAAAACACGTTCAAATAAAAACGTCAAGTTCGCAATTGATAGCACGCGCCCACGTCTTATCAACAAACTTCTTCTAAAATCGACTGTCAACTTCCCATGGCTTATCAACAAACTTCTTCTGAAATTGAGAATTTCTCCAAGAAGTCAATTCATCCTTAAACATCATCTTGTAGCTCAATTTAGCACTAATCAATAGAATTGCACCTACAAAAATAAAACACAAGTAAATCACAACTATTAAGTGAAAAACATTGATATTAAAGGGAGTAAACAATGCAAAACTAATGCATGAAATGCACTATAACAAATTCCCCCATACTAAGATAATGTTTGTCCTCAAGCATATAACTAAAAAATAATCTCAAATCTTCACTCAATTCTCATTCCAACTCATCTAAAAATGATCTTAAGCAAGCACACCTCAAGGATTTAAGTCAATCAACATTCAAGAGACAAGGATTTCAAAGCATAGAATCTCAGAAGCTAGCATAAAGTCACTCAACCACCAAGACAATCTTTTCAAAATCCAAATGCAACAAGATTTAATAGCCCTCTCATTGATTTCACTCCATGCACTCAAAGTGTTTAGGGTATCATTTATGCACTCAAATCAAATCAAAGAATGCTATTACCATAAGCTTGCTCATATATCACATCTTAACCACAAAACATGAATTAAATCCAAAAATCTAAGGGTCTTAGTAAGGTTGTAATGAGGCTAAATGGATTGAATGAAAAAGAAAGGTCTATGGAATAAAAAGAGATCAAAATGAGAAGAATGAACCCATTGAATGAACATTATGACATCAAAATGTTTATTGCTACTTAAGTCGTCAAGAGTTTTTTTTTTTTTCGATGGGTTTCTTTTTTTCATTTTTTTTTTCATCTCATTTTTTTTTCGATGAATCTTGCACAATTTTATTCAAGCATAATGCAACTTGATGTAATTGAGAAACTTTTATTCAAGGTAGCAAAAGCAACAAAATATATCCAAACAATGAGTTCAAAAATCTCCTCAAATTAAGGCTCAAAAAATAGGTAAATGGGTAAGTAGATGGAGAGAAGTAGATGGTTAAGGATCAAACAAAGGTAACAAATTAAAACAAATAAAGATATTTGGGTGGAGAAAAAGAAAAGAAATGTGAAAATAAAAAAATAGAAAAAGGTTTGACCTTATCATTTTAATGCATAAAATCCCGTAATGCGGCTTCAACATGGATAACAAAGCAAGTTCTAGAATAGTCAAACTAAGATTGATATTTACTCATAAAAAATAATTAGAGCAAAGTAGTTGCTCATAGGCTCAAATCCTCTCAAAGTTCGTGAATTTGCCATCAAATCATGCACACTCATCAAATGAATCAACTATCAATAATGGTGAAAGATTCTAAAACTTATACGGTGCTTGATTTGGTTGAATCATCTAGCGATTTAGAAGAACAAGTGATGGATAGAGTTTCACTTGCAGAAAGAACTCTTAGAGAGTTAGTTGAACCAGACTTGAATCAGCAACCACTCTGCATTCAATATACAGACCTAAAGGTAAATTTTGAATTAAAGTCAGATCTTATTCATTTGTTACCCAAGTTTCATGGTTTTACAGGTGAAGATCGTCATAAACATCTCAAAGAGTTTCATGTTGTGTGTTCAAGCATGAGGTCTCAAGGTGTGACTGAATAGTAGATTAAGCTGCGTGCTCTTCCTTTCTCTTTAAATGGGGTAGCTAAAGATTGGTTGTACTACTTGCCACCTAGATCGATTACAATATGGAATGGTTTGAAGAAACAGTTCCTTGAGAAGCACTTTCCTGCTTCAAAAGCTGCCAACATTAGAAAAGACATTTGTGGGTCAGACAACTTATTTAGGAGACTTTGTATGAATATTGGAAATTATTCAAACAATTGTATGACAGTTGTCCTTAGCATCCTATTTCTAATCAACTTCTTATTCAATACTTCTACAAAGGACTGTCATTGATGGATAGAAATATGACAGATGCTGCTAGTGAAGGTGTGTTGGTGAACAAGACCCCTGCTCAAGTAAGGGAGTTGATCTCAAATATGGCTACCAATGTGCAACAGTTTGGCAACAGGCAAGATCCCACTTGGAAAGTGAATGAGGTAAGTACTTCTTATATTGATCAATGTTTATATAAACTTATTTCTCTTATGGAAAAGTTTGTTGTAGATAATGTTCAAATGGTGAAGACTGACGGCATTTGTTCTAATATGGGTCATTCAACTGATATGCGTCCTACCTTCAAGAAGAACCCTTCGAACAAGCCAATGCGATTGGAGGATTTCCGAGCATGCCTCAGAGAAGATATGATCCTTATGCACAAACGTATAACCCAGGATGAAAGGATCACCCCAACTTCGGTTATGGAGTTAGGCCATCGGGATTCCCAAAATAATACTTACCAAGACAGCCAGTTCTTCCACAGTCAAACTCCAAGTCAGGTATGTCCCTTGAAGAAATTCACTCGCAACTAACACTTAACAATTTCAGTAGGCAACTACAACAAGCATTCAGAATTTGGAGAACCAAGTGAGCCAACTGGCGACTACAGTGAGCCACTTAGAGTCTCAAGTATCAGAGAGATTGCCTTCACAACCTGAGATGAATCCAAAGCAAATGCTAGTGCTGTCATCTTTAGAAATGGGAAAGAGTTGCAAGAGCCTAGCAAGAAAGTGACAAAGCGTTTAGAAGATGAGCTTGAGAATGAAGAATTGATGCTTCAATTTCAAGATGCGCAACCCAGCAAAGTGAAACCCCTACCTATAATGATACCTCATCTTTTTCCAAGTTAGTTTGTAAAATCTAAGACGGAAGAACAAGAGAGAGACATCCTTGAGACATTTCGTAAGGTTGAGGTAAATATTCCTTTATTAGATGCTATAAAACAAATACCTCGCTATACTAAATTCCTTAAGGAGCTTTGCACCTCTGAGAGAAAGTTGAGAGGAGATGAAATAGTTTACATGAGAGAGAACATTTTCGCCGTTCTCCAAAAGAAACTACTCCTTAAGTGCAAGGATCCAAGTATATTTACTATCCCTTGCAAAATTGGTAGTGTTAGAGTTGAGAAGGCCATGTTAGATTTAGAAGCTTCTATTAAAGTCATGCGTCATTCCATTTATTCATCTTTGAATGTTGGTCCATTGAAATAAATTGTCATGATTAGTCAGCTAGCTGATATGTCTAATGTATATCCTGATGGGGTATTAGAAGATGTCTTAGTACAAGTTAATGAGTTGTTTTTCCTGTTGATTTTTATGTACTTGATATGAAAGAGGATAACTCCTCTAATTCCGTTCTAATTTTGTTAAGAATGCCCTTTCTTAAGACTACTAGGACTAAAATAGATGTACATAAAGGGACTCTTACTATGGAGTTTAATGTAGAGGTTAAAGAGTTCAATATGAATGATGCCATGAAATATCCTAGGGATGAACAATCGGTATTTTCTATGGATATTAATGATCCTTTAGTACAGGAGGTTTTTGATTTGGATGTTGAAGATTCATTGGTAACTGCTTTAAACAACAGCTTGGGCCTCAAAGGATTAGAAAAGGATGAAAGAGAGTTTGTTTTAAATTCTGCATTGCGAGAGATAATCTTTGAATTAAATTCTTTGAGAACTGTAACTATAATGTGTCTTATATTGAATTACCTACCTCTCATGCAAAACGTCTTCCATCTATTTTGCAGCCATCGAAAATAAAGCTTAAATCGTTGCCGAGTCATCTAAAGTACCTATTTTTAGGAGATAGTGAGACACTTCCGGTTATCATCTCTTCAAAGCTTAGTGCTTTAAAAGAAGAAAAGCTTATGAGAGTGCTGAAGGATTGCAAAAAGGTTATTGGGTGGACAATTACTTATATCAAAAGGATAAGTCCGTCTACATGCATGCATAGAATATTGTTGGAGGAAAAAGCCAAACCTTCGATACAAGCTCAACGCTGTTTGAATCCACTCATGATGAAAATGGTGAAGAAAGAAGTTTTGATGAAAATGGTGAAGAAAGAAGTTTTGAAACTTCTTGATACATGTATAATTTATTCAATTTCGGATAGCAAATAGTTAAGTCCGGTACAAGTGGTGCCAAAGAAAACTGGTGTAACAGTTGTTGAAAGTCCCGATGTTGAGTTAGTATCCACCCGAGTTCAAAATTGGTGGAGGGTTTATATTTATTTTAAAATGCTTAATTCACAGACTAGGAAGGATCATTTTCCCATTTCTTTTATTGATCAGATGCTTGAAAATCTCACTTTTGTTGTCCTGATGGCTATTCAGGTTTTCATCAGATATCAGTTGTGCCAAAAGATCAAGAGAAGACTACTTTCACATGCCATTTTGGAACATTTACGTACCGACGTATGCCATTCGGTCTTTGTAACGCCCCAGCCACTTTTCAGAGATGTATGGTTAGTATTCTTTTAGACTTCATAGAGGTATTTATGAAAGATTTTATAGTCTATGCTGATTCTTTTGATGATTGTCTATATAATCTGAAGAAAGTACTTGAAAGATGCATTGAAACGAATTTTATCTTGAATTATGAAAAATGTCATTTTATGGTAGATCAGGGTATTATTTTGGGTCATGTAGTCTCTGCTAAAAGAATTGAGGTAGATAAAGCTAAGATAGATGTCATTAAATCTTTACCTTATCCTATACGTGTCCAGGAAGTTCGTTCTTTTCCGGGTCACGCAGGTTTTATCGACATTTTATCAAGGATTTTTCAAAGATAGCTCAGCCTTTATGCAAGCTGCTTCAGAAAGATGTGGCGTTTGATTTTGATGAGGCATGCAAAGCAACATTTGATAAGCTCGAGGAGTTATTGACTTCAGCTCTAATTATAAAGCCACTTGACTTGAGCCTCATCTTTAAGATAATGTGCGACGCCAGTAACTATGCTGTTGGTGCTATTCTTGGACAAAAGGTTGGAAGAGCTGCTCATGTGATATATTACACTTCTAGGACACTTGATAGTGCTCAGTGCAATTACTCAACAACGGAAAAAGAACTTTTAGCTATTGTTTTTGCTTTAGAAAAGTTCTGTTCATATTTATTGGGTACTAAAGTGATTGTTTATTCTGATCATGCGGCTCTCAGATATTTGCTCGCCAAGAAGGAAGCGAAACTGAGACTCATCCTCTGGATCCTACTACTTCAGGAGTTCAACTTGGATATTCATGACAAGAAGGGAGAAGAGAACTTGGTTGCAAACCACTTTAGTAGATTGACCTCAAGTGAAAAAGCAGCACCTTTGAAAGATGATTTCCAAGATGAGCTTTTTTTTTTTGTAACTCAAGGTATGGTTCCTTGGTACTCTGACATTGTCAATTATTTAGTTACAAGATTACTACCTAGTAATCTGATGAGGGCTCAAAAAGATAAGATTAAAAGCGATGCTAAGTACTATGTTTGTGATGACCCGTACTTGTGGAAACATTGCTCTGATCAAATTATCAAAAGGTGCGTATCTGAGTCTGAAATTCCTTCTATTCTTCAATTTTATCACTCATATGCATGTGGAGGTCATTTTGGTCCCAAGAGGACAGCATCTAAGGTGTTAGAGTGTGGTCTATTTTGGTCTACTTTGTTTCGTGATTCATATATGTTTTGCAAGTCGTGTGAGAATTGTCAAAAGACAGGCAATTTAAGTCATAGGAATCAAATGCCACTTACCCTTATTCTTGTGTGTGAAATATTCGATGTGTGGGGTATAGATTTTATAGGACCCTTTTCCCTCATCTTTTGGCAATGTTTACATTTTTTTAGCCGTGGATTACGTTTCTAAGTAGATAGAGGCTAAGGCCACTCGGATTGAAAATTCTAAAGTTGTTGTAGATTTTGTCAAGTCTCATATTTTTGTCAGGTTTAGTGTACCGAAAGCAGTGATAAGTGATAGGGGCACTCATTTTTGTAAACGGATGGTGGAGGTTTTGTTCAAGAGATATCATGTTACCCACCAAGTGTCTACTGCCTATCATCCACAGAAAAATCAAGTCTATCCTTGAAAAGACGGTTAATCCAAATCGAAAGGATTTGAGCTTGCGACTTGATAATGCATTGTGGGCATATTGCACCACGTACAAAACCCCTATAGGTATGTTTCCTTATCATTTAGTATTTGGTAAGCCTTGTCATTTACCTGTAGAGTTTGAGCACAGAGTATACTAGGCAGTTAAACAATGTAATATGCAGATGGATGAGGCGAGAAAGCAGAGGAAGTTGCAGCTGTAAGAGTTGAAGGAGATTCAAAATGAATCCTATAAGAGTTCGCGACTTTACAAGGAGAGGATGAAGACATTTCATGACAATGATTTTGAGAAAGGAGTTTTCTGTTGGTTAAAAAGTTCTTCTTTTTCATTCTAAACTTAAACTTTTTCCTGGTAAATTACGCTCTCGATAGGTTTGACCTTTTATTGTTACTAACGTTTTTCCTCATGGTGCAGTCGAGATTCGAAGTCCGACCTCTGACAAAATTTTTAAGGTTAATGGTCATCGCTTAAAACCTTTTTATGAAGATTTTTTTGTGAATATTGTGGAGGAAGTGTCTCTTAAGAACCCCATTTATAGAGATTGAGGCATGAATGTGTCTAGCCAAAGACATAAAACAAAGGCACTTTTTGGGAGGCAACCCAAAAGATTTGATGTTTATTTTAAATCTTTGTTGCATTTTTGGGTTTTTGGTTTTGATTTAGGTTGTTTAAATAATATCTATGTTTATTTTGGCTAGAAGGAAATTGTTTGATAAGGCATGCCCACATTTTAACTAATACGTACTTCTTCATTTAATTTATTAAAGTACAATGGTTATAAGGCCTGCCCATATACTTACTAAAAACGTTTTTCTGTGATTTTTGGTGTCTCAAGTGTCTCTTCCAGCTTTTCATTTATAGTTTTTATTTTTATTCTTTTATTTAATTTCTTTATTAAAAAAAAAACTAATTTAGTGGTTTAATATTTCAACAACCCTAACCAACTTCAAAGCTACAGCTGCCACCTCCCTACGATCTGTTTCCACGCCTAAACCAGCGCAATGGCGCAAGGTCACCAGCATCATCACGGTCTGCCGGCAACGATAATCACCTTCACCACACCCATGATCCGTTTCCACACCAACCCACACATGCCGCTAGACATCTTCATCCCCACCGCGCCACTCTCATTGATTTAAAACTCCAACCGCTGCCTTCCTTCGATTCACTCAACACTACCGTACGCGGCAGCAGTCAGTTCAAGTAAAACCAGTGAATTCTCTTAGGGAACTTGTCTTTTTACTATAACAATGCCGAAGAGGAAAGCAGCAATTTCCAAGTCACCAATGGCTAAAAAGAAATCCGTCGAAAAGAAATCCAAGACTGTCGCTCCCACTATGGTGCCATGGAACACAGTTTCAAATGCGCACCAAGCAGTGAGAAAGAGATCGAAACATGGAAAGGATAAGAGTGTTTTCCCACTTGCTTAATCCAATCTCAGAGGATGCCTCACATTCACGACTCAACTAGAGAAAGAGAGGTACAAAGATATTTCCAAGCAAAAAATACTTTTAGCGAAGTATATTCATTATCCGACTCTTGAAAAGTTGAATGTTAAAGAAAAATTTGATTCTTTGATAGATAAAATTGGTTTCCATAAGTTTATTGATGGTGATTTTTTAGGTTATGTTGAGTTGATTAGTGAGTTCTATTCTACCTTTCAATTTAATATACCGATTAATTTTACTTTGCATACTCCGAATGTTATAAAGTTTAGGTTAATGGGACGAACTTTTTCACAATTTATCACAGATTTTAACCTAGCTTTAGGATTCATTGATGATGACTATTCTTCTAGTGATGAATATTTAGGGATGACTTGTGACTTTAGCGAAGAATTTAAGCATTATCATTTTTGGAATTATTCATCTTTGGATCACAAGGACTATGACTCGAGTAAATCAAAGAGTTCGTTCTTACGTGATCCTGTTTTGAAATGTGTGCATCAATTCTTAGCATATATTTTTTTAGGAAAGAAAGATAACTAGGGGGTTTTCTCTAAAACTGAGTTTTATTTTATCTGGTGCATGTTAAATGATGTGATGCCTAATTTAAGTTTTTGGTTAACAGATCCATTTCAAAATATGCTTAAAAGGTATAAGACTTTATTTTAACAGAGGTATAGGACTCTGTTAGCTGTAAACTTATGTGTGCTTGATCTTGACAATCATAATTTGCATCCTGCTTGCAAGAAGGAATTTTTGGATATACCTTTGTTTGAAAGAACAGGTGTGGTCGAATTCAAGGTGGGGAGATTTCAGTTTACTAAACCAGGACCCACTCAACTTCCAAAGAAGCTTTATGCTAGGAATGGTGCTACCTCTGATGATGAGTTTGACGACAATACTGCTGCCCCACCAACTATTCCTTCTACTTCTGTACCACCTTTGAGCACTCAATTAGAGAAAATATAGCACAAGCCCATAGATGTTATACGAACAATTCAGGGATGTTTTCTTTGCCTTTAATCTTTTTGTCCTTATGTTTTATTTCTTTATGTGAGCTTTGATTATCATACATTGGGGACAATGTATGTTTTTAGTGTGGGGTAGAGGGATTTTTGCTATATTAATGTCTAGAAGTGTTATTTTGTTGCTTTTGAGATGATTTTGAATAGCATTCTTGGTTGAGTCCTTTTTTTTTTTAAAGTTGTTTTGTTTCAATCTGCTCATCCTTGAATGATTTTGGAGTTAGTGTTTTTTTTTTTATGTGAGTTGAGATGCATGAATAAATTTGAGTTTTGATTAGCTTGGTCTTGGTTATTTAAATGAATAACTCACCACTATTGATAGTTGATTCATTTGATGAGTGTACATGATTTGATGGCAAATTCACCAACTTTGCGAGGATTTGAGCCTATGAGCAATCACTTTGCTTTAATTGTTTTTGTTGAGTGAATATCAATCTTAGTTTGTCTATTCTAGAACTTGCTTTGTTATGGATGTTGAAGCCGTATTACGGGATTTTATGCATTAAAATGATAAAGGCAAACCACTTTCCATTTTTCTATTTTCACATTTATCTTCTTTTTCTCTGTTGAGTACTAAAAAGTGTGTATTTATAATGGAGAAAATCATCATTTTACACTCCAAGTCTCACTAACATCCCTATTTTTATGTCTTTAAGTCCCTTGTAATTTAATTATGTATGTTTTATTTTAATTAAGTATTTTATGTATTTTATGGGATATCATGGTCATTTCACAATAAACGAGAGATCAGATGGAAAAACGGACAGCACTTTTGAACTCAGGACAAATAAAACCTTAGGAGGAGCGTAAAAAAAATGGTATGCTTCACATATACGGTATTGTTCACACATACTGATGCGGTTGATATATACGATCGCATACGACACTTTTTCATGGCACTTTATTCACCTATATCAGTATCTTGACGTGGCATCGATGCGATGACGTAGCACTGTACGATGACGTGGCGGCATTTGATTGAACGAATGATGTGGCATTGACCGCATGTGGCATTGATGATGATGTGCGTTGACTAATGACGTGTCATGATCCTATTGGAGCAAAAATGTTGGCCGGTGACGTGGCGAGAATATTAGTGGATCGAAAAAAAGCGTGTACGGTACATGCATATACACGAAATAACAACCCGATGATGTGTTCCATCCAATAGGAACTTGCCACGTGGCGCAATCCTGAGCGTCCAAATTGTTTTAATCGATGGCTATGGCCATGATTTACTCAAAGAGTATCTATAAAAAGGGGCTCCCCACTAATTTGACACCCCTGAATCCATTTTTGGGCTCCATTTTCTCTAATTCCATCTCCATCTTGTATTTTCTACGTATTTTAATAAAATTCCCATTTTACCCCTAGTTCAAATATGAGTGGCTAATTTCCTTTCAAGCTTGGGTTGAAGGTGAAGTCTCAACATGCTCCATGGGCTTAATTTGGTAAATTTACTTTTCCTTCCCCTTTAATTTATGTGGTTGTTTTGACTTTTCGTGAGAGGATAGTAATAATCTTGTCTGGATATCGGCTGGAATAACCGCCTCCCTAGGCAAGGTATTACTATTTGGCACGGGAAGCCCTTAGCACCATATCTATTAAAGTGTGGTTCATGATGAGTGGAAGTTCCCCCTTCATGATTTAATTGGTACTAATAATGAATATTAAGCCGATGGTACATGTTGAGACAGATCCGGAGATCCAAGCATTTTATTTTAATAGTTTATTCCTACCACTTTAATTTAAATTAATTGATAGCCTACATCATTTTCATTATAAATCCAACCACCAACTCAGAAAATTAATTCTACACATAATTAAAATCCACCTCCTCGTGGGATCGACACTCGTCACCATTAATCTATTCTACAATAGATTCGTGCACTTGCGAGTTCAATAAAATTTGCATTCTCCACCCAAAAATCTTTATTTTTTATCTTTGTTTGAGCTTTAGCCATCTACTTCTCTCCATCTACTTACCTGTTTTCCTTCTTTTTGAGCCTTAATTTGGGGAGATTTTTGGACTCATTGTTTGGATATATTTTGTTGCTTTTGCTACCTTGAATAAAAATTTCTCAATTAGATCAAGTTGCATTATGCTTGAATAAAATTGTGCATGATTCAAAAAAAAAATGAAAAATATATATATATAATAAAAAAATGAAAAAAAAATTCTTGACGACTTGAGTAACAATAAACATTTTGATGTCATAAGGTTCATTCAATGGGTTTATTCTTCTCATTTTGATCTCTTTTTCTTCCATAAACCTTTCTTTTTCATTCAACCCATTTAGGCCCGTTACAACCTTACGAAGACCCTTAGATTTTTGCATTTAATCATGTTTTTTGGTTGAGATGTGATATATAAGCAAGTTTATGGTAATAGTATTCTTTGATTTGATTTGAGTGGATAAATAATACCCTAAACACTTTGAGTGCATGGAGTGAAATCAATGAGAGGGCTATTAAATCTTGTTCCACTTGGATTTTGAAAAGATTGTCTTGGTGGTTGAGTGACTTTATGTTAGCTTCTGAGATTCTATGCTTTGAAATCCTTGTCTCTTGAATGTTGATTGACTTAAATCCTTAAGGTGTGCTTGCTCAATATCATTTTTAGATGAGTTGAGATGAGAATTGAGTGAAGATTTAAGATTATTATTAAGTTATATGCTTGAGGACAAGCATTAGCTTTGTGTGGGAAAATTTGTTGTAGTGCATTTCATGCACTAGTTTTGCATTGTTGACTCCCTTTAATATCGATGTTTTGCACTTAATAATAGTGATTTATTTGTGCTTTATTTTTGTAGGTGCAATTCTATTGATTGGTGCTAAATTGAGCTACAAGATGATGTTTGAGGATGAATTGACTTCTTGGAGAAATTCTGAGCTTGAGAAGAAATTTGTTGATAAGACGTGGGCGCGTGCTATCAACGGAGGACTTGAAGTTTTTATTTTAATGTGCTTTATCTTTTTGTTACTTTTGTAATTTTGAATTTAAATTTTAGATAATATTTTAGATATTAGTATTTTATTCTTTTGAAGGAAACTATAAAAGAGGGAAGAAAAAAAGAAGGAATAGAGATATATATATATTTTTAGAGTTTTTCTCTCTTATCCATGAGGAACTAAACTCTTTTTTTTTTCTGATTGAAGGTTAATGAAGCTTTGATTTACCATTACTGTGAGATCTTCTTATACGTTAATTGTTTTATTATTTTTTGGGTATTTGTTTATTCTTTGAATTATTGTCATGATTATGTTTGTTAATTGGATACTTGGCCACTATTTAATTATCAACTTAATCTACTGTCAATTGAAAGATTCATTGTATGAAGATTTTAATGTTTGTGACAAATAACATAGCAGTGCGTTGTGTTATGAGAATAAACAATCTAATTTAAATGAACCATTGTATGTGTTTGTTAATTAGGATTTGGGTCTCTCTAATTTTCAGGTTGTCAATTGATTAAATCCTATGATTGCATCTAAGGTTGTCTATTGATTAGGGAAATAACCAACGGTTGTACCTTGGTTAACGATTAATTAAGGAGAGATTGGCTATTAGAGTGTGTCAGTAGCTATAACCGGCCTATTCATAAGTAGTAATGATTTACAATTGTATCAATGATCATTAGTGGAATCAAAGCAGAGTTAATTCCTTCAACTAGAGTTTTCCTATTTTGAATTACACTTTTAATTTGCATTCTAAATATTTTAATTTGATTTTCGTTATTATCAACAATCCTCCAATTTTAAATTTTTATTTTAGAAGGATTTAAATAATTACCAATCTCTGTGGACACGACCCTGCTCAATCATTAAACAATCTTGTTTATAGTGTGTTTTGATATTAGTCAAGCCGACACCCATCAACTCGACCTACGCTTTGTAACATCCAAACATCACTGATTTCAACTCAAAGTTATCTGCTAGAACTTCATGTCTAACTATGCCAGGATGTATGGCTTGAGGAGTCAATACAACATAATCTCGACTGGTTCTTTCTCTATCATCTGTCATATGAATGATATTGTTTCTTGGTTGCCCATAAACATTCTATCTATTTTGACCCCTGGTGCATTCAAATGATTGTAGTTCTCCTCAATTGTTTAAATCTCCCATGTCTTATAAATCATCTATTGCTACATGAACTTTTGAATTTCTTTGCTCTTTTCTTCATCTTCTAACAATCCTCTCAATTTCTAGATCAAAGTAAAACTCAACTTGTTTTTCTTTACACATGCAATAGTTGCTTGAACACTCACAAACAAAGAAAATAATGATTAAACAAATACTTAAATAAAATACCACAAAAATTGATTTCACAAATCAAAATAAACAAACAATCCCCAAAGAATAAATAAAAAACTTGTTGGTTGATTTCTAAATATATGGGTGTCGATTGCAAGTAATAAAATGATAAGTATTCGAATATCATCTCCCATGGACTGATGCTTTATCGGAGTTGCTACAATAATTAATTGTGGTGCAAATTCAATTAAATTCAATTGAGTTGTTTTATCAACTAAATTAAACTAAGTAATCTAAATAATAATAAATAAAATGTAATAAACTAAATTAACACGTCTCACACAAGAATATAATCACTAGAGATAATATAATTGAGTGAATCAACACACTTAAATAATCTAAATAACAATAAATAAAATGCAATAAACTAAATTAACACGTCTCACACAAGAATATAATCACTAAAGATAATGTAGTTGAGTGAATCAATGCACTTAATGGAATTGATTGTTTTTCTCATTCTGATCATCAGTTCTTTATAACAAGTACTACAAAGATCAAGGCGAGCTCTAATGTATCTTCAACTATCGCATGTTGGACATCTTATATCTATATGCAACCTAAAAATGACCAGTTGTTAAACCACACAAGATATAACATTATATGATCAAGGTTCCTAATTACCATACAAAGTGAATCCCTATGTCTAGTTCATCACTAGTTTTAAATTAGGCATGACCCTATTCAAATTGAGTTAACTCAACTTGGGAAACCTAAACTAAAATCAAATATTAATCTAATATGTTCACCTAAAACAGACCCTTTTGTGACTCTCTCTTAGCTAGTATCACTAAATGGGTGGTCAGCCAAAATAGTGAATTGAATTAAGCATTATCACAACAAAATGTTACAGCAATCATGCAGCAACATATAATTTCAGTCAATAAACCATCAAGTTTGTCTCTCACTCAACCATAAATAGATTTAGTTCATGATTGGTAATAAAAACAAAAACCGATTCAACCATTATAAACATCATCACAAATTAAAGAAAACAAAGAGAATAGAGCGAGTGATCCGTGTAGATTTCTTGATTTCTTTTTTTTCATGCCTTCAATCTTCTTATTTAACCTATAACTTCTTCTCTTCTTTGCTGTTTTCTTTTTCTTTTCTTATTATTTCTTGTGGTTGACAGCCCTCCCTTTTCCTTTGTGTGTGCTTCCTTTTATAATTGAAAACTAGGGCAACTGGACATTTAGGGCACGTATCTTCCAGATTTAGAAACTGCAGATCGCAGATTTTTTCTGAGATTAGCTCGAATTTTTCTCCTATGTTGTTCCAGGATTGCTACAATAATGGTTGCTACAGCATTGACTATAGCACACTATTTGATACTAGCTTCCACTTTTCTGCAACCAATTTCTTTCCTCATTTTTCCAAGCCCATTGCACATCATTCCTTTCTTGAATTTGCACTTCGAACTACCTACAATTTAAGCACATAATCTAAGCATACAATTTATTCTAAAATCACCTAATTTATTGCAAATAACTAAAAATAGATAAGTATGCAAAATTAAACTAAAATGAAACTAAAACGCATCAATTACTCTCTAAGTACTCTTGATTTGAGTCAAAAAGTACTATAGATAACTCTCATTTCATAGAGTTATCAATATGTGATATGCATATTAAACTAGACTATAGTGAATTATGATCTACTTTAATAAGTGTCATTGATCATAATTCATATAAGCTTTAATAAGCTTAATCGACCTAAATCCTGAGTGGGTAATTAACTTGAATTCATGTATTATGTATTTTAAGTTATTACGGGTGAGATCCATATAAAAAAAAAACCTCGATAGCATGTAGAGATGTAATTTCAAGGATTGTAGGAATATATACTTACAAGATGGAATCTATACCTATGTTGTTTGTGTTACTTGATCATTTAAATATGTGGCCGTAATTTATTCAATAAATATTTTGTTGAATAATAATATTTATTTGTAATTTATTTAAAATATAGATATATTGAAAATGATCATTTGAATAAATAGTTATTTAAAGGTAAATACGTGATTACAAAGGCAAGACATTCATCATGGGCTTAGCTTTATGTATGAGCATTAGACAGAGGATCTATTAAGTGGTTATTATTGGTCTAAAACCAAAGCTAAAATTAATTAAAAGGAGTTTTAATTAATTGGGCTTTTATTTAGTTACATGGGTTGCTAGAGTGCAACTTTAGACTTTTACTGGAATAGCCTATGGTAAACACAGTAGTTTTGGTGCGTCTTTTTAAAGTGCAAACAAAAATTAAAAGAAAAAGAAAACATGAAGATAATTTTTCAAGTTCATATATTTGTTTTTCATTCCTTGAGAGCTCGTTTGGCAATGGTTAAAGAACTTAGGATCAGTTTATTTTTCTCAAATTTAATCCGAATATAGCTTTTGGTATAGAAAGCGATGGATATAACATTTTAGGTCCACTAGTTAATCCTTGGATGCTAAAAATTGTCCTAAGTGAGTGCAAGGGATAATTTTTTTGGAAACTTTACCTATTCCACTTTTCAACTTTTCACTTTCAGAAAAGATTGTACCTCTATTTTTCTTACAATATCAACCATTTATAAGTTTTTTGAACCAAAATACCCTTAAAACTAGTCAAATTTAGGTGTTTTTAGTAATTGGATCAAAATTAGAGAAGTTTTTCTTTTATGAATGCATCGTGCATTTCACTTCCCCGTTTCATTTACTTTGATTTACACATATATACTTGGTTTTCTTCCTCACTATTCAATGTCACATGATATGTACTATAGCTAACTGCTAGTAAGACAATCTACAATTTTCTGGAATCATTGTAGGTTTGTCGTGGTTGCTACTCTCTACACATTCCTTGTCTATGGCTTTACTATCTGCTACTTCCTTATGCTTGTTACTGTGCACCCTTCGTATTAAACAAATGTATACAACTAACTTTAACTGCCTTAAAGCTCTCCATTTCAACTCCCCATTTCAAGCTTAATTGTCTGGTCTAACATCGAGCTTGTTTCTTAAGTATAGAAATCTCTGCGCAGGCAGTGCCTTGGTCATTATATCTATTATCTACTCATTTGAGCTTATATGTTTCACTTGCAATCGCCGAATGTCAATTCTTTCCCTTACAAAGTGCATATCAATTTCTATATGCTTTGATCTACAATAGAACATTGCATTTTGAGATAAATTTTCTGTTGCCTTGTTGTCACACCAGATGGTTGGCACATATTTAGTTTGATGTTCAATTCCCTCAGCAGCGAGCATATCCATATTATTTCAGTAGCCCTTGCTGATAAAGACCTATACTTTGACTCAGCACTAGATTTTGCAATAAAGACTTGCTTCTTTGTGCTCCAAGAGATGAGATTATATCCCAAGTAGATACTGTAAGATCCAATTGATCTTCTATCATTTCCATCTCCTCCCCAAACTACATCAATGAAGCCATTTATTTTTTTATCACCATTTGAAATATATACCAATCCACCGGTACCAGTCTCTTGCATGCTGTCTAGTGAGCTTCTTTAGGATCTTTAATGAACTGATTCAAATTGTTTAAAGCAAATGCAATGTTTGATCTTTGTCAAAATGGCATATAGGAGAGCTCCAATGGTGCTTTTATATAGAGTTTTATCTAAGAAACTCTCTCTTCCTTTTTTGAAATCATTCCCCCATTCTTTAACCAGTTTGTAGCATGTACTTGTTGGACTAAGGCTATCATTACTTTCCTCCATATTAGTTCTTCGCAATAGGTTAATAATATATTTAGTTTGACTTATGTGCATTCTTGACTTGTCTCTTTTGATTTCTAGTCCCAAGAAATAACTAACTGATCCCAAACTCTTCAAGGCAAAGCTGTCATTAATCCTTTTGATCATGTCTTCATTGTGTTTCTCATCGCTTTTAATAATCAATATGTCGTCCGCATAGGCCAATAAGATAGTTACATCTCTGTTTTCACTCCTGGTGAATAGGGATATATCTGAGATGCAGTTTCTAAAACCCCATGATATTAGTGTCATTTTGAGCTTATCATTCTATGCTCTAGGTGCTTGTTTCAAGCCATACAAGGCCTTCTTGAGTTTGCAAATATAATGAGGCTTATTCTTTTGGATAAAAACTTCTAGTTACGGTATGAATACTTCTTCACTTAACTCCCCATTCATGAAAGCATCGTTAGCATCCACTTGTTTGATGTCTCAATTGAAATGAACGCCGAGCTAAAAATGAGTCTCACTATACATGTCTTTACAACTGGATTGAAAGTCTCAGTGTAGGTAATTCCTTCTACCTAGTAATATCTCTTTGCTACCAACCTGGCTTTATACCTTTCAATTGGTCTATCTGATTTTTATTTCACCTTGTACACCAATTTGTTTTAAACCAACCTCACACCAAGCTTGTAAAGAACTAAGATCCAAGTTTCTCTCTTGATAAATAACTGTTGATCTTTTGATACAGGGTTGTAAAGAGCTCAAATTCGTTTTCCATAGCTCTCCTCCACTTGTTATCCTTTAATGCAATAACTATTGTCTCTGGCACTCTTTTTCACTTGGTAATTATTTGCTTGCCATGTACAATTTCAATTTATAAAAGCCTAATTTTGATATAGTTATCATGGATGAATAGAAAGTGGATTTGCTTGAGGTTGATTTTTAGCTTGATCTAGCTCATTTGGTTCTGTTTCACATGGTAGTTTTGTATTCTCTAGTTATGATTGAATATTGGGTTGTAAGTTTGAAAGGTGTTCTGAGAGAGGTGGTGAAGAACTTGAGTTTTGTGGTACAGGTTCTGATTCAAGAGCATGGTGAGGAATTTGTATATCACCTTTATCGTCTTTTGAGAGATATTGCTGCAAGACATTAAGATGTGAATTAACAGATGTGATTATCTTCACTTCTATTTATTTATGTACTCATCAAGGATAAGTCACTGTAAAAAGGAAAATCTAACTCATTGAATACAACATGTCTAGAGGTATATATTCTACCTTAACTATCTAGACACTTATAACCTTTATGTTTACTGCTAAAGCCTATGAATACACATTTAGTGGTGTGATACTAGAGTTTATGTTAGTTATAGCGTCTCAAATGAGGGTAGCAAGCACATCCACAAGTCTTGATGAAGCTATAATTTGGTTTTGATTTGTACAATAGCTCAAAAGGTGTTTGGTCTTTTGGTACTGGAGTAGGCATTTTATTTATTAGATAGAAGGAGGTTTCAAATGCTTCCCACCAAAATTTAGTAGGCAAGCTAGCTTGTGCTAAGAGTATAAGACCTGTTTAAGTTATGGGCCTATGTTTTCTTTCCACTCTCCCATTTTGGTGAGATGTATAAAGACATGAATGCCTATAGATTATTCCCTCTTCATTGAGATACTTTTCAAGAGGTTTGAATTCCCCACCCCAATCGATTTCAATACATTTAACCTTAGAGTTTCGATAGTTCTCTATTTGTTTAATGAAGCCAATGAAGATTTCAGTGGCTTCAGAATTTTAAAATAGTAAAGTGTACATTGAAAATTCGTCTACAATGTATAAGCAATATCAAGAGGCAATTGCTGAGCTTATTGAGGTAGAACCCCATAAGTCTGAATGTAATAGTTCATGAGGTGAATTGACTTTATTCTATGAACTTTTAAAGGTTTGCTTGTGATTTTTACTATATTGACATGCTACGTCAAAGTGAAAAGACTGAGCTTTATTAATATTCAAAGAAGTTTTACAAACTGACATTATTTGCCTTAACACATGATCATTGGGATGTCCATATCTCCTGTGAAATCTCCTGTGTAAGACATGTAAGTTGGACTCTTATGAAGATACTAATTCACTTGATGATTCTCCAAGCATTACAATATTAACTACTGTAAACAAAGACTCAAAAAAACTTGACTCAAATTTCTTTCTTTCAGCACAGTCTCCCTTATCATATTTAGGTGATATGGCCCTTCCTTGGCCACTTCTGTCAGCAGCACCTTCCTATTCTTGTTGTTAATAAGGCAATTATCATCACAAAACTCAATGGTTAAGTTATTATCATGCATCAATTTGGATATACCTAGCAAGTTCTTTTTAATTCCAAGCATATATAGCACATTTTTCAGTATTAATTTGGTTTTACATGAAGTAGGCAAGTAACAATAACCAACAAAAGAAATAACAAGTTTTTAGCCATTACTAACAGTAAGCATTTCCTTACCTTTGTATTCTGCCCGCATATTCAGTTTTGCCATATCATTGATGATGTGATTAGTGGCTCCGCTGTCGAAGTACTAGCTGCTGCATCCTTCCTGACTTGCCATGTATACAGCCAATTGCCTCTTATTTAGAATTCTTGGAATATATTCTTCATCATACTTATGCCAGCAGCTTGGAATATATTCTTCATTATACTTATGCCAGCAGTTTGGTGTAGTATGCTTTCCTTTGAAACAGATCTGCCATATTTCATCAGTTTCATCAGAGTTCCATTGTTCCTGTTGAGGTTACCACTGTTGCTGAGGTCGCCATTGTTGAGGCTGTTGTCTTCTTGTTCGCCTGCCTTGAGAGAAACCACCTCTTTCTCCAAAGTTTCGTGTCCTCTTTTTCTTCCAGTGCCATAGCCTCCTCTCCCATAAACTTTCTTCTTGTTTTAATTTCCTTTGCCACCTTTAAATGCAACTTTTGCTTCCCAGCCACTCTTTTGTGCACAATTCCTCCCAACGCTACATATGCCTAATCGAGAGCGTGAGGAACCTGTATAGTTCATCCTGCCTTATCAACAACAGATAAGCTCGATTTTTAGCAGCCATCACTGTGTGGTTTTCATCCAAGATGACAAGGTTCTTCTTTGGGATCTTGCCTGAGCTATCTAAAAAGCTTTCGAGATAGTTTCCTCTTATGGCTAGTAGAACCTGTATATTCCAAATAAGGAAGCTTTTTCTATCAAGCTCGGTGGGCACAGAGAATGTTAATGCGCAAGGGGATTGATTTGAAGAGCTGGATGGCAGAAAGATTAGATTTTGAGCCGTGAGTTGTGTTGGAATAGAATTTGAGGTCTGAGGAGGAATCGGGTTCTGATATTCTGCGGCTCGTTTTGGTTGAGGATTGAGGCCAGATTCAGACCTTGGTCAGCTCCATGGGTGCAGGGTTTGCCATGGCTCTGATACCAAGTTGAATTTAATTAGGTGTTTTTAGTAATAGGGTTTGCCATGGCTCTGATGCCAAGTTGAATTTAATTAGGTGTTTTCAATAATAGGGTTTGCCATGGCTCTGATACCAAGTTAAACTTAAGTGTTTTCGGCAATTGGATCAGAATTCGAGAAGTGTTTTTTATAAACGAGTTGTGCTTTTCACTTCCCTATTTCATTTACTTATATTTACGCATATATACATGATTTTCTTGCGCACTACTGCATGTCACGTGACATGCACTATAGCTTCTAACAAGGCAATTTAAAGTTTTCTGAAATCTCTGTGGGTTTGTTATGCTTGCTGCTCTCTACATATAACTAACTTTAACTACCTTAAAGTTCTCCATTTCAACTAAGCTTACGTGACATGCACTATAGCTTCTAACAAGGCAATTTAAAGTTTTCTGAAATCTCTGTGGGTTTGTTATGCTTGCTGCTCTCTACATATAACTAACTTTAACCACCTTAAAGTTCTCCATTTCAACTAAGCTCACTCAAGCAAAACTCAAAACCCAAGCAATAGCCAAACCTAATCGTTTCACTTTGCCCGAACCCTGAACGAAACTACGCACCCTACCTAAACCATAAGGCCCATCGCCCACTTCAACCAATCATGCAGAAGCAATAGTGTCACTTCCAATAGAAGCTTCCTGCACTATCGATTTTGTTTTCACAGGATCTTCACATTCGACGGCTACTTTCTAGAGTAGGTTGGCTTTACTTCATGGTATTCATTAATATTTCCATAGGTTATGTTCATTAATTGTCGCGTAAATAGTTTGGTCGCGTATTATTGTTGAAATACATTTGTATTAGGCATGAAAATTTTGAAATTCTTTTAAAATTAGGCTTACGAAATTGGTATATTCAGTGGTTGTTCAAATTCCTAGAAGAAATTTTTAATTTAAAATGATTGTTAAATTGTGTAATTAAGTGTGAAGCTTGAAGTTTGAAATTTTTTTAAATTTTTTGAAACTTTTGCTCGGAGTTTGAAGATTGGGCAACTTGGCTGATGCCCACGTTGCCACCAAGATGCAATGCACATTTTGCACACTCCAAGCTTGGTTATGGGCATTTTCCCATTGGCAACAACATTTTTTTGCCCATTATTTTCAATCTTCTTTTTCCTATTTTTATGAAAAAGATTCGCTTATATTGTCCTTCTTCAATTGTCAGCTATGTTGGACAAGAAGATTCAACCCCTGCCCTACAGTCTTTTTTTTGAAAATAATAACATGTATTACTAGAGTTAATAAAGACCAACAATACAACATCATATAGACGTAAATATAAGAGCAGACTTAAGTACAATATATAGAATAATACCTAAAATTCAAGTTAAGTTAGGGAACACCACTACTACAAAATGAGGTATTTATGACAGAATTTTGTTATTAGAAGTTTGGAATTGACAAAGTTTTGTGACAGATATATGTGCATTAGATTTTTTGACAGATACAAACTTGAGGTTTGAAAATTTTGATTACTTTAACAAAAATTAGTGACAGACCTCTGTGACGGAATGATAATTGAAGTGCTTATTGACATAAGTTTTGTCATGAAATTAAATCCTTATGCCACCTCGACATAAATAAATGTTGTATTTATTTATTCTTTTATGTTTTATTACACATCAGCTGACACGACCAGCCTCGAAATCCACAGGGTGAGTCGGCCTAATTCTATATAATCGTTCTCACGTAATTTAATTAATTAAGATTCTATCGAAAATTCGGCAGAGTCTCCCCTTAAATTATTACACAACCAAATATACAAAATTTGTAAATCAAGCACTCCCAAATAATTCCGAATACAACCAACTTCGTCAATCAATTACCTTAACCAAAATACCAAATCACTCAATTATTCAATATTAAATAAAATAAATATGTTATCAGCAATTCTCGAAATGTAACAAATTATAATCCCAAAATATCTCAATAAATCAATTGATAACTCCTAACATCATAACGTGGCCATAATTTTGAAAATAATTATTGCTGCTGGGTCGACTGTTGTATCTGCGAATCTCCTGTAGGGGGAAAATATAATAAAACATGGTGAGTATAAAACTCAGTGAGCTCAGTGAGTGGATAGTAGTTTTTTTTTTACATAATCTTTCTCTAAAATAATTAATCAGATCAAAACACCATCTCATCAAAATATCACAAAACTTAAATAACTTATTAAATTCAAATCATGTGTTCAAATAATGATATCGCAAACATACTGCATAAATCAATGGAAATTCATAATACTTATTATAATAATTGTTGAAATAACGAAAACTATCACCAAACAAGTACCCAGGGGAAACAATCTCATCATATCCAGACCTCGACGGACGGGCAATGACGTACTATCTGTGTACAATCACACCCCGGAGCTACACAGATATATCGGGAAAAATCATATCATATCACATCATATCCGAACCTCAACGGACAGGCAATGACGTACTATCTGAGTACAATCACACCCCGGGGCTACACGGATAGATCGAAAAATATCATCACATATCTCATCATATCCGAACCTCAACGGACGGGCAATGACGTACTATCTGAGTACCGTCACACCCTGGAGCTATACGGATAGATTGAAAAATATCATCTCATCTATATCATTTGTATCTCAATATCAGTATCTCTGTATTCATCATAGCACATACATATGTCATCTCATCTGCATCACTATATCTGGAGGGGAAGGGTATTGTCTAATGATTTTAAAAACGATCATTATACTCATATTCATATACCTTTGTACACATAAACATAAACACATGATCTCATCCGAAAATCTCATATGAAATCTCATCCAAAATCTCATTTGAAATTTCATTTCCTTTTTCATTTAACATCTCTTAAATATGCTTTTCTTTTCTTTAAAATATTATTATGCATATTCAAAATTGGTAACCAAAATTATTATTCAAACACATTTCTCGTGATAAATACCAAAACACAAATAAAATCCATTTATATAAAATCATTAAATCGAAGCCTTTAAAATCAATCTTGCAAACATGCTTTACCATATTTTAAAATCATAATAAACTACAATGAAAATAGGTTTTGTATATTTCACTCAAAGTGACAGTGTCCGAACTCGGTATCAACAACGTCCGCGGGTTGATTCTCGTTCACGGATCCTCCTAATTTAAGGAAATAACATAATTACTAATCATAATTGCGAATTATAACTGATATGTTCGAAACGACATTTATCCGTAATAGAGTATTCTCGAATTCGTAAAATTACCAAAATGCCCTCGACATCAAAATTCATCAAATTATCCTCAGAATCACTTATTATCAACTATCCTCAATTCTGATTACAAAGATATCTACAATTTTTGAAT
Source organism: Luvunga scandens (assembly GCA_030449905.1). Taxonomy (NCBI): domain Eukaryota; kingdom Viridiplantae; phylum Streptophyta; class Magnoliopsida; order Sapindales; family Rutaceae; genus Luvunga; species Luvunga scandens. The sequence goes on along the minus strand of JASUUG010000329.1, from coordinate 374,820 downwards.
TTACAAAATTACCCCCAGTAAAATATAAAATTACCAAAATGCCCCTAACGAATTAAATGACTGAATTACCCTCAAAATCTCAAATTACCTAATTTTCCTTATTTGAAATTACCAAAATGTCCAATTTTAAAATTAAAGAATTATACCTAAATTTTGTGAAATTACCGAATTGCCCCTAACGGTCAACGGTAACCGGAACTCATTCAACGGCTACGGGAAGCTCAGGTCTGCAAGATCTGACCTTGGTGAGTCCAATGGTGTTGACGGTAACCTCCCACGAGCGGCGGTAATGGCGGATCCAGTTCCCCAAAAATTGTGAGCTTTCTGGCGGTCGATCGGCTGCAATCCGATCGTTTCAGGTGACGGGGTTGGTCGGGAAACGATGAGGGGAAGCTGAGGAACAAGATCCAAGAGGTGGATCGGCCTAAAACCGGTGAAAGCAACAGCAAGCAAAACGGGTTGAGCCGCGACTTTTCGGGCTAGTTTGTCGGTGTTCTGGTCGGTTTCCGGTGACGAGGACGGCAGGGATACGACCGACGGCTCACAAGCTTCAGATCGATACCAAGCTTGACCAGTGGGGTAGTTGGAATCCCGAGATCTGACTGGGTCAATGCCGCAGGTCAGGTCAACGGTAAGCTTCTCTCTCTTTTTCTCTCTCTCTCTCTCTCTTTCTATTTTAGGAAAGCCAAATGCCTCTCTCTCTCATCACTTTTCATTTATAGTAACAAATATATATATATATATATATATATATATATATTAAGCTTAATACAAATTAAGCTAATTCCAGACCCGAGTGCCAAAATAAAATTCGATTACACGGCCATTGAATCGCATCTAAAATGTCTCGATTTTTTGTCGTGACAAATTTAAATTATTTCGAGTACGATTAATTTTTAATAATTGCGTCCGATTACTTGTAACGATTTACAACAATCTGATGATTTTAAAAATTTGCGACGAAGATAAAAATAACATTGCACGTAATTAAACAAGTTTCGGTGCATATGTTACATCATCACTAAATAAGAACATCAATTTTTGGACTTTTAGTAAGACTTTACAAAATTCTGTCAAATAAGTTAATTGCATAAAATTTATTTTGCCGCGTATTCAGATAAAAATTAATATTCTATTATAAATTAATTTTTTTTTTTGGTGATATATACTAGCACCTAAATTTTAGGCGTGTATTTCTTTCTTTAACTTTTTTGTCACAAATTATTGTTAAAAATTCTCCTGAATTAAAATGGCATAGTTTTATACGGAGTAAACTATGTTGTTTTACTAAATTAGAGGGAAAGACTTTAACTATTTTGACTTAGTTAATTTTTTTCTTCTCCCATTCTCTTCTCGACAGCCTTCACTCTCATTAAAAAAAAAAAAAGGAATATACTTCATGCTCTAATTGGGAGTTCTAGTATTTGTAGAAACAAAATCAATTCTCTACACTTAAAACATGGAATTTATGACCAGTTTCAAAAGCTTCTATTTTGGTTAAAGAAAATTCATGGTTTGAAGGATGATTGGCATGACCCACTGGAGCTTTTAAAGTTTATCTTACAATTTTAGGCAAAAGCAAAACCACCTTTCAGTTCTCTTTCTCTCTGTTTTGTTTTAATTTTTTTAACATTTGCACTCATTATGCCTAAATTTAGTGGTGCTGATGATTTTGGGACCTAAGGTTTGCAAGCTTTTTGTCTCTTTATGCAAAATTGTTTGGCTTCGTTGTTAAGGAAAACATTTGTGGGAAACAATTGAATTAAAAATGAGAGTGTGGTCCCTTTTTAATTCTTGGGTATTTGAAAATTTGCACATTTTGAGGGATTTAATAGACAAAAGACTACATATTTATGCTTTTGTGTTTACAAACTATCATAAAATTTCAGAAATTTTATATAATGATAGTTGTCCCTGAAGCTCCACTTATATTGAATTGGGTTTTTTATTTCAAAATACAAGTTTTGGTTTTCTTTTTTAGCTTATTTCACAATTGATGTGGTTCCAATCTTTGTTTTTGACTTTTCGTTGGCTAATAAAATTATAGTCCCTTTATTTTTTTTAACCAGAAGAAAGTACATATAGAAAAACAAAAGGAAAAGAAATATTATTTGATATTCTAATTCATTTGTATTGCAATTAGAAGAAAAAAAGAATTCAAAAGATGCATAAATTAAAAAGAATGATGATTCATTACAGCTGATGGTGTAGTAGAATAAGTAAAAAGAGAGGAATTGTTTTCTAAAGTTTGTTTGCTACATTTTAAGGAATTTTATCTTTTTTGATTTTGGCACATATAGCTTTTTTGTATTTTCTAAAATTCCCTTGCCATGACAATTAAATTTGAGCTCCTTGGAGTTAAATATTTGTTTTGTTTCATAATATGTGCTTTTGTTCTTGGTTTCAGGCTTGGCTTCGGTTACTGTTACTTTATAGAGTTGTGGATTTTTCTTTTACAGTCCTTCTAGTTTTCAATAAGGTAATTTCTTCATTACAAGTTATTTTGAGTGAATTGAGTTGATTTGATTTAGACTTTTTTCCCTTGCATTGAGTTATTTCTTTTTACTTGGATTATTTGATGTTGGATTTTAATAATATTGTTTGTTTATTTGTTAGTTATAGTTTTGCCTTTGTGTTTGAAATATAGCATGTGCTAGATGAACCCTTTTCTTATACAACAATGATAGAATAATTTATCTCTGTGCTTCTAGTACAAAGTAAAGTTTTTGCAAGTGGTTTCAAGTGACAATTCTTACTTTGTAGTGGACCATTCATATGGTTTGGATTTATTCAGACATCAAGTAATTGTTAAAGACGTAGAACTAATTAACATCCTTGTTCTTAACACTTTGCACGACAAATTATAGCCACCTTCTTCATCCTTTAAAAAACTTGAAAAATAAAATGTACACAAGTACAGAGAAAAAGTTCTTTGGACTGAAATTAATAGTAAAAGTAGTAAAAGAGAAGGAAAACAATGTCATAAAAATTATTCATATTAAAAATATGGTCAAAATCAAAAGAGAATATAGGAAAAATTTGTCTAAAGTATCAACATATTAAAGTGACAGAGCTAATTCATAAAAGAATATGTTTTATTGGTGAAAGTTACAAGCACTTATTATATAAACTATGTTCTTAAACAATTATTTTTTTATATTCAACTGTCCAAAATTGTTGTTTTCATGATTTATTTGGAAAAGTAATATCAGTGACTAATATAGAAGCAATGAGGAGATTATAATGTTGAATTATTATCATTATTATTGCTACTACCTAATAATACTATTATCTTTTATTTGATTTAACGTAATAGCAACCCAATTGTTCTCTTCCCACCTATGTGAGTCAACCCTTAGATCTCTTGTTTTTAATATAAGAAATTGTACCATTCTAACTAAATGGCATCCACTATTATTACTTTTACTTAAATTTTTTCATCCTTCTACTCCTGTTATATAATTAGTATTCACTAAATTAATTAAAATACTTAAATATATCATGTCTTTTCAAGGAGATATTTTGTACTTCATACAATCAATAAATCATGAATGTCATCTAATAGGAAGTCCATTGCTTATGAAAAAGGGGTTGCCAGCTTCATTAAGTATGCCATTAAAAATTCTAATAACCCTAACTTTATAAGATGTCCATGTGAAAAATGTGTGCATATGATATATTGAATACATCGAGAGGTAGTAGATCATCTTTTTGTGAATGGTATTGATGGAAGTTAAACATATTGGTCTTGGCATGGTGAGAAGACAACATTCTCATGTGAAGGCCACTGTAATGACCAAAATACCAACAATGACTTTGTTGTCACTATTGAAATGGTGCATGATGCATTTAGATATTGTGATAATGATGTTGAGTCATTTAGGGATTTATTAGACGACGCTAAGAAGCCTTTATATCATGGTTGTAGTAAATATACAAAATTATTTGGTTTATTGAAATTGCACAATGTAAAAGGGAGATATGGGTGGTTAGATAAAATTTTTTCAGAATTGCTCATTTGCCTCCCAGATATTTTTCGATTTATGGGCCACGACAGCTTGGGAATGATATTGATTGTACTTAGCACCATTGATTGATGATTTGAAAATTTGATGGGATATAGGCATTGAAGCCTATGATGCCAGTAAGCAAGAATCTTTCATTTTACGTGCCATGTTAATGGTAATTTATCTAGTTGTGTTACAAAGGGATATTATGCTTGTCCAATTTGCAAGGAAGGAACTGATGCACAGTGGCTGTCTCATAGCAATAAAATGGTATATATGGGCCACCGATAATTTTTTCCACGTGGTCATTCTTTTAGAGACAAAAGAACAACTTTTAACAATAAGGTAGAGATTGAGTTCCCTCTTGAACCATTGACTGGTGAGCAAATTTTAAAGATAGTTGATGGCATTAACTACACATATGGGAAGAATAAGAAAAAAATGAAATGAAAAAAAGGGGTAAGTAGTGTAAAAGGTGACGTAAAGGTGTGTTATAAAAAGAAATCAATTTTTTTTGAGCTAGTATATTGGAAACATTTACTTGTTCGACATTAATTAGATGTGATGCATATTGAAAAAAGTATATGTGAGAGCATTTATGGCACTCTATTAAATATTCTAGGCAAAACTAAAGATGGTCTTAAAGCGAGATTAGATCTTGTGGAGTTAAGGATAAGGCTTGAGTTAACTAAAAAAAAATGAGGGAAATAGTACAGTTCTACCACCAGCTTGTTTCACATTAAGCAGAAATGAGAAAATGAAGTTTTTCCAAACCTTAATAGATATCAAGGTTCCTGAAGGGTACTGTTCAAACTTTAAGAATCTTGTGTCTATGTCAGATTTGAAGCTTTATGGTTTAAAGTCTTATGACTATCATGTTCTAATGCAACAAATCTTACCATTAGTAATAAGATTAATTTTACCAGAACATGCTAGATGTGTCATCATAAGACTTTGTTTTTTCTTCAATGCTTTGTGTAGTAATGTCATTGACCCAAGTAAGCTTGATCAATTACAACAAGACATTGCTAAAATTGTGTGCATGTTGGAAAAAACCTTTATGCCTTGCTTTTCGACATCATGGTTCATTTAACCGTTCATCTAGTAGAAGAAGTTAGGCTTTGTGGTCCAGTGTATCTTAGGTGGATGTACCCATTTTTTTTTCTTCAATGCTTTGTGCAGTAATGTCATTGACCCAAATAAGCTTGATCAATTACAACAAGACATTGCTAAAATTGTGTGGATGTTGGAAAAAACCTTTATGCCTTGCTTTTCAACATCATGGTTCATTTGACTGTTCATCTAGTAGAAGAAGTTAGACTTTGTGGTCCAGTGTATCTTAGGTGGATGTACCCATTTGAAAGGGAAATGAAACATTTGAAAAGTTATGTCTGTAATCGCAACCGTCTTAAAGGATGCATAGTTGAGTGTTACATGGTTGAAGAAGCAATGGAATTTTTTGCTGATTTTCTGTCAATTTTAAATGCAATTGGAAATCCACCTGGACAAAATTACATGATGTTAATTGAAAAGCCTTTAACAAGTGGAGTAATGGTAGAAGTTTGTCATGAACTGTTGGAGCAAGCACATTGTTACGTGTTGCAAAACACAACAAAGGTTCAACCTTATATTAAGTAAGAATCTATTAATTTTTTTATATGTTTTGTCATTTAAAACTTATAATTCATAAAGATTAATGTCTATTTTACATTTTTTCAGTGAACACATGAGGTGGTTAAGGAAACAATATCCTCATAAATAAAAAATACAAAATGGTTGCAAGACCAGCACCATCGTACCTTTACTTACTGGTTAGATGAGAAGGTTTTTAGTTGTCCATGTTCTTTTAAGGAAAATCTTTACCCTTTTAGTAACACAATACTAACAAATCTAATATATTTATGTTTCAAATGTACAATTAAATGGTGAACTGATTTCAAATTCTTTGTGGTGGTTATCATAAGGACCTCGCCCGAATGTGATTAAATATCTAGGGTACCTCATAAATGAGTTTTATTTTCTAGCATGAGATCGAGATATGAATCGAGTGACTCAAAATAGTGGTGTAATTGTTGTGGCAAACACAACGCAAATTACAAGTGCTAGAGACAAAAATCTCATAGTTAGTGACATGACATATTATGGGGCTATCAATGAGATATGGGATATTGATTATACTATGTTCAAGGTCTTAGTGTTTATGGTCGATTGGATTGACAATGGCAACCGTGTTCATGTTGATGATCTTTGTTTCACCTTGGTTAAACTCGGTCGAATAGGTCATAAAAATGATTTTTTTATCTTAGCTCCTTAAGCAAAACAAATATTTTATGTACCGAATCAACATGATGAACGACTTTCAGTTTTGTGTGCTATGGCCCAAAAAGTTAATGAATCTATGGCAAATAAAGTTGAGCGAGACAACATCATTGAACATCCTCCTTTTTTAAATGAAGCACCAACAGTTAATTCATTTTATAAGGAAGATGATGTTAAAATCTATCATCGCCTAGGCTGGCCAAGTGTTAAGATTGATAATTAACAATCAATAGAATATTGCATATTAAATTCACATTTTAGTAAGTGTTTTCATTTTATTTTTAGTTTATTAGTAACTAGTGTTGTTAGTTTTATTTTTATTAAATATTTTCAGTGGTTGTTAATGTATTCAATATTTGTGATTAATGGTTATATGTTTTTTTTTTTTTGTAGTTAAATTTATTGTTAATTTTGAGGAATACTAATGATTTTCATGCTTCCTTTCTAACAGAATGTGTGAATCAAAAAACAATGCTTACGGTGGCAAAAATAATGATAGTGATCCATTGGATCTTGATGGTTAACCTTCAAGAGGGATCACTAAAAAAGCTGGTGTATTTAAAAGACAATCAAATAGTGATCAAATCGTGGTTGAATATAATAAGAGAGGAATTCCTTGTGGAGCTGAGGCCACTGACATGGACCAGACTATAGGTATGTTAGCAAGTGATACCCGTTGTGTACAATGATTGGTGTAAGGTGCCTCAGATTTATAAACAAAAGTTATGGAAATACATCCAGGTAATGTTTCAAGTACTTAAAAAACTTGAGAATTAGTTTTTTAGTTGATTCTTGAGGTCAATAAAAGGATAGTAGTTTGCTTGATGTGTGTGAACCTCTGTATAGTTCTATATGAGGGCATGATTTGTCAGATTATGATATTTATTTTGGTTGATATATTATTTTCTAAAAATGAGTAAAGCTTATGGTTTGATTATTTACTATTTTATTACTATCATTTAAAAATATAAAGAGTTTCACATTCTATTTTTAGTAATTCATCTTATTGGCACGTTTAATTGTAGAAATTATTTAAAGTGGATGTATGCTCCAAAAAACAAGTTAACATGCAAATAGGAGTAGACATAGACAGTTTTGTCACAACCTGTATGTCAATTATATTATCCCAAACAAGCATAATCGTAGAGAATTATAGAAACCACCATTGAACTATCAGTTTATCAAAGATCATCATTGTAAAGAGTTTGTGGACTAAAATCTTTCAAATAATTTTAAGGTATTGATGCAAGTTATGACACTCTTGTCATTGCATCTTTGCTATAGTCTTTATGTAATGTCCATGCTTTACAATCATTTCACTGTACAGAAGCAACAGAGAAAAGCTCAAGATGCTCAAAAGCAGAACAAGTATAATCACAGCTTGGGTTCTGGTGGTTACAAGAGGGTAGTTAAGATAATTGTAAATGATAGCTTATTTCAAAATTAATTATCTCAATTGTAAAGCTACAATTAATAATTAAATTAACTATTAACCTTCTTTTTGTTTCATATAATCAATCCTTGATACTTTTGTGAAGAGATGAAGAAACAAGTTTGTCTAAATTACAAATTAATAGAAGTATTTTATGGAAGGAGGGATGTAAAAACAAGTCTGGAGAGTATAAACCTAAAACATTACCCATTGTTAATAAGATTGTAAGAATTATTGATGTTGTTCATGAATTTATATTATCTTTTTTAGGGAAAATTTGTAAATTATGTTGAATTCATTAATATTTGTTTCGTTTTTAGGATAATTTGGCTAGTGAAGTAAAGAAAGGAGTAATGAAAGTTGAAAGAAGGGATTATATTCTTGCTAAAGCATTGGGCAAACCTCCTATTACTATTCATATGCAAGGCTTAGGGAAGTTTATTACTGCTTCAATGTACTTTGATACTGTGAAAACTAATAGATCAATGGATACAAAAGAAAACTTTTTTCAAGAGACATTATGTGAAATTAATAGTCAATTGAAACATATTTTTGCATGTTTAAATGTAAGTGGCAAGGATTCTGAGGGTGTGAGTTCGAATATGAAGATTAACAATAAGAAGGTTGGCCAACAAGTAGATATGGATGATGTCCCCTCAGATAATGATGTTGTAAATATATGATGTGCTATTCCTTCACTTATTCTATTTTATGCTTCATGTTCTAAGTACTTATAGATGTATGTTGAACCAATTTTGAATTTCTTCATCATTTATTACATAGATAATTTGTTTTATGCTAATCATTTTTTAATTTTGTGGGATACGAAGATGATTTGAATGAAAAACAACTTAAAAGAAGAGCTTACAATGTCATTGAAAAGAAAATAAAAACTAGCTATCCATGCCACCTGTTCCAGAGTAGAAGAAGAAAGTGATGGTCAAAAGCCATGCTACCTGTTGCCATCGAAGAAACCTCCCCATATCATAAAATCTTATGTAATGTAAGTAGATTATGTTAGATAATTTAAATGAGCTAGCCATTTTTCTTTTAATTTATGATTGAAATTTGATATAAATTTACATTTTCTGACTTAGGGTGATGAAATAATTATGAGGATGAAGATTAGTGAAGATATTGAACACCTTCTTTCTCAGGTAGAAGAGCATTCTAGAATTCTGAAAATGAAAAGATGTGAAGAAATTGAACACTTTCTAACCGTGGCACAAAAGCTTCTTAGGTTTTAAGGAAAGAAAGTATATTTTGAGGATTTGATTTATGGACAATGTGATATCAGTACATACATAACGATAGAAGATTGTAGTGTATTGGCATACTTAGAGGAGTTGATAGTGAATTGCCTCATGATATGGACAATGAAAAGAGGATTAAGATCTCTTGCAAGCATATGTTTTGATTATTAGTTATGTTTGAATCATTGTATAATCTACCAAGTTTTCATATGCACAGGAAGTTGTATGAGGAACTAAAGAGAATTGGGATGATGATGAAGTATAAATTCATAAATTCGGTTGCTGCCTCCCTTGCAAGTCGAGCAAATACCAACAAATCTCGAATTGATAGAAAAAAAATCATTGTATCCTAATTGGAAGGAATCCAATTTGGACAGTTATGCCTCGTGCCTTATAATCCTAAGTAAGTACATGAGCCTTGTGATTTTATTTAATCATATTGCTTTTTAAAAAAACTCCTTTACTAAAATTACAATTTGATTTGTTGTAAATTTCATTGGGTCCTTATTGTTATTGACAGGGATTCTAATACAATATACTATTTGGATCCAATGCAACAACCAATGCATACAGATTTAAGGCTTCTTTTGAACAAGCGACATTTTATATGTTTCTACATATTTTTATGACATTAAAGGCATGCTTTGACATTTTCTACTATGGATAATCATGCATTCTGTAGTGCCATGGCAAGACTTAACGCTAAAGAATCAACTTCAAGCCAAAAAGTTAAAGTTAATTGGGCTTCAATGAAGGTAAAAGTAATGAATTATTAATTATCATGCACATTTGTGTCCAAATGATAAATATTCTTAATATAACAATTAATTGGTTAATTTTTAGGCACCAAAGGAACCTGGCAGTGTCGAATGCGGGTTTTATGTCATGTCTCATATATAAGATATCATTGCTGATAACAATGTGCTAAAAAAAGATGTAAGTGTGCATTTTTTATGATGTAGTACTATATGTATATAATAGCTAATTCATTTGAATTTGTTTATAGTTCTTCGGAAAGAGAACTTATAATGAAAAAGAGATTGATGAAATCGGTAAGGACAGGGCATCCTTTGTCTTAGAAAAGTTGTGATTATTTTAGGTATGTGATGTGATTTTGGGTTGAAATTTGGCTTTTTCGTAATACATAAACAAAATAGGGCATTAGGTATCAAATATTCACCTTAGTTTTAATAAATAATTATTCCCTCATTTTCATTTTCTCTAAATATATTTGTATTCATTAGAATATTACAGTTTATAGGCAATATAATGATTTGACTTTGTTGTTAGTTCATGTTTTTGAAAATTTGTAACCATTCTAAGTGTTTAGGCCTTTTAGGTTTCTGTTTACATATTTTTGTTGACTAATGCTTGTGTACATTTTATTGTTGGTTGATGTTCTGCATGCTTTTTTTTTTTTTGACAATTTGTAAGTATATTGTAAATAAAATTTGGTTCATTTGGAGATTGATGTTCATTTATATATTTGTAGCCAAGCAACATTTCAAAATTTCATTACATTGATGCATTTTCTTTTATTTCTATAGTATGCAGATTGAACTTGTTGCTGTTTATTGGCTATATATGCTACGGTGATTAAGCTTGGATTAAGATTAACATACATTGATGTTTCTTTTTGAAGTTAATTCAATATTTTTTGTTGTATATATCTAGTAGTTATTTTTTTAGTTAATTGATCAATGTATAGGTTTGTTACCTGGATCAAATTTCTCTTCTACTCTATATTTTGGAATACTAGATATATGTGTGTGTGTGTGTGTTGGATTATAATTTATAAAAAATTATTATGTGATTTACTAAGCCAATTTTTTTTTTTTTAAATTGTAGTGGACTTATTTTAGAATTTTATTATTTAGCAATTGTGAAAAAAAAGGGATAATTAAAATTGAAAAATATCTATCATCCACATGTGACAAAATAGATTTTCTACCATGACAAAGATCTATCATCCACTTGTGACAGAAATGAATGTCCCATTACCATAATGTTAGTAGCCACATCATATGCCACATTTGCAAATTATTCCAAATGTACAAATATGTCAGATTCCACATCAACTATACTAAAAAAATTATAATTGACATGTCAGCCAATTGTGGGACTATATGTGCCAACTCAATTGTCAAATAGGATGCCACATCAATAAAATACTGTACACATAAGTTGTCGCATGTGAAAGAATATTTTTAACACTATTTTTTTACAATTATTTTCTATCACAAATCAATAAATATTTTGTCACAACATTCTTACAGTGGCTTTTATGACAAAAAATAATTTTGTCAGCAACATTATTTGTGACAAAATAATTGTATCAGAAGTGATTAGTTCTGTAGTAGTGTACCTAACCACAAAGTAGCTAAGAGTTATAAATTTTAAAACTAGAAAGAGACTAAATGGCTTCACACACTAAAATCTCATGAAGCAGTGAAGGAATTTTACGGCACTGACCTAATCTACCAACTTCAGCTATTATAGGTGAAAGCGATGTCCCAATCAAAACAATGACAAAACTATGTCACAATAGTACCACAGTAACAAACAATGCTTCAACATTAAAAAAACAACAAAACATATAGCCAACCTCAAGGCCATTCAACAAATACCTCTCCACGATCCCTTGCCTAGCCAGCAGAATCTTTACATACCACTATTGGAGTCATCACCAACCCTAATGCGAGCATATCCTCTAGATTTGGACACTTTAGCAACACTACCCCAGTACCCATGAACAACCTCCATTGGTAGTACTATAACAATAACACCACCAACAGCGATCACAACTTCCCCTCTGCAAGCAACAACAAAAAAATCAATTGCCAACGACAACAAATATAATCACCAACAACAAAAAAAAAAACGCAATCTAACAACAAAAACATAGACTCAAAATAAAAAGGAAAAAACTATTAAAAAAAATAAGAAAAGCCTTAATCTTAGCTATTGTAGAGATTTGCTTTGGAAGAAAATTGATTCATATATTTTTGTGGATGATATCCTGGAAAAAGGCGTACTCTTAAACATTAATGTCAATTTTACTTGTCTAGCTAATATTTTCAAAATGGATCACTTTTGATATCGAAAAATGGTTGATTGATTTTGAAATGCCCTAATTCTTTATGTATAGGCTTATTAGGCTTCTAAATGAATTTTGGAATCGTAAAATAGAAATGACATGATAAAAAATGGAAGAGTTATGTTAGTAATATAGTGGATGCCAAAATCAAGCAATTGACAATTCTCCAAAAAATAAGGCAATAAGGATGTTACCCGGGCGATAGGCTTCTTGCCCATGTTTCACGTGCTCAAAATACAGGGACTACAATAGTATCATCTTGTTTTTTGAGAGTTGTCAATTTGTTTGATTTTGATGTTTGCATCCCAAGAGGACAACTCGCGAAAGAATTTTTTAAGAGATGTCATCGTGCTTGGTTTTTTCTTCATTACTAAATTTTGACCTACTTTTTAATCAATAATCAAGACATTAGTTATCAACATAACGATATTAGGTATTTAAAATTCCTTACATAAAGTCATTCTAAAGTACATGTATTTTGCCATCAACAACATTACAACTTCCAAAAATAAAATAAATTTCAAAAACGCTATAAGTCACCATTAATATTGTTCAAATGTTGCATCTTTACTTGGACAAAATGTGGTAACTCTTCCATTCTTATACCCTATATGACCATTCTTCAGAGTCTCACATGCTCCATTAAAATACATTTTAATCACAACTGACTCCATTGAACTTGATGCAAAACAACAATTAGGAATATAAAAAATACCCACCTGGCCAAGATCCGAATCGATCCCAAGAGATGTGGCTGGGTAATACCCAGTTCAGGGATGAAGCCGGACCAATCTCGAGCATCACTTGATTAGCCTAGGGTTTGACCCAGAACTCGACTTTTATAAAAGATATTATAAAATATATATTATTTTAAATAATTACATTTATTTGACCCATCTCTTACATATATTTAAAATTTTAAACATTTAAAGTTTATATTTTCATTTTCAATTTCATTAAAATAAAATTTAAAATTATAAGATAAAAATAACATATATAACACTATAAAATATAAAATCCAAGCTTTTTAAGCCCAAATCAGGTGTCCCAAAAATATATCTGAGCCAGGTCCGGACGTTGTCATACCTAGTTTTGTCAACCCTAAACAATAATACTTCAAAACATAATAATATTATATTAGTTAAATAATTAATTATTTACAAACTTGAGTGATCTAGCAACAAGTACCAATAGAGATGGCAATCAAACCCGGACCCAGGTTGAACATGGAAAATTCAGGCCGGGTTCAACCTGCACCGGATTAATTTTGATCCGAATCCAAATGTAATTTTGAGAACCCGCATATTTTCGGGTCTGAGTTTAAGTGAACCCGCAAATCCTGAACTCGAATCCAAAAATTTTTTATTTTAATATTAATTTTTTTAGAAATTATTTAATATAAAATTATAAATAGAAAAAATAAAAAAATAAAAAAGAAGCCCTAGCCTAATTTCTCTTGTGTTTATGTTTTTTTTTAAAGTAATCCGGGTTCAAAACCCGGAATCTGGAAACCCTGAATTTTTCGAGTTGAACCCGGCCCAGACCCGGATTAAAAAAACCGAGTTCAAATCCGAGTCCGGTATATAGAATTGTGTATCCGGGTCCGAATCTGGAAAGGCCGAACCCGAAAAGGCCGAACTCGAACCCGAACCCGAACCAGGAAATTGCCATCCCTAAGTACCAATCGCTTAAGCTACAACATCTGTTGCCCAAATCATGCCCAATTGTATGTTCCCTGCGTCACTTAACATACAATCATTTAACATGCAATCACTAGTGATCTGAGCGACAAGTGTATGTAACCTAGATAAGAGGCCATTATAAGTTTGAGCGACATGTGCATTACCCAGGTGATGGGCACTTGTCGCCTAGATTTTAGGTTTCATCTTCAACATCATTAAACACCTAATTTCATAGATTTCGTACAAATTTTATTAATTTATGAAGCTATGAACTCACATGAACTATTTATTTTACCCACATTGTAATAAAATAAACAAGAATATCCTTTTGTAAGAAACTCACCCAAAAATAATAATAATGATAATAATTGAACAAATACTAAACCTTAACTTGTTGTTGCTCTCTAAATTATTGATTGATTTTATCTTCAATCTGTAAATAAATATTTTGGTTTGACAAATGTGGTTTGGGTGATACTTGGATAATAATTTTTGTTCAATGAATGTGAGATGGATGAAATAGAGAGTGTTTTGTGGGAGTGTAAAGACGGGGCTTGGTCATTTTTTGGGGTTTTGAGTTAAAGTTTTGTTTGTTTTGAGTTTTAGGGGGTATTATGATCCAAAAGAGCTGTAGATTGTTAATATTGTGAGAAAAATGGAGCTGCAGCGTTTTTTAAAAGTCAAAGTTGGAAAGTGCTAGATGCGTAAATTTTCCGAATTCTTTTAGGCTAAAAATTTGTCCCATATTACTCCGCGGGGTAAACGGGAATAAGAAGGGAAAAAAATTTAATTACGTAATCCTTTAATTTGATATTCTTTGCAACGTAATTAATTATTCTTTCAAATTTTAAATTAGAAATAGTGTAAGTATTATATAGTACATTTGTTTTCGCACCACATAACAATATAATATGAAATTTACAAATCTAAATTTATTATAATATACTTTACAATTAAATGTAAATTAACATCTAAAATTTAGTCAAATTCATTTATTTTTAATTAATTGAAAGTCAAAACTATATATACGATTTAGTCTCATGTCCTATCATGCCAAACAGAAGATAGAATCAACCGGAATCCAATTCAGTACCATCTCATGTTACACCAAAGACGAGTCTGTGCACGAACAGGATGCAAGTTCTTTTCAAACTTTTGTTGGTATCAGATCATTTAATTTTGTTATCAGCAACCCAACATTTTTCACAAATCCTTAAATCAGTACAACTTAAAACAGAGACTGTTAATTTTCAGAAAAAAAAAATGCCAGTTAAAATTCGACACTACTATTTTATAACTCTTATCCATCAGAATGGCTCAAAAACCTTAAAATGGGAAACTTCAACAAATCAATGATACAACATAACTGTAAAACAAAAATTCGTCAAACCACGCCAAAAATAAAGATTGCAAAATACAGGCAAAAAATTTAGCCGCCTGTTTCATTGAAGAGCAACCGAGTCGACAACATTGTCTTGCAACAAAATGCACAATAAAAAGCTATTGTAACAACGCCACCGGATTCTGAAACAGTAAAACCGTTTTCACTGGAGCAAAACATTGAATTAAAAGTAACAATATCTAGTATCACAGGCAGAATCAGATAAAACAAGATAAAGTTGACTCGGAAAAGTAAAATAAAAACTCAAAAAACATTTAAAATATATAGAATAACACAAAGTCCCTCTAAATAAAACTCTCTAAGAAGCAGCGTCAGGTTGCTCTGTTTTCTCCTCTGCGGCAGCTTCAAAGGTCTGGCCTGCCACAAGCTCTGGCACCTCATCGTCGTCGTCCTCTTGAGTGGTGGGTGCACCAGCTCCTGCGTTAGGTGCTTGCTTCTGAAACTGCTCCGCCAACTTCCTCAGATTGTCCAAGTTATCTGGCCCTGAAAATAATTCAATTGAAATGTTGTTCAGCCACTAGTGACAAGTCACTTGAGTAACCTTTTGAAATGTAGAAAAATACACAAAATGCCTACCCAATTGATTGATAATTCCAGGGAGAATATCCTGCAATTCTGTGCATAAAAAAAGAAAAAGAAAAAGAAAAAGATCACATTAATCTCATAATGTCGAAAATAAAAAGAAAATAGGAAAAAGGCTCAGAGCAATCAAATACACACAATGTTAGCACTAAGTTAAGACAAGTCATACATAAGACTGAATCATAAAATTGAACTTTTTGTTCCAAATTGAAATATATAATACAGAGACTTACTTTTGGTTTGTGGTGCACCACTAACTACCCATGTGTTGGCAGCAATTGAAGCTTGTACTGAAGAAACAAAAATAAAGAATTTATTAAATATCAAACCAACCGAGAGAAAGTCAATGTGAAAGAAAAATTAGAGAATTCATATCATGTTCCATTGGCTTTACCTTTGGGATTTAAGAACTGAATAACGACGTCATCCTTGAAAATGTTAACTTCCTCAATTGCAGGAATAGCATTCACTCCTATTCTCTTCAAGGTGCTCTGAAGCCTCTTGTCATCAGTGGTGGTTGTCTTATGAACAGCCTTCTTCTTTCTGTGATTTAAAGCAAGCGTCAAAAAAGGATTTACCATTCGATAGACAAAACTAAAATTCAAACATAGTTCATAATGGAAAGGAAAATTTTAATGAAATGCCAAACCACAAAACAAACTTTAATTAACAGAGGAAATAAGGCACAAAGCTCAAGTATCTATATATCTTACACCATTCACATAGACCGCAACAAATTAAAATACAGAGCACAGAATGGACTAGCATCCACAATAAGCTCATGTATCTATTCCTCTCACTCTTACTCTCTCTTGTTTTAGTTTACTACCAGTCCCAGATGACAAAACGTTGTAAAGAAGAGATATAAACATGAAAAACTCAAATCTCAGAGAAAACAGACAACAATACAAATAATTAAGCCATAACACAAACAAGCAACAAATTTTAGAGCAATTTTATGCTATTTCCAAGCTAATATTTCGATATTGGACTAAATTCCACGCACCTTCTCACACTACCCTTACCCCCGGTGCGAACTGCACCAGCCATCTTCATTAGCTTCTCAACATTCATCTGCATAACAGTAATGAAAATAATCAGAAAAACAATCACTTCACAGCTAGCTTGTACCGAAATAGTCCCAAAAAAAAAAATCCAAGAAAACAGCTGTAAACAATCAAACACAGACTCCACATAATTGAAATAACTTTTACAATTTGACAGATTCCTAAAATGGACTACTCCGAAGAGATACAAATAAATAACACCCAAATAAATTAAACACATTAAAATGGACAGAATCAAAACTTTAACCTAAACATAAACCCTAATAATCAACCCACTAAAGGGAAAACATAAAACCAGCTCCATCAAGCAAAAAAAAAAAAAGAATTTACAACATGGATCTTAAACATCGCTGAATCGCCAAATAAACAAATCAACACCCTAAAAAAAAACTAAAAAACAAAAGCTCACACTTTCTAACAGAGAGAAAAAAAATAAATTAGAAAAATAAAGGAAACCCAGAAATCAAAAGGAGAGATAAAAGGGTTTAAGCGACGTTACCTTGCAGCTAGGGTTTTCGTGTGGGGACAAAGAATTTGGGGAAGAAGAAGATAAGAACCTTCAGCTTTTGTTCTTCAGGCGGCGCTGAGGCTCGCTTCGACTTAAAAGCGTTTGAGGGTCATTGTTCCATGGGTTATGATCCGACGGCCAGAAATTACTGATACTCTTGACACGTGTCTCAATTTCAATGAGTGCGCGCGCGACATTGCTGCGTGTAGGCTATTTTGTTGGGTTGAGATGGTGATGGGGCCGGTCTGTTATTGTCATTGGCTGCCGTCCGATTTGGTTTAGTTTGGGTAAAAAATCATCAGAGCCGTCAAATTTTACCCACAGTTTTAAGACAACGGGATTAATAAATTTAAAAATAGAAAAAATGGCAATTAAACTAGAGCAATATAACTGTTCCAAAAGATTATTATCAACGAGTTAGATAAAATATTATTTTAATTATTGAACATTTTTACTTTAATTTTTATTTAAAAATATATTTTGTATAATTTTGAGCTATTGACATTCAATAATAGATATTTAAAGTTTAAAATAGCTTAAATTTTGTAGATTATTACATGAAATGAATAGCTCAAAAATTGTATCTAAATTCAAGTTTTTTTTTTTTCAATTGAACTGCAAGTTAAAAAAAAAAACCAAAATAGTTCTACATAAAGAGTGATGTTTTCATGTTTTTAATAATTTTTATTGTCGTTTTGAAATATTTATGATAAATAGATAACCACTCTCAAATATGTACTGGGTCGAAGAAGTTGCTTACCAGCAAAATAAAATATAGAATAAATACTAAATAAATAAATAAATTGTTTAAGTTGTTTTTTTTTCTAGTGAACTTCAAGTTGAAAAAAATAAGCCAAAATAGTTATATATCAAGAGTGCGGTTTTCATGTTTTTAATAACTTTTATTGTTGTTTTGAAATATGTATGATAAATAGATAACCACTCTCAAATGTGTACTGGGTATAAGTTGTTTACCAACAAAATAAAATATAGAATAAATACTGAAAAAATAAATAAATTGTTTAAAAAAATCAAAATTAACAATAATTATCTTATCAAGTCAATCAATTAAGAGCTTGTTCGGAATTATTTTGAGAAGAATTAAAAGAAATTTTGAAAAGTTAGAAGTTAATTTTAATATTTGATAAATGTCTTTTACAATTCACTTTCGATAAAATCATCTCATCTGACAAAAGATTTTGAAAAGTAAAAAAGAAATATTTTTTCAAAATTCTAGGTTTTTAAATTAATTTTATACGTAATACAATTTCATACATCTCATCATATATGTAAGAAAAAATATAAAATTATCCTTATTAATTGGGAAATAAAACCATTAAATTTAAAGAGATTATTATTGTTGCCAATTATATTTAAATAACAAAATAAAAAATAAATTAGTAGTATGAAAATATTTATTTTAGTTATCAAATATTTATATTTAAATAACAAAATAAAAATAAAATTAATAATATGAAAATATTTATTTTAGTTATCAAATATTTATATTTAAATAACAAAATAAAAATAAAATTAATAATATGAAAATATTTATTTTAGTTATCAATTACTATATATATACAATTAAAATATTGTATAACATATTTATATATATTTACAAATAAATTTCATTCAACACTATATCCAATTCAGTTATTTACATTCTTACAACATTTAATAATAATATTTATTAAACACATAGAACTACTATTAAAAATAAATATTACTAAACATTTAACCGATTCTTTACCACAGAGCTAATAGTAACAATAATTATTTTATAAGGTACAACATTACTAAACTAATCCTAAGTTTGATTGAGTTTAAAAGGATGGTTGAAAAAAAAATTACCATCATTTTAAGCCATAACATTCAATAAAAGATTGAACTTGTAAATAGTTATTTAATTTCCATTTTGAGTATTATAATTATACATAGGGTTATTCGCATTCTAAAAATTACTGTACACCTTCTAATTTTAATTAAAAAAATTATTACACAAGTACACTCTAATTTTAATTGTAAGTGTGTGTGTTAAAATTTCTTAAATGGATGTATTGAATAGTTTTATTGGTTTTTTAAGAAAATAAAGTTAATTAATTTAAATAATTTAAGTGAAGATAATTTTTTTTTGAAAATTTAAAAAGAGTGTACAAAATAATTTTTTTAAAAAAAATTAATGTATGAGTTTAGAGAGTAATAGAGTGTTTAAAGTAATTTTTATAGTGTAAATAGTCTCATCCTATATTTATTTGGGAAAATAACACCAATACCTTCAAGTTTAAATAATCACACAAATCCTTTTTTGATGATTATACACTTCAATTATAACAACACAAAAATTAATTTAAATAAACTTTTATAATAAATACAAAATATTGCATTCAAATAAATATAAAATATGTGAATTTTATAAATTTATTAATAGCAAAAGTTAATTTAGTATTATTAATCTGTCATTTATTACCAATCTAACATATTTTTTAATATTAATAAAATTGATTTCACTTATTAGTAACATATAAAACTTTATTTAACAATAAAAATAATGTAAGCAATTGATGTTATATATATTTTATTTATAATATTTTTATTAATTTTTATGTTATGTTTGTATTTACATAAATTTTAAAGTTAAGATTCAGATTAATGAATTTAAGTATTATTAAAATCTGTCAAGACATATTGATATTAGTTTAATATTAAAAATAATTTGCATTATATATATATATATATATTTGTGTGTGTGTGTTATTATATTAATTATATTTATTTTAACTGTTTATTTTTATTTATATGTTATTTTATTTATTATTTTTATCCTAGTATTGTATTTGTATTTATTATAAAACTTTTGACTATAATCAAATCATATAATAATAAAAAGAAAAGGGGTATGTGTGACCATTTTTGAAATAAAAAGAAAGTCTATATGATCATTTAAGAAAATTTTGGGAGTGCAAGTAATTTTTTCTCAATATATTATCCTATAAATGCATAAGGCAATAAAGCATGATAATATTTCATACAACCACTATTGTCGGGTTGACGTTTATTGGGCCGGGTTGATAATAGGCCAATCCATTAAAACCCTTTCCATAAAGAGTTAAATTTGAGTTTAAGTATCAACTCAACCCATTAATACTTAATATTAATAGTAGTATAAATTTAATAACCTAATTATAATTTTCAAAGAAATGTAAAATTGATTCTTTTTAAAATACCTAATTATAATTTTCAAAGAAATGTAAAATTATATAAAGTTATCACAAACCTTAAAATCCTTAGGCATTTATTTTAAAACTTGCCGTCATTAATTTCTTGGACCTTTTTTTAATAGCACAAAATTTTCTCTATGATTTTTTTCCTCTTAACATATTTAATTTAAAAACACGTACCAATTCACAAAACAATCTTTTTAAAAATATAATATCAAAGAAAAGAAAATCTTAATATTCTTCTTATTTAACATGATCTAGTAGTATAGTTAACAAATAATCAATAATTGTGTTGTACGGTTTTTTTAATAGCACAAAATTTTCTCTATGATTTTTGTCTATTAGATCATGTTAAATAAGAAGAATATTAAGATTTTCTTTTGTTTCATAATATATTTTTAAAAATATTGTTTTGTGAATTGTTACGTGTTTATAAATTAAAAATATGGAATAATTAATTTAAATTTATCAAAAAGAGCGCATTAAATGGATTGGTTTGGACAACACAATAATTATTATGAATAGATTCAAGTTTATATTTTTGACAAAATAAGTTTATAATGATTTCGTATATAATTTAACACAACACAATAAGAGCATGACACGAAATCGCCCGAACACACGACGCATTCGTATCAATTAGTATGATATGTTAAAAAAATAAAATAAAATTTCTTTATATAGTTTAGAATTTACTACCGTCGCAAGCATCTTGATTGATCCGTTGAGGCACTTGCATGGGTCTTTAGAGGGTGGCTCACACGGCATCAGCGTGGAAAAAGAACGAACTTTTTTTTTTTTTCATTTTCTCAAAAATTTAAAAAAGTGATTATATTTAGCACTTGCTAAGCCTATTACAATTTTTACTATTTAGATCTTTGAAATAGTAGTTCATAAATTTTTAAACAAAATATTTAGAATTTTATGTAAGGAAGAAATAAAAATTAATATAAAAATAATTATTAAGAGCTGATGAAATAAATTAAAAATCGTTAAACTTTTCAATTTTTAATCCTCCCTCTATCTTATTTTGGAGACTAGAGATGGTAAATGGAATGGGTAGCTATTAAACTCGAAGGTTCAGCCCATGTCCATACTGCCTAGCTTGATCTTTCATTAATGAGTCGCATCCGGCAAGAGATTTAGGCCCGCGGGCTGTGACGCGAATTGGTGGTTCTTTATTTTTGTGTACAATTTTTTTTTTCCGAAATATTCAAAAAGTTTTGAAATCATGGCCTTTCACAATAAAATTTGACATACAAACCACCAAGTCATAAACCAATGTATGTCTATAATTGTCAATTATAATATATATAGTGTGTAAGATAATTATCTAATCTGCAAAATCTGATCTTTAAATGCTCTTAGCCTCTTACTTGGTATTTATGTGTTCTTTATTTAATCTTTGAACATAAAGAATTAATATTGGTGATACTCTGCAGAAAGAATACTATAATCGGATGGATTAAGTGGGTAGCACTAATTGGAAAGAAATGATAAGATTAAGTGGGTAGCATTAACAGTATAAACATGCAAGCGCATGTGCTACATAATCTAAAGAAACCATAAGAAACATCCCAAAGCTTAACATTCTCTGTCTTCCAAGTTCCAATGGTATTGGTTTTTGATTCACCCGTAAGCTACGACATACTCTCATACATATAAATGTATACACTATTGTAATTGGGAGGAAACATTTATATATCTGATTTGAAAGTAACCTATATCCATATGAGCATTGAGTTTTGCAATTAAGATAGCCAGACTTTCGGGATAGACCACTTTTTTTTATACGACAAAAAAATCACCGCTAAAAAAAATGTTTTTTACTGACATTGGAAAGTGACAATTGTTAATTATATTAGCAATTTAGTAGTCAAAACAGAATGACACTTATATGTGGGTGTCACGAATATGGTATTAGTGATTATTACTACTACAATATTATAATCTTTATGACACTATGGTGTTAGCAATTATTAATAATTATTGCGTGTTAATGGTTTGTTTGGCTATAGTATCACTAATTTTATGATACCATGGTACTTGCACTTCATAATAATTATTAAATGTCAATGGTTTATTTCACTGTAGTATCATGAATATTTGACCCCGTAGCGATGGTGTTTTCTAATACTTATTACATGTCAATAGTTTGTTCTGAATACTATGAATATGACATTATAGAATTAGTAGCTACTAATACTTTAGTGTTAATAATTAGTAATTACTATACAATTACTAATATTATGATACAATGGAATTAGTACTTGTTGATGCATTTTTTAGTGTTATCGTTGCCTTTAAATTTTGCCATCAAATGATGTTATTCAATGAAAATATTAAAATCCAATTAAATTAAACTGAACAATTAAATCAAATTGAACATTAAACTGAACAACTAAAGTAAATTGAACATAACATTCATGGGAATCTTATATCAAATATAACATTCACAATAAAATTTAAATAAGTATCAAATGAAACACAAATGCAATACATCTCAAATATAGTTTGAAAGAAAAATGACCAAATATTCCGTTTGACTGTAATCAACACAAGTTTGCACAAATCAATTAATTCTCCTCAATACATCTACTCCTTGACCTTCACCTTTCTCACCTACAAGTGCAATATATAGAATCGATTATCTAGTATGCTACACAAATCAAGTCCTGGACATTTACAAGCAAAAATATACTTATAATTTACTTGATTATTATATGTTGCAATTAACTTTGCGTGCGTGGCCCACTCATCTTGAAGTTGTGAAAGATCATCCATAATATACTCATAACAACTCTTAAACTTCAAAAATAAAACAAAAAAAATATATGTGTACTTTTAAATTTGTTCTAAAATAAAACAACAAAATATATACATATATTTTTAAATTTGTTTTAATTAACATAAAAAAAAAGTGCAAATAAATAGTATTACCACAGTAAACGATAATTACCAAAGTTGCCTAACAAGCTAATAATTTATAATAATCATTTTATTTACTCAATATTACTTTAGAAGCATA
This sequence comes from Luvunga scandens, assembly GCA_030449905.1. Classification (NCBI taxonomy): domain Eukaryota; kingdom Viridiplantae; phylum Streptophyta; class Magnoliopsida; order Sapindales; family Rutaceae; genus Luvunga; species Luvunga scandens. Next base: position 351,225 of record JASUUG010000329.1, on the reverse strand, counting down.
GCAGAATGCACTAAAAATTAGCATTAATTTTACCAAACAACATCGTGAATGCATTCAAAAAAATATTGACTGATTAAACACAATTTTTAACAAAAGTCATCCTAAAAGAAAGTCAAAATCAATAAAAAAAGATATCTCTGCACTAATCATATATGCTGAAATAATGAATGTGCCCACTCCATTTAAAACTACAATAGGATAAAATCTAGATATGTGTTGTAACTTTTACCTAATTAATACGCCAAATAAAGTACATATGATTATCCTATACATGTAAAGTACTTCCTCTCATCCCTAGCTACTATATATACTGATATTGCAAATTCTAGGCATCAAGTAGCAAACAATTCATTCATTAAACATCTTCGTAATTTGCATAATTTACAAGTAATTTTTCATAAATAGTGGCATATGATTGATTAAACATAGTTCTTAAGAAAATTCATCCCACAATGCATTCAACAAAATATTAAAAAACTTATAGAGGAACTTGCATTGTTTTCAAGAATGCATAAATCTCAAGCAACATCTATGTTAGATTTAGGTGCCCATGATAGGCTGACTTTATCCAACGTGAGAGATAAGTTTAATATTGTATAATTTATCTTGAATTCTTATAGGATAAACTTAGAGTTTTATTTAGATCTCGACGACATAAGGTGTGGCTTATTCAAATAACTCTAGGAAGTCTATTTGAATTAAACTACACTTATTCTACTATATAAGCACTACATGGGTTGGTGCAAAAATGTACAATGAGAGTTAGAGTAACTTGATAACAAGAGTGAAAGAAAAATGGAAAAATAAGGTAATGGGTTCTTGCTTCGTGAATTCATGAATTGAAGGGATTTTCCAACTCCTTGATTGTCCTCCGGCCATCAATGACATAAGCTCATTATGATCCGCTCGTGAAAGTTCCTAGCAATCAATTCGTGTTGGATGTCATCTGTTTGTGAAAGTTCTTGATAACCTATCCTTCGAAGATTGTAGGGAATCTATTATTTATTTTTGCAGATTCATGATGATTCGTTTCCATATCAACCGACAAGGTATGACTTTGGTTGATAAAATAAATTGCATGATTGATTTAGAAAGAAAATCAACATTAGTATCAGAGCCTGTGTAGTTTATGTCCTGATCTTGAGTGCATTACATATGCTAATATGCCATATTCTTCCATGAACATTTGTTTCTCACTCTAAGAACACACAAATGGTATGTAATAAAACACTCACTGTTAAAGCATGAAATTCGGACCATAATCACATGAATATACATGGAGTATATCTGGAAGCTTATATGATCTAATATGCTCATATATTATGAGTAATTTGAAACCCTAAGTTATGGACTTGAATGCATATTTTACTTGTAACTTTTAATATGTTGATTCGTTCTCTACAAATTTGGTGTCATAAGAAATATCTTTTAATTATCTTTACAATAGTATATCATATGCTTGATTTTGACTTGTAAATTAAGAGAACACAACATTTGAAGTTCTGGTTCGGAATCTAGAAAAATTGTTGGTTTTAAAAGAGACAAACAATGTTCCATGTGTAATCCTACTCTCGGGATGGCACATGTGCTTTACTCGTTTGTCAAAGCGAAAATCCAAATCCAGATTTCAGTTCAGAGCGTTCAACAAGGTTGAAAGGAAATTTCGTGAAATTGGAAAGGGGCTAGAAGCTAATGCGTACACAGCACACGCTCACGCAAACACTTTTCAGTCAATTTAGCAGCAAAGACCAATTTGGCTTAAGTTAGCCGAACTGAACTGTGCACCAACAATGCACTTGGTGTGTGTCAATGCATCAAGCATGGCCGTACTAACCCATACGAGACAGAGCATGTGTAATGCACGAGCCACATTTTTTACCTCCGATATAGCACTGTTTGCGATGGCTGAGCTAGAATTTAATTTCATATGGATTTGTATTTTAAAATTAATTTTAGCCTCTGTTTTAATTTTTGTTTCATTTTTATTCTCCTAAAATGTTAGAAACTAGAAATAAATATATTTTTGTTATAGCGCATTTCATACACTAGTTTTGTATTGTTTATTCCCTTTAATATCAATGTTTTGCACTTAATAGTTGTGATTTACTTGTGTTTTATTTTTGTAATAATCATACATGTGTGTAATGATGTTAATATCATTAAGAAATGGATAAAAAAATTTACTAAAAATTATCCAAAAACTAATTAATAAAATCTCATCAAATACAACTTTACAATTTACATAATCTCAATGATTTTGTAAAGGTGAGATAAACATTTCGTTTCATGGTTTTAGTAAAATGGTTTGGCAATCATCAAGTGTGTCGATACATACTGCATCAACACTTCCTTTTTTGGCACAATATCTCTCATAAAGTTGTACTTAGGACTGCATCAACACTTCCTTTTTTGGCACAATATCTTTTATAAAGTTGTACTTAGTCTCTATATGTTTAGACTTGCTATGGTATTATATATATTTAGTAAAGGACATGGCTTCTCGGCTATCACAATGTATAGTGATTGACTAAGGAGGACCAATAACTATCTTAAGATCATCTAAGAAATGCCTAAGCCAAACAACCTCCTATAATGTGATTTACTATACCACATATTCAGCTCTATAGTCAATAGAGTTGTGTATGTTTACTTCTTACTACTTCATGAGATCACATCGCGACTAAGTAGGAATATGTACATCAAGATCGCTTCCTAATAGATATGTATATATCCAATTAAGCGTAAATCACCTCCTTGATAATATAAAGAATAGTCAGCAGTGTCTTTCAAATATGCTAAAATCCTTTTGATAGCATTCTAATTTTTGTGTCTAAGATTTGATTGGTATCTGCTTGCTATTCCCACAGCATAGCAAATATATGGCTTTGTACACATCATAACGTACATGAGACTTCTAACAACATTAGAGTATGAAACTCATGTCATTTCACTATGTTTTTTTGGAGTTTTTTAGACACATTTCAAGGTAAGAGTTTGTCCTTTGGAGATGAGAGCATCCATAGGCTTACACTTACCCATTTTAAATCTTTCAAGAATTCTTCTAATATAAGACTCTTGTGACAAAACTAAAAGTTTTCTTGAATGATCCCTATGGATTTTAACTTCCAAGATATAAAATGCCTCACTCATACCTTTTATTTCAAAGTTTAAAAATAACCATTTCTTGATAATTTGAACAAACTCTATATTATTTCCAATTAACAATATGTCATCCTCATATAATGATGAGGTAATAAATTATCTTCAAACATTTTAACATAAATGCGATGGTCTTCTTCTGTCATAAAAAATCCATAAGTCATTATAAATTCATGAAACCTAAGGTACCATTGTTTGGAGGATTGTTTCAACCTATATATAGACCTTTTGAGCTTGTGAAATTTGTGTTATTGGTCATTGGTTGTATAACCTTCTATCTATTCTATTTAAATTTTTTTCTCTAGTTCTCCATTGAGAAATGTTGTTTTAACATCCATTTGATGTAACTCATGGTCTACAACAATGGCTAGAATTAATCTTACATAGGCAAACTTCATTACTGGAGAAAAAGTTTCCTTATAATCTATACCCTTTTGTTGGACATATACTTTTGTTAAAACGAGTGCCTTGTATCATTCAATTATGTCGTCCGCCCTTCGTTCAACATGTGAAACCCATTTGTTTCCAATGGCCTTATGGTTGAGCGGTAAATTAACCAAGTCCCAAATGTGTTTTAATTTCATAGACTCTATTTTTTCATCTATTTCTTTTTATTTATAATCCTTTAGTTGATGATGTAATAGTCTCACAATATGTTCTTGGCTCATCACCATTATGTGAAACTTTTAAGAATTGACTTTTCTTGTGGAGTAAGCCAATCTTGTGTTTAACTCCCAATAAGATTAGAATTCCTAGATATATCTAGGTTTCTCTCAATTTGTAAATAAAAAATGCTATTAATATCTAGATTAGTCAACTCATATAAATGAATGTCTTAGTCGACTTCTAATATCTTGAGGAATTCATTCTCTAAGAATGTGACATCTCTTGATTCTATCTCAATTATAGTTCCATCATTATGTTCACATATAAACACATACCCTTTAGAGTATTTTGTGTATCTTATAAAGACACATTTCTTTCCTCTTAGACCCAATCTCCCATGTTTATAGGATGGGTTGTGAAAATATATTGTAGACCACCAGGGATGCAAATGAGTAAGGTTAGATTTTCTACAAGTCCATAGCTCATGTAGCGTAGAATTTACTAACTTACTTGGAACTTGATTAAGCATATAAGTGGTAGTCACAATGCATCTCCCTAGTAAGAAATTAGAAGATTTGCTTGCACTATCATAGACCTAACCATCTCGAGTAATGTTCTATTCCTCGTTTCTGCAACATTATTTTGTTATAGAGCCTAAAGAATAGTTAGTTATCTCTCAATATCTTTATTATTGTACAATTCTTTGAACTATTCTAAAAGGTCTTCACATCCATGGTCTGTTCTTTAGACTATGATCTTTTTGTCCAATTGATTCTCAACTAAATTTATGTATGATATAAAGCAATCCAATGCTTCAAACTTATGAGAAATCAAATAAACATGAACAAACTATGAGTAGTCATCAATGAATGTGATAAAATACATAGCTCCATATTTAGCACCACACTTATTGGTCCATAGATGTCAGATTGGATTATTTGCAATGGACTTTTAGCTCTATTAGCTTTATCAAATGGTTTTCTAGTTGTTTTTCTAACTAAACAACTTTCATAAATAGGCAAGTCAATATTAGCGAGTAAGCCCATTAAGCCTTCTCTAATTAATCTATTTATGTTTTTTCCTCCTATTTGTCCTAGTTTAGCATGCCAAGTATTTACATCCATATTAGGAGACACATTTATTGAAAAACAACTATTATTTTAATCACAATAATCAGTATCCAAAACAATAAAACTATCTAATAAATAGCCAGTAGCAAGTAGAGCTGAATTAAGAACAATTTTTAAACTAACACCATAAAGTTGTTATCGATATCCCATCCTAAGAAGGATAGTAACAAAGACAAAGTTTCATTGGATCTCCAAAGCATAAAAAACATTGTAAAGATAAAGTATTCGACCACCACACAACTCTAACTTGCAACTGCCAATTCTTTTAGCTTCAACCCTTGAGTTGTTTTCCACGTATATCTATTTAGCTCCTTGAGTAATCTGACGACACTCCACAAATGATCCATAATCTCTATCTATATAGTCTAATGCTCTTGATTCTATAGTCCACAAAGGACGAGATTCGGTTAGAAAAACAAAACTTATCATATAATTACAACTTAAACTTGCAAAGAAGAATTGTGCCTTTTTTGGCAAATGTGTATTCACGAGCAAAGTGGCCCAATTTGCCACAATTGTAATTATTCATTTTAATCTTATCTTTCTTTTGACTAGTGCGCTTTCCTTTCATACACTTTCTATTATTACGCTTTCCTTGAGCTGGCATAGTTTTCTTTTCCTTTTAGAAATTATTGCTTTCTTTTTTCAGCTTAAAGCCCAAAGCTTTCTACCACTTAGCGTTGACCGTATAAAGTTGATTAGAAGTTTTGGCAGCCCTTAGGCAATCATCTTCTAATTCTAAATGGTTTTGATATCAAACTTTTTAATGCTATCATTATAGATCATGTTAATTCTCATATGTTCTCAATTATTAGGAAGAGATCATATGATTACTTAAACCTGTTGCTCATCAGTCAATGCATGTCCAACATTTTTCAACTCACGTATCATGTTCGACATTTCCCTTAAATGTTGCGTCACACTCTGGGCGCTTTCTAAAGGAGTGAAATTTGATATTATGCCCTTTTAGTTTAGTAATTGAATTACCATTAAACGTTTCTTTCAAGGCAAGCCACATTTCATGAACCATACTGTACTGTTCAAACTCACACATAAGGTCACCTTGCGTACCACTGAACAACATAACATGAGCACTATTGTTCTTTCTTTTACAGGATAGATAAGCCTCAAGATCGTTATTATATTGTTCAATAGGACCGTTCTCAGGCTCAATTATGGTGTTATTGAGATTCTCAAAAGTCTCTTGCTCCTTGAGGCCATATTGAACCTTTTGATGCCAAAATTATCACCATTCAATTTTTCTCCTTTGTTCAATTTAACCATAATATTCTTTGAAGATGCCATTTCTTTTAGCCACAATAAAACATAGAGAGAAAATGTTAATTAGCATGATTATTTATTACCACATTTATAATTTTGACGCAAACGCAGAGCCAAACATGATTATTTAATATAAGGATTAAAATTGAAAAGTCATCGAAGCTTCTAATCATCATCTTTTCCAAATAATTAAATTATCATCATTTAGTCTTTTTGCGCAAAAATATTAGTTCTATTATTATTTAATCTGTTTAGAATTTTAATGATAGAACTCTCATTTTAGTTTTAAGGGATAAAAAAGCCTTCATGCATTTCTTCATGTGAATAAGCACTAGAAAAATTCCCAAGAAAGAGATGGGGACTGGATGATCCCACTTAAATACCTTGTTTTCTTATCATCGTTTTGGCAGAATTTTCCTTAACATGCATAAATTGATACTACTATGTCAGACTTTAATAATCCCTCTTATATTTTAAGTGCTTTATTTTACCTTCCCACTCCAGTACAACATTCTCACATGTAAGATAATATTATTTCAATAAAAATTGATGGGTATTGAAGCCAGCAAATATAAATACCTACTGTAAACAAGATTGTGTATAGTGATTGAGCAGGGTCGTGTTCACAGAGACTGGTAATTATTAAATCCTTTTTAAAATGAAAATGTAAATTGGGGGGTTGTTGACAATAATGAAAATCAATTTAAATTAATAAGAATGCAAATTAAAAGTGTAATTCAAAATGGAAAAACTCTGGTTGAAGGAATTAACTCAGCTTTGATTCGATTACTGATCATCGATACAACTATAAATAATTACTGCTTGTGAATAGACCGGTTATAGCTACTGAGACACTCTAATAACCAATCTCTCTTTAATTAGTCGATAACCAAGGTACGACCATTGGTTATTTCCCTAATCAATAGACAACCCTAGATACAATCATAAGATTTAATCAATTGACAGCCTGAAAATTAGAAAGACCTAAATCCTAATTACCAAACGCATACGATGGTTCATTTAAATTAGACTGTTTATTCTCATAACACAACGCACTGCTATGTTATTTGCCGCAAACATCAAAATCTTCATACGATGAATCTTTCAATTGGCAGTAGATTAAGTTAATAATTAAATAGTGGCCAATTATCTAATTAACAAACATAATCATGACAATAATTTAGAGAATAAACAAAATACCCAAAAAGTAATAAAACAATTAAAAGCACAAGAAAGATGTCACAGTAATGGTGAATCAAAGCTTCATTAACCTTCAACCAGAAAAATAAGTTTAGTTTCTCATGGGAAAAAAGAGAAAACCATAAAAAAGATAAAAACAATTAATAATCCAATTCCAATTCTAATCTCTCTTTATCTCCCCTTTTTATAGTTTTCTTAAAAAGGATAAAGATAATAATATCTAAAATATTATCTAAAATTACAAGAGTAATAAAAAGATAAAACACGTTAAAATAAAAACGTCAAGTCTGCAGTTGACAGCACGCGCCCACGTCTTATCAATTAACTTCTTCTGAAATCGACTGTCACGTGCTCACGCCTCATCAACAAACTTCTTCTGAAATTGAGAATTTCTCCAAGAAGTCAATTTATCCTCAAACATCATCTTGTATCTCAATTTAGCACTAATCAATAGAATTGCACCTAAGATATGTCTTTAGGTTTTGATTGGCTTCCTTACACAAGTGGTCGCCTCAATTACTAAAAAAAGTAAGCTAGGATGAGACACAAGATTAAAAGAAAGTGCTTGGTACGTTTTGATAGAGCTGATATCTTAAAAATATCGCCTTGAGAGGTCAAGATAAGAACTTGACTATGCCATATACGACTTCATTTAGTGTCTTATGAAAATGAGCTTATTGAGACTCGAATTGGGCGCTCGAATATTAGTGTAGTGAATTATTAGATTTATGCTTTTATACAAAAAGAACCCATTGTAATGCGTGATTCATACTTTGTGTGCTTTTGTGACCAAAAAAGAAAATGAGTGAATGAATCCCTGCTTCCTTATTGTGTAAATTCCTTTGAGGTACAAGAAAGACCTCAATGTTTATCCTCAGTCACCGTCGACTATATCTTGAAGGGAAAGATTGGTGCTGGCTACTTTAGCATGTTTTGCTATGATTATAAGGTCATGTAGCCTATGAAACATGTCAAAGAAAGTAACCAATCTAGAACTAAAAGATATGAGTAGGATGAAAAGATTTATTCTCCTTACATTTGACTTATGCATTCATTAGTTGACTAGTTGTATAATTTACTTAAGGATGAATACAATTATGAATACATAGAGTGCACAACATCAAACATAATTTTTTGTTAAGGGATTAAATATGATTGTACTAATTTAATTGATACTAAAACTAGGATACATGATGAAAAAGTTATTTGAATCTATTGCAAAGAATATAACTGAGATTTTTAGCACTCCCAAGCTCCAGTTATTGTTCATAGGTCACATGTTGCATTTGCCTGTATAATACAATTGTAAGGGCTCTATGGCCTAATTCCTTACTTTCGTTACTCTAGTTACTAGTCATCCTATCATGTGCGAGTAAGAGATGTGAGATTTAGGTTTATATGATGGAATGACTTTATTCAATGTAAGAGATAAATTTAATATTGTATAACTTATCTAGGATTCTTATAAGATAAACTTAGAGTTCTTTTTTAATCCTGTTGACATAAGGTTTGGCTTATTTAAACAACTTTAGAAAGCATTTTTGAATTAAACTATACTTATTGTATTATATAAGCACTACATGGGTAGGTATGCAAAGATGTACAATAAGATTCAAAGAAACATCATAAGGAGAGTGAGAGAGAAAAGAGAAAACAAGGCAGTAGGGTTCTTTTTTTGTGATTTGTGGGGATTTTCCAACTCCACAATTGTTCTTCGACCATCAGTAAGATATGCTCATTACGATCCATTTATAAAGGTTTCTAGCAGTCAATTCTTACTAGTTGCAATATGTTTGTGATAGTTTCTGATAATCTGTTCTTGGAAAATTGGAGGGAATTTATTCTTTATTCCTATAGATTTGTGACGATTCATTTTCACATCAATCAACAAGGTATGACTTTGGTTGATAAATTAAAATTGCATGATTAATTTAAAAAAATTAACAATCTTAAATGTACTTCATTACATAATAGACACATTCAAAGTGTTAGGTTGTTTTGAACAATATGAAAATAGGAATTAGTCTCACATAACAATGAATGTCATATGTTTGTTTTGTTAGTACCTTGATAGAGACCAATTGCACCACATTCTTTTTGTTAGACTTCACTTAATGCATCGTTATCCCACTACAAGTAATATATAATGGATGTTAATAAATTATTCTACAACCTAAAAAAAAAGAAAAATAAGTAAACTAATCAAACTTACTCATTCACCATCTGTCTCAACTCATCATTAGGATTATCACTTAATGGATCAAGATAATATATTTTATGGCTCACCATATCAATTGCTTCTAGTACGCAGTGGCCACTAAATAAACAATTAGAAAAAAAAAAACAGATTACAAGATAAATTTAAATCATTCATTTAAACAAAGAATATAGATAGAAAATAAATAAATTATATCCCAAGTTATATGATAATATAATGATACGGTTTCTCTAGATCTTGTCTAATAGGTTGCAAATATAGGAACACCTATTTGGATAGCTTGCTTAAGTTGAGTACAACTTAGCTATATATCCAAATTGAATTATGATGACATCCCTACCATTATCCCTCCCTCATACAAGTGTCTATAGAAAAAGAAACTTACATTGGATAAAAAATAAATTATTACAACTTTAAAATTATAAAATATAATAAAAACAGAAATTATGTTTTTTCGTACTTGATCTATATCTCAATAACAGAGTTTGAAAGCTGTGTAAACTCGATAACTTCATTACAAATTTCTTTGTCCAATATGCTCTTTAATAGACACCAAAAGTTTTCATATCATATGTAATGAAGATCAACACTACCATGGAGCTCTCAATCATCAAAGAAAAAAATGTTCATCTATGTACTCTTGTTTTCCTTTCTTGCTTTCACAGATCGAAGGGCATTTTTTTCAGAACAAGTTCTTTACTATTGTTGGTTTTACGACAACAGATTTCTTTATTATTCTTTTATCTTCATATAGGTATACCACACCATTTGCAGAAGACCTTGGACTATAAAATTTTTGCATTGATGGTTAAGCTGCTGTCTTCTCCAAATTTGGGAGAGTCAATCTTGAAGATCTTCTTGGGTGAGTTTTGAAATGGCTTCATAATCAATGTGGGGTGGATTCTGTGTAGGAGATGGCAGGGAAAATATGTTGATATTTTTCTTAAACTTTGGACTAACTTTAGATTGGTCACTAAATTTAGAGTAAACTTTAAGGTTACAAGACACTAATTTGGAGTAACTTTGGTAAAGGATTGACGATCTATCTCGATCTCTATCATAACATTACAACCACCTTTAGAGTTAAGAAAGTTGGAATTGCTAACTTTAGTGTTACTACAGCTAATTATCTTTGCATTCATTTAATCTAATTGAGCTTGCATAAACTAAAAGCTCTCCTAATGCATTCTACTTTCTAATGTTAACTTAGTGGGATCAAGAATATTAAAATACATTGATAAGGTGATCAATTGAACCAATCATTGCACCTTTTTTTCATTAGGTTTCTTCTAAAGGACTTCGTCTAAGATATCATTTAGTTCTTGGGATTGGAATGTTCCCAACTTAACCTAACTTTTTAGCTTACTATATAAAATATAAAGAAAAGATTTTATCAAAACCAGGGGAAAAAGGTTACATGATTACTTGTTTGGTGTAGTTAAGAACACCTAAGACTATTTTATAAACTTTAGAATACATTTTTTTTTGGAGCTGAGCTAATTTGATTTAGATATAGATAACTTCAAATATCTAGGAAAATTAGCTACATCGCACATGTGAAGACAAGTTCAACAAAGATAAAGGAAAAGTTCAACATGTCAATATATTTCAGTAAACTACAAATGTGTGTCTCTATGTGTGTGTGTCTGTGTATATATGTATATATGTGTGTATATATATATATATATATATATATATATATATATATATATATATATATATATATATATATATATATATATATATATATTTGTCCAATTACAAGAGAATCTCAAGCCTACAGAATTTATACAATCTGGCAAGGTTTAATATATAGCAATAATGACACAATAGACAACATTAGGCCAGCAGAAAGTTAACTATTTAACACCTTACAATTATTTTTCCCATAATATTCTTTAGTTTTTACCGAAACTCAATCACATAACCTAGACACAAGTATACGACACCTTGCATGTCATTATATTCAATTTTTTATTTAAAAAATATTCATTTTCCTTTACATAAATCTCAGAAGATTTATATATTGCAACTTAAACATGCACCAATTAAATAATTTTATATAACTTGATAAAGTCCACAACTCAAACATACATCTCATTATAAGTAGCTATCAAAAGAAATAAAGCAACTTAATTTCTTAATTTGTTAATTTATATGCATTTGAGTTATTATTCATTGACATTCATCAATAACAAACAAAACAAAAACAAAAACTTAACCAAAATATGAAATTGAAAACTTAACCGAAACACTGAGAAAGAGAAATAAAGAACTAACATGGATAAGGATTTACTAATTTTTCAGCCATCTACTACACTTTAGGGGCGTAACTTCCATCTTTTTTCTTGTGAGTCAATAACTAGGTTTCTTGTGGTCAATCTCTCACTTGGAAATTTTGAGCTCCAACTTGTGCATTAGTTCAATAAAAATGAAAATAAAAACTGATTCGAAGCACCTTATTATTTGTATTAAAAGTATTTTATGTTTGTATTATAGTGGTTATTGTACTTACTCTTTTGTGCAATAGCCCAACATATCATATGCTATGTAAAAAGAGAATTATAAATTGAATGAAAAAACAGAGAGAAGAAAAACTCTCTTTTTCTTATATTATTTAATATGAATTACATCAGTTTTTAAGTAGAAAAGAACACAAAGGTCAGCTCCTAGAATTAAAGAGCAAAAATCAAAACAAATATAAAAAAAGGAAAAGGAACTAAAAAGGAAATATCCTAAAATTTGAATAATTCATATTCTATTTTTCTGATTCTATAGGATTGGATCTCTCACTTCCTAATTTTATGGGATTAGATTTCTTAATTTTTCTATTCTCCTCATAAAGTTGGTGTATAGATGTCAATCATGCTCAACTTGCTTATCAGATGTTCAAGGTTAAGTCTAGCAAGCCCCTTAGTTAAGATGTCAACTATTTATTGACTAGACAACACAAATGGCAAGGAACTAATCTCATCTTCAAGTTTTTCCTTAATAAAGTGTTGATTAATCTCAATGTGCTTTGTCCTATCATGCTGGAAAGGATTGTGAGTAATACTTATTGCAACTTTGCTATCATAATACAACTTTAAAGAAAGTTCCACAATCTTTTTGAGTTCTTCGAGGATTCTGTATATCCACAATACTTCACAGATCGCTTGAGTCATTGCTCTAAACTCAGCTTCTGCACTACTTTTAACAACAACATTTTGCTTGTTACTTCACCAAGTAACCATGTTTCCTGAAACAAAGGTGCAATACCTTGAAGTAGATCTCCTATTAGTTATTGAACTTGCTAAATCTGCATCAGTAAATACATCAATATTCTTTTTATTAGTCTTTTTGAAAAATAGACTTTTTCTAGGAGTAGACTTTAAATATCTTAAAATTCGATAAACTGCCTCAAGGTGTTCTTCATAAGGTGCGTGTATAAATTGACTAACAACACTAACTAAGAAGGCAATATCTGGTCGATTATGGGATAAATATATTAGTTTCCTAACTAATCTCTAGTATTTACTAGTATTACTAGGAACACTTCCCTCTTTCCAAAGTTTCACATTAGGATCGATGTGAGTTTCAACCGGTTTACAATCACTCATTTCAGTTTCTTTAAAAAGATTAAGAATATATTTTCATTAAGAGATAACAATTCCATTTTTGAGCAACCAACTTCCATGCCAAGGAAATATCTTAGCGTTGCCAAATCCTTGATCTTGAATTCTAATATAAGGTTCTTCTTTAGTCTCTCCATCTTAATCACATCATCACTTGTAAGAATAATATCCTTGTTTTTTAACAGATTATGTGAACTTCTCAAACCAACCCCTTGGAGACTGTTTTAGCCCATACAAGGACCTTTTTTAGCTTACACACTTTTGAGCCAAATTTCTCCTTGAAGCCTGGTGGACTATCCATGCACACCTTTTTTTCTAAGTCACCATTGAGAAAGGTATTCATATCTAATTGCTGTAAGGGCCAATCCAGATTAGCAACAATAGATAAAAGCACTCTTACAGTGTTCAGCTTTATAATTGGAGCAAATGTCTCAGAGTAATCAATGCCATATGTCTGGGTGAATTTGTTAGCCACCTACCTAGCCTTGTATCTCTCCACTGAACCATCAAAGTTGTACTTCATAGTGAAGACCCACTTACAGCTCACAGTAGTCTTTCCAGTTTGCAAAGACTCAACACTCCAAGTATGGTTTTTTCTCAACAGCTCTCATCTCTTTATGTACTGCTTTATTCCATTTTGGAACTTTTAGAGCCTCTTGTACATTGTTAGAAATTTTTACACTAGACAATTGAAAGGTAAAGGCAGCAAGAAATAGAGACAATTTTGAGTATGACACAAATCTATATAGCGGATGACTAGTAGAGGATCTAAACCCTTTTCGAAAAGCTATAGGAATGTTCAAATTAGAAGACTTAGATTGACTGTTAGGAAGAGAAAGGGAATTATCTATATAAGATTTAGATTGTTGATTTATCCTTGGTTTGAAATCATGGTTGTGTTATAAAGTCAATTCATGTCCTTTTTTCTTGATTTTTCTTCAAGTAAATAATCTATTTCCAAGTTCAATCACCTTCTTTGAATCTATTACCTATTGCTTTAGTAGAATTATCATGTTGTGGCATTATAGTGAGTTGTCCCTTATTTTCAGTTTCCAAATGTTGTTTTTCAAAATTTTGATTTTCAAATTGTTTTTCAAATATAGGCCAAGACTTAAGAGAAACATCACTCATTGTGAGAGGAGTTTTAAAGAGCGAATCTTTGCCGTTTGTTGTAGGTGTTCAGGTACTAGGCCTAGAACCTTCTGAGAGAAACACATCATCTAAGAGAAAGACATCGTCAAAGTTAACCAATAAATCTTCCTTAAAATTCTCTTTCAGAAGTTGAATATCCTAAAAAAATGGTTTTTTTTTTCAAAAAAGTTACATCCATTGTGAGAAAATTTTTTTCAATATTAAATCAAAACATTTATAGGCTTTCTGAGTTGGAGAGTAGCCAATGAAGACACATTTTATAGCTCTGAGCTCAAGTTTTCCAATTTTTCTATGTTCATGAAAAAAAACTGTACAAATATTTTTAGAGGTAGATCAGGAAAAAGTCTAGCAGTTGGAAGGCAATTTTTGAAAACTTGGAAAGGAGTTTGAAATTGTAAAACTGTGGGGGCATTTGTTTATTAAGTATGCAACAGTTAAAACAACCTCTCCCTATAAATACGTAGGAACTTTAATTGCAAAAAGTAATACATGAGCCATCTCCAACAGATATTTATTTTTCCTTTCAGCAACACCATTCTATTGGGGTGTATCAATTTAAGAACTATGATGAATTATTCCTTTTTCAAGGGAAAAATTTGCCAAGATCATGTTAAAATACTCTTTCCCATTATCACTTTTGAAAATTTTTATGTTAATCTAAAATTGAGTCTGCACTATACTATAAAATTTTTAAAAACTTGTTTAACCTTTGATTTTTCTTTCAATAAATACACCCAGCAAAGTCGAATATAATCATCTGTAAATGTTATGAACTATCTCTTGTTAGAAAGTGTACTTATCTTATTAGAACCCTAACTGTGAATAATAGTGAACAATTTTGATGGTTTATATAGTTGTGAAGGAAATGATGTGCAGTGGTGTTTTGCAAATTCATAGATTTCACAACGAAACAAAGATGGGTCTTTATTGCCAAATAACTTAGGAAACAAATGTTTTAAATATCTAAAGCTAGGGTGGCCTAATCTTAAATGCCATAACATAATATTATTATTATTAGAAGTAAAAATAGATCCAAAGCAAGAACCTATTTGTCGAGATTGCTGCCTCGATTCAGATCTATCATAAAAAATGTAGAGTCCTCCACTCTGTTTAGCAATGCCAATCATCCTCCTCGTGTTCAAATCCTCGAACACACAATGAGTTGGAAAAAAATTAGTTTGATAGTTTTGACCATGGGCTAGCTTAATAATAAACAAAAGATTACAAGAAAATATAAGAACATGAAAAACATCGTGAAGAGTGAATGATGGAGACACTATAATAGAACCTTTTCCTATAATGGTTGAAAGAGAGCCATATGCAATCTTAATTTTCTGGTTACCTCTACAAGGACTACATGAAGAAAACCGGTTTGATAGCCCTGTCATATAATCAGATGCACTTGAATCAATAATCCAATTGTGGTCAGATTTGGCACTAATGAGAGCGGCTTTCAGGTAATTACCTTTTTGAGCTAATGAACAAGAAGGAATTTTCTGAGACTCGAGAAGCTTGTAAAATTGGTCTGTCTGCTCCTTGGTGAATGGAAACAAACTTGAAGAAAACCATCGTTCTTGATCTAAGACACTAGCGTGAAGTGCACGACCCTCTCTACTAGACTTTTTTTTTTAATTTTTAGGCTTGCCATGAATTTTCTAGCATGTTTCTCGAGTGTGCCACGGGCATTACAATGGTCACACCATAACCTTTTAGACTTCTTACCTTCTTTCTTTACTTTCTCTTAAAAACCCTGAGTTACAAAAGCAGAACTTTTTGCTTTTGAGTTAGTACTAATAGAAACAGATTTATTGTTAAGCATCACACTTTGCCATTCTTCTTCTCTCTGAACATCTGATAAGGCCTCATGAATCATTAATAGAGGACTTTTCCCAAGAACACGGCCTCGCACCTCATCTAACTTATTGTTAAGTCCTACCAAGAATATAAAGACGCGATCATTCCCTTGCCGTTTTATAAACCGGGCCCTATCATTTGTGTAGTCCTAAATGTCATTTTAATAAAGATTTAACTCTTGCCACAAGGCCATCAACTCATTGTAGTAGGAGGCTGCATCTTGGTCACCTTGTTTCCCATGGCAAAGTTTGGATTTTAACTCAAAAATTTGCGAAGAATTCTCTAGATCATAATATGTATCTTTGACTGTTTCCTAAATAAATTTGGCTATCGGCAGGTACATGAAGGGCTTGCCAATTGTAGGTTCCATTGAATTCACCAACCACGCAATAATCAAAGAATTTTCTAATTTCTAGGTCTTGAGAGCCAGATCTCTATCTGCAGGTTTTGTCACTTCTTTTGTCAGATATCCAAGCTTCCCCTTACCTTTTAAGATCAAACAAATTGTTTGTGACCATTCTGTGTAATTTTTGCCATTTAGATAGTGGATATTCAATTGGAAAGAATTAATAGACCCCTCTAAACCATCGAACAAGATGGAAAAGTTCAGATTCAAACCTTTAGTGCTTTCCCCTGATGATGCTGAGTCTTTGCTGGTCTCATCAGTGAATTTTGGTTTGCCATAGATAGTCCCTAGATTGGAGCCCAAGGCTCTGATACCATGAAGGGAAAAATAGAGAGAAGAAAACTCTCTTTTTCTTATATTATTTAATAACAATCACATTAGTTTTTAAATAGAAAAGACCACAAGGGTCGACTCCTAAAAGTAAAGAGCAAAAACAGTAACAAATAAAAAAAAAAGGAAAAAGGAACTAAAAATGAAATATCCTAAAATTTGAATAATTTAGGGCCTGTTCGGTATTGTTTCTGAATTTTTATTTTATGAAAACAGAAATAAGAATGAAAATAATTTATTTACAATTGCTGTATTTCAAATTTAAGTATGAGTCTGGTATCATTTTCTTTATCCTGTATTTTAAAATTGAAAATAGTAATATGCGTTCGGTAAACACAATAAAAAATGATAAAAACAGTAAATATGTGTTCGGTAGTACTATTTTTAAAAACAGTTTTTACTAATCATTTAAATGATACTTATAGTTAGAAAATAATTATTTAACTAATACATACACAAACAAACCATAAATCATTTAAACAAAATAATTATCAAAATTACATGATAAATTTTTAGTATTAGCATTAATAAAAAGAAGTTTTATATTGTCATTATTTTTACACCATAATTAAAATATATATTACAACACAAATGATCTAGAGCTAGAATACCTTTTTTCCTTATTAAATGAATAAATAAATTTATATCCACCAGTAGACTGTCTTCTGAATTTGCATATACATTCTCAAGACCATCCCCACAACCAGAAAAGGGATACAAAAGTAACTACAGATTAAGGGGCAATCATATTATTTGAACCACAACTGATTAGCTCTAGAGAAGCGAATAATTGTGAAAATGAAAATGCTAGCTAACAGCCTTTTCTAATATTCATTGACTATTTTCTTTTTCCATTTCTAGGTAAGCTAACTGTTCAACATAGATGATTTGGTAGATATAGTCTAAGTGCTACTGCCAACTGGTATGAACTAATGCAACTTCATTATAATTTTACTCATCCAACATCTTAACCACAGGAGCATACTGCACATGTTAAGAAAAATGAGTGAGTGTTTTTTTCCATGGGTAAATGTGTCCACCTGATATGTAATAGACAAATAGAAGAATTTGATAGGGAGGGATACTTTCTTCTGAATTTGCACATGCATTCTCAAGACCATCCCTACAATCAGAAGAGGGATACAAGATAAAGAACAGATCAAGGGGCAATCATATTATTTGAACCACAACTGATTAGTTCTAGAGAAGTAAATAATAGTGAGAATGGAAATGCTAGCTAACATCCTTCTCTAATATTCATTGACAATTTTTTTTTTTCTATTTCTAGGTAAGCTAACTGTTCAACATAGTTGATTTGGTAGATATAGTCTAAGTGTTACTGCTTGCTGGTATGAACTGATGCAACTTCATTATAACTTACTCACCCAACATCTCAACCATGGGAGCATACTTCACATGTTGAGAAAAATGAGTGAGTGTTTTTTCCATGGGTAAATGTGTCCACCCGGTATGTAATAGACAAATAGAAGAATTTGATAGGGAGGGATACTGACCTTAGTTCTAGAGAAGCAAATAGTAGTGAGAATAAAAATGCTAGCTAACAGCCTTCTCTAATATTCATTGACTATTTTTCTTTTTTCATTTCTAGGTAAGCTAACTGTTCAACATAGATGATTTGGTAGATATAGTCTAAGTGCTACTGCCTGCTGGTATGAACTGATGCAACTTCATTATAACTTTACTCATCCAACATCTCAACTATAAGAGCATACTTCACACGTTGAGAAAAATGAGTGAGTGTTTTTTTCCATGGGTAAATGTATCCACCCGGTTTGTAATAAACAAACAGAAGAATTTGATAGGGAGGGATAATGACTTTATCGTTCTCAAAGTACATTCCATCAATAGCATTGCTTTGCTAAAATTTCCATCCTAGAGTGTTCTCAAGCAACTCCCTGAGTTTGCTCGTTTGTAAGCAATGAAAGACTTAAATATTGTAGGGCTTTATGCTCGATATTATCTAGTTAGAAAGTACATAAAGACTATTCATTAAAAAAAATTTCATCTTTCCAGTTCAAGATGAAAATTTTAAGAATGGCACACCAATGAAGATTCTCAAGTTCTCGAACAATAGATTGCTGCATTAGATATAGAGCAACAGAGATTGGCAGTTAGTGATTATCCTTATAAAGAATAAAATGTCCAATACAAATATAATAAAGCAAAAAAACACCCCATTCTAGAATTTATTTTGAGATACCAATTAATACTAACACAACAATGTGCAGTTTATTAGCTCTTGTGATTGTTTCTAGAAAAAATATATGGTTTACTAACCTGATGCAAGAAATCTGGCCAAGAACAATGAAATCATATACTCACAATAAATAATAATTATTCATATTTTAACAAACAAAATTTTACAGTAATGATGGTGAAAAACACAATAAAAGAAATTGAACCGGAACAAATGACAATTTATGAAGATAAAAGCACAGATGTGATATGATTTTCAATCCAATGAATAATAAGTTAGGATCTAATTTCAACTAAGAACAATAAAATCATATGCACAAAATAAATAATAAATACAAAAAATTTATTCAAATAAGAGAATAATACCAGCAAGCCACAAAGACAAAGCTGAGAGAACAGCAACGACAGCAAGATGGAGTAGTAGCAGTGGAGACAGAGAGCGGCGTTGACAGAGATGCACCGCAACAACAGCAGGGTGACACAACGCAGCAGAAACAGGGGTAGCGAAGACGAGAAGCAGAGACGAAAACGTGAGTAACAATCAGATCGAGATAAAAAAAGGAAGGTGAGAGAGCTATGAAATCAATGAAGATGTGAGAGTGGGATAAGATTTTAGGAGAGAGGGAGTTTTGGCTCTTGTTCCGTAATCTATTTCTAAATTTAATTTGCAATATATGAAGAGTGGGATAAACATGTTTTCAATTTTATAACTATTAAAATGAATCTGAATTATTTGTTTTATAATTTATTTTTTGAATACATTCCACCGAACATGTACTACACTTAAAAACAAGGGCCCAAAAACACCGTCGAACAGGCCCTTAGATTCTAATTTCTTGATTTTATAGGATTGGATCTCTAATTTCCTGATTCTATAGGATTTGATTTCCTAATTTTCCTACATAAACAGTCTTTGCTTTTTTATCCTTTGCTATTTTACTTTTTTCTAAACAAAGTGGATATTGACTAAAATGGTTATAAGTACACAACAATAATATTAAACTAACAGAGTTTTAAATATACCTGAAAGTTTTCGAACAAAACTTATCAACAAAGCTCTTATAGTTTTCCTTTCTAATGCCCTTATACTCAATATAAGGCTTTTCAGTGAATTCAAGTTATTTGCAGTAGGCAACATATACTCATTTGCTTACATCTAAAAGCCCTTAATGCAACTCTCATCCATTCGAACACTTTGGTTTTAGCTTGAGTCTCAACTTGAACTTTTTCTTAAAATGAGTTGACAACTTCTCTTTAATGTCTAATGGCACTTTCCTTCATTCATCATATTTGATTGGAGCTCTTTCTCTTACAATACCCCTTATGTAACTCTTTAGATTGTTTCTCTTTTCTCTAACTCTTTAGATTGTTTCTCTTTTCTCTAACTAGAACTCCATAGGAATTGTACATGATCTCAGTCTTGTTATTAACTCCTTTCTACAAGTCTTTCTTTTTTATAAGGTTTTGTCTTAGTATTCCGTTGAGATTTATATCATATGCTGACTCATTATTTTTTTTCCATGTCTTTAACAAACTTGCAAATGCATAAAATAGATAAGTGCATTAGGTATCAATATAATATCCCAACAAAATAATAAAATTAAAAAAATAGATCAATTGCAGACTTATGGGAATTAGTACCAACGAGTTACAATAATTGAGTTATTTGTTTCTCCTTCAATATTTTCATGAATAGCAATACCATCCGATCTTATATAAATTCCTTATCACCCACATCGAACTTACATTATGGTAGATTGTTGGATATGGTGCACATACATCTACGTCATCACATCTACCCCTATTTGAATAATTACCCTTTTCACTTATTGAACAAACAATTGATTCACTATTATCTAGCAAGTCTTTAATATTAAATACTTGCTTTCCATGGCTAGCTAGAATAAAGCATTTAGATTTATAACATATCCAATCTAAATTAACTACAATGAACCCTAACTCATTAATGTTAACTCCTCATCATCCACAATCACACGTGAAAATGATTTTTCATTGACAATCTTATAAAAATGCATACCCTATGATGGGATTTATTGTCTTTTAAGCTCAAAATCTATAATGCCTTAGCAATAACATGAACACCACTTTTTTGTGTTTGACGATTGAGTCTTGATCTCTTGTAGGAAAATTAAAACTACTAATACAATAGCCTTCATGTGTCACCACACTTGAGTATGGTTTTTTTGTCAACTGCCATATTATTTTGTTAAGTACTATATTATTTGCTTTATCAGTTGTTGCCTATTATTTCAAATCATAAACCCATAATTATTAGTTAAATAAGAAAAGTTTGTTTCCATTTACTTAAATACTTTTATTAGACACATTGAAGCTAATTTAACCTTTTCTTTCAACAAATTAGCAAACGTACTAGAGTGCTCAATTGGCAATCATAAAGGTTTTTTTTAATTGACATAGGTATTTTGATTGCAATAAGGCCAACATAATTAACAAAATTTAAAAAAAGTGCACAAAAATCAAGAAAAAGTTTATGTCGCATACACTATTTATGGTTGAATCTTAGTGGTGTTCTGCAGAACACATCGATGTGCTGGTGCCAATGTAACAACATTAACCACTTTAATATTTGCACCTCTTAGCAGCCTTTTAATTGTGAAATCAATTAGCTAGCATGTAGTCTAATTGATTCATAATTTAAAAGGTACTTAACCATCTTCAAGATGATTTTGGTTACGAACGTAGCCCTTTATAGATTTCATTTCTTTCTCAAATATATACATATATAGAAGGTAAATCAAGCCATATAACCTAACTTCTTCCACTAGATGGGCTGTCAAATAGATCATTATATCGAAGAAGGCAAGTGAGAAGTATTAATCTAAATTGCATAAAATAATTTGAAAATCCTTCTGTAATTAATCAAAAGAATTATGTTCTACCACTTTAGAACACAAAGAACTAAAAAAGAAACACAACCTAACTATGACAAATCTAACATTTTTTAGTAAACAATTCCGAATTGCCAATGGTACTAGTTGTTGTATCAAGGTATAAGAATCATGAGACTTAAGCCTTTGATGACAACAATCATCAATTGAAACAAGATTTATAAAGTTAGAACAATAACCATTTAGAAGTTTGACACTTTGCTAGGTTTAACGAAACATTTTTTTCTTTCTTACTTAAAGTGTACATGACAAGGGTAGGATTTTGTTTTGTTCATCAAGAGCTAATGCAATAAATACTTTGTTTAATTTCTCTCTAAGTTGTGGATGTGTAAGATCTTTTCTAGCATTGATTCCATCCTTCATCTTCCCCGATTGATTAAGCAATGTGCCAAAGTTAATCTTACACACATTTTTTTCAATGTGTATCACATCTAGTTGATGGTGAACTAACAAGGGTTTTCAATATTGGTGTCGAGTCATTCATCAAGATTAAGATCTCTGCACTAGATAAAGGTTTAGGAGGGTTTTCAAGAACCTGACTATAGCCCATATACAACATTTCCCTATTATACGGTAACTGACATGCGCATTTGTTTATCCAACAAACTGGACCCTAACCATACACCCGGACAATTTTCTATATATTGAGAAATCACTAATTGTCCACATCAGCATAGCCCGTAAATTAAAAGTTTGTTTCCTATATGCATTAAACATATCAACACCTACATCCCATATGGTTTTGAAGTCCCCAATCGAAGGTGATAGGTATACATTTATATCATTTCCATATTGTTTAGAGATAAATATCAGTAGAGACAACATCATAAACTTCCTCTTCATGCACAACCATGGAGAAAGATTATATGTTATCAATGTAATAGGCTGTCAACTGTAAGTCATGCTAAGTGTGCTGTATAGATTAATCTCATTAGAAGATAAAACCAAATGAAGATTTCTTAGTTCTTAGGTAAAATCAGGCCATTTATTATCAATTAGCTACCAAGCTAGTGAATTTTTCAAGTGGCGAACTTGCCATCTATAATTCTTTTATTTCATGTTTTGAGTTCCCAGTAGTTTATGGTGATTGAAATATTCTTCTAGAATCATTGGAAGATATTATAACACCTTTTTAGGCACCCTTTTTCTAAGTTTTTTAGATCTATTTCTCTTATTTGCCACCTAGATGTTTTGTAGCTTGGGCATTCACAAAGATTTTTGAACTCATTCCTATAAAGAATGCAATCATTTGGACATGTATGTATTTTCCCATAATCATAGCTAATACCTTCATTGTTTTTTTGACCTCATATTGACTTAGGCATATTATGATCATTTGGCAATATCGCATTGAAGACTTCTAGTAAAGTTGAAAACCCACTATCAAACTAGCCATAATGTCCTTTGACATTGTATAGTTTCATTAAACCCGATAGCTTTAAATGCTTTGAACCTAGATATAACGACTTTTCAGTATCTGCAAGTATATCCTCAAAAGAAATAAGATATTTGTCACAATGATTGAAGGCATCATGAACCATATCACATAAATACTGTAATGCTAACATTTAAACCATTGATTTTGTAGTGGTCTTAGCACTTTGCAAAGGTAGGTTTAAGGTCCACCCCACCATGCCAATTCCAAAATAAAAAATCTATAAATAAAAAATCTTATAGATTTTTTTTTTTAAAACAGATGTAGCATACTTTTTAAGCGTAAAAACCCCATATAACAACAAGGGGTATAAGGGCATCTAATCCACATTCTATTTTCAGAACTAAGAATGTCAAACTCTAAGAAATCATCGACCTCACATAATACTCATCGGACAATCTATTATAGAATATCCAAATTTTGTCCATATCATGTATTTTTAATTGTTCATTTATTTGATGTTGTTAGCCTAATAAGTTTAATTAAATTACACAAATAACTTCACACCTTTTAGGTTTAAATTAAAAGTATAAATGCGAAAACAAAGCTAAGTTCTAATTGTTTAAAGTCACTTAAATTCATGCACATGTTTAGCAAGCCAACAAAACATGGCATACACATTTGTCAAAACTTCACTTTCATATTAGAATAAACAAATGTATATGTATGTCAAATAAATAAACAATTGATTCCAAAATAATCTAAGCAACGAAAAATGAAGCTAAAACCATGCAGGTAAATAATAAAAAAATGTCAATACAAGTAAAACTCAAAACACAACAATATTAGAAACTTATAAAAAGTGAGTGATTTGTTAGACTTATCAAATGAAGACTGCTGCTATACACATTGATTAGAACTACTTTTGTGATTCTTCAGCACCCAAGAGACAAAACTAAACACATTGATTAGAACTACTTAGTGGAAAGAAACATGCAAGGTATAACAAAAAGCAATAACAAACTAAATATTTTGGTTGAAAATCAAGAATGCAAAATTAAAAAGTAAACTAAGGTTTCCAATATAATAACAAAAGTTCTGTTTCCAAAAATTATTAATTTAAAGATCATGCAAAAATATATATATAAACAAAGAAGCTGTCTGTCATAGTCAATAAAATAGTCCAAACATAATTCTACATTAATTTCACTAGTCCACTAAAAACAATTGTCAATAGTCTCCATGACTTTGAAATTCAGTATAAGTATGCAGAGTGGTTCAAGAAATGGATCAAATAGAACACTTTAAAATTTGAAGAAAGCACCAACTTATAAAACATTTACATTTATTCTGAGGAAATATTTAATTTTTTGAGAAAAAATATTTTTCTTCTTTAACAATTTTGGCATGTACATTAATTGTATTGAACAGATACGTACTGGTTATAGTGAAGACAAAAATATAAAATGAAACGTCTCCTTTCATGCCAAAAGGATTTTCAAATCATAACTGTAAAAGTACCATACAGAAAGTCTCAACTTCCCAAAATAATGCAATTGATATATAACAAATTTACAGCACCTCTTAATTTATATATTGAGTATTAAGAAATTGATTCAAATTGGCAAAATGACAGAAAGCTCAAACAAAATAAGATAAGCAACGTAACTGACGAACCTTTTAAAAACTTCAGCTATTTAATCAATCAAATAATATTCCACTACATTTGCTCTCGCATGCCGCTTTCAAAATACTCTATCTTTGCCTTACAAGAAAATGATAAAACGAAACAAATAAATAATCCATAAATGATATAAAATAAAATTGAGCTAATTACAATAACAAATTAACATCACCTTTCGTTTAGTTAGAAAAATCAGATTTTTTAATAATAAAGGTTGACTAATATTAAATGTATTTCAACCATTATTTTATCAAATGGATAGCAACACCTACATCGGCATGCATGAGCTACAAATTATAATGTTGCATAATTAACATTATAGTTTTGTCAAAACGTTCAAATTTGATAAAATCATGCAAGTTATATTAATTGTGAAGACGGTTAATTGTGAAATGAATGTAGAGAAATAAACAAATAAATTTAATTAAAACAACTGGTTCAGAGGTAGCTACAAATTATAATTATATTACAGAAGTAATAATCAGGCTGTTCATTCACTATGCTAAAGCCCTATTATTGGCTTTATGTTGTTGAATTGAGCCACCTCTATTTAATTTTACTCAAAGTCTGACCCAGTTTTCCACAATAAGATATATAATCACACTCTTTATTCACGTTTAGCCAATTTATAAATGGTAGCAATTGCAAAGAGCTAAAACTATTATTTAATTGCGTGCTATATAAGAGAAAAATTTGTGCCATTATAAGCAGTACTGAAACACAGCAGCAACAACAATAACAACAACAACAAAAAAATAAAGAAAGAGGCAAGCAAATAAAAAAAAATGGAGCCAATAATGGAAACGATGATCAGATTATTTATCATTTTATGTAAAACTTTTATGAGCAAAGGCTTCTAATATAAGGTATAACTTTTCCAAGGTTCCAAATGTCGAACTATCAAGTTGACAGAAAAAATAAGAATTTTAACACCCATTCTATAGTTAAAGCGCAACCAAACAGCATGAATGAGTACTATGTAAACTATAAAGTAGAAAATTAATAATTAAAAGGAAAAAACTTGTACCTTTAGAAAGGAATTGATGGGAGGGGAGAGAGAGAACCAAATTATGATAGAAAGGAATCACTTTGCTTCGGGTTTGGTTGGGATTGACGATCGGGTTTGATTAGAATGTGCATTATCAACAATGGATATTATTATTTTACTACTAAAGTTATTTTGATATATCATATCAATAACATAGTTTGTTGAAAAGTGCATTTTATCACCAAACGTTTGTGCCGTTATCAATTTACCACCCTTCTGTTAAAAACATTAAAAATTTGTTGATGTTTTGCTGATGTCATAAGGGCATCAAAGTCATTTCCTATTGAAGCCAAAACATTGTGTTGCAAATGTAAAATAAACAATAAAACAAAGTAAAACATTTCAAGGAAAATAATTAAAGAATTAGGAAATTGATAACCCTAAAATCGGCCCCTATCTCTCATTATTTTTTTTCCTTAATTAAATTATTATTATTTTTCATTGCGATTAATACCTGAATTTCATAGATTATAATATCATTTTTGAAGTAGGATTTTTTATTAATTGTTTTCTTTGTTGTTTGTCATAATTATGCATATTGTTCATTATTTTTTATTAATTAAAATTTTCAGTTGTTTTCTAAATCTTATTAATTTTTACTGTTATTATAAATTGTTATTATTTTTAGTTGTGATTAATAATTGAATTTCATAGGTTATAATATTAATTTTGAAGTAGAATTTTTTATTAATTATTTTCTTGGCCGTTTGTCTTAATTTTGCATATTGTTCATTATTTTTTATTAATTATAATTTTAGTTGTTTTCTAAATCTTATTTTTGTTCATTGTTTCTTTCTTTTCAAACGGTAAAATTGTCTTTTAATTCTCCTAGGGTAAAATCAACTTTTAACCCATTTTCTATGAAACATTAACATTTTTCTAATGGAAGGGTGGTAAATTGATAACGACGCAAATGTTTGGTGGTAAAATATACTTTTCAACAAATCATGTTACTAACATGATATGTCAGAATAACTTTGGTGGGAAAATGATAATATCCCTATCAACAATAGTGGATAGGATTTTAGGGTTTTGGTCTTTGTCTGAGAAGAAGTATCGAGAAGTGAAGAATAGTGAATGACTTAGAAAAAATTGAAAAAAATTGGCTTCAATATTTGTCTTAGGGATACTATAAAATGGTGTATCTAATTATCGTTTAGTTTTTTTTTTTTTAAGTGAGACGACATTGTTTCTAATGGGAACTAATTATAAATTAGCTTGAAAAAAATTCAATCAAAACCCGCTAAGATTTTCACTCAACCACGCTAAATATATTTAAAAAATTAGATCAATTTTTTTTTAACTAATATATTAGTGCACCTAACGAAGAATGAAAATGGTTTTTATTTTAAACTTAAAAGCTTGGGTTTTGGTGGTCTTGGGTTTGGATTCTATCTGGAGCAAGATCACAATTATTTATTTATATTTTTACTGATACATTTGTGTTACTTAAAAAACAAAAATTCCAATGGTCTATTACTTAGTCTTTTTCTAAAATTTAAAATTAACTACTGAAGGTCTTGGGTTCAAGTTCTATGACACGATTTAAAAGTGATTTCCAACTCCCAAGTATAAGGGTGTCTTGTTGTATTATAACTCGGTGAGTCTAAGGTCGATCCACAGAGAAAAGATTTAATTTGTTTATTTTATTTTTTTCAAAAATAAAAATAAAACTTAAATATATGAGGCTGAATTTAAGTGAAACTATGAAATTGAATTAGTTAGGGTTATGGATCCACTCTTAGTAGTAAATAAATTTAACAAATTCTTTTTACCATTTTTATTTAAATTTATTGCACAAAAGATTAATTATATAAATTATTATTATTTTCCCATTAATTTTATTATGGATTAAGTATTTATTGTAACAGAATTTAATTTGTCTACAATAAATCAAAATACCATATTACCATATCTTATATTAAGATATTAAGAATTTATTGTGCCAAAATCTATTTTTTTGTCTACAATAAATCAAAATTTCAAAATATAAAATATGTATAAAATTAATTAGAAAATAATTTAATTTATATAATTGAAAATAGAATTTGATTAAATCATATTTATTTCTCAAGAGTTTTACCTTATCCTAACTATTATTATTTAACTAAGCATGATTGAAATAAAAGTAATTCTTAAAATTAAATTAATCATAATTAAAAGGAAATAAAACAACTAAAATTGAAAATAAAACTAATATTTATTTATGAAAATAATTATACAAAATATTAAAACACACCTGGCAAAGAGGATTACAAGAGGATTGAGAGAATTTGAGAAGAAGAAGGATGATTAAAAACACAAAAAATGAGGTTCTATTTATAGAGAAATAAATTCATAATCCAGTGCTTTGCGGTTTATCATAAGCTTGATGCATGCGCTCCACACAACCATTAGATCAAGATCCAACGGGTGGTCAAACTTCAAAATTCAACCTTACACGTGGCATCATATGAAACGTCCAATTTGATAAAAAAACAATTGATATTTGGCGGGTTAATGTGTGGATCGGATTAAGTCAAATACAAAGATTTGGATCCTTCAACTTGGTTCACAAACCACTGCCACGTGGCACAGTCTTGGCCATTGAATTATGAACGGCTGAGATTTAGTCAAAATTAACAACTATTCAATGTATCCATATCTATTGTAAACTTATTTTATTATCCAATTAATGCTTGGTCAACTGAAAAAATCAATTTTCCTTCTAAAAACTGAATTTTAAGCCAGTCTTAACCCATCCTAAGGTTTTTGGACCTCCGAGATCTAAATTTAACCTTTATTTTCCTGTTTGGAGCCTCGAATTATGTGAAATTAGTATTTTACCTAATAAATACACAAAAATACTCAAAATTAAATATAATTAAAATATAATTAATAATTCTTAATATATTACATAAATAAAAATGTAAATTATAATATATGCACAAAATAACATTTTTATGCCTTAATAAATATATAATTTTTAACACTAATCATTCTATATGAAGCAATATTAGATTTTTTTTTTTTGGTACAAAGAGAGCTTAGCCAAGCTAAGAAATCACATACCGAGAAATTTTCATCCCATACATATTATAAGAAATCCAATGCCCAAGTCCTACTAGAGGTTCCTTAAAAACATGAAATTCAAGAGGCAAAGATACTGCGTTCTTAGCTAAAAAAGTAGCTACAAAATTTGCTTCGCAATATAAATGTCGAAGGAACACCTGCCAATCCTTAATGAGAAAATTCGTGATTGAATTTATCAAGGGGGTTTGCACATTCGGGCTTTGATCCCTAGACTCTATCATTTTCAGGATGCAAAGGCTATCAACCCCTGTTTCTAAAAAACGAATGCCATAATTCCACGCAAGGTTAAGACCTTGGTATAGCCCCCAGAGTTCTGCCATACTAATGGAACAAGATCCAATATTCATTCCAAATCCCCTAACCCAACGTCTATTCGCATCATGAATTAAACCACCTGCACTAGCTGTTCCATTAATTCCTCTTGAGCCATCCGTATTTAATCGGAAGTAAGGCCATCTAGGGGCTGTCCAGCCAATGCCAATTGACACCTTGCAGAGTCTCTCATGCAGTTTACCCTTCAAAGTCTGTTGTATCTCATGCACCCATGCTCTAATATCCGACACAACATGAAGGCTGCAAGGGGGATTGTTAGCAAAAAGAAACTGATTCCGCCAGTACCAAATTTTCCAAACAGTAATCCCGAACAATGAAGACCAGCTGTCCCCCGTATCAATACTCTCCCTCATATCAATATTAGAAGTATTTACTGGTACCTTAATGTCAGGGATATTTTTGGTATTTGCGTATTAAATAACGAAAATGGACTTTGGGAATATCTGATGGCGACATTTGTTCATGACCTGCCAATTAAGTGAGACATTGTTCCAAGACCGCTAGGTATAAAGTTGATGTGCAAGTCAAGTCGTTGTCCTGATTTTTGTGAAAACTGAAGACGACACTGGTACGTGGCTAATTGCAAGTGATTGTTTTAATATGACTCAATGGTAAAGCTAGTTGATTACAAGGAAATTTAGTCAATTATGTGGGCCCGTCTTGTCCGGGCTGCAAATTGTTTCTTTTATTTGGTTAGGTAAACGTTGCCTTAACGTGCTCGAAGACATAGCGATGACTTCAAGAAAATGTATAAAATATCTAATAGCTCCATCAGTGATGGGAAAGCAAACTTGAAGTATTTGGGATAAAAAAAAAACCTTCAAGGAGATGCCACAAAGGTTCAGAAATGGAGGGCTGTGTTAATTGTCATTTATTGAAATGGATTTGCATCATTTTCTTCTATTTCGTCCTCCTCATTATTAACCATGAATGTTTCTTGACTTGACTTTCACTCTCTGCGGAAATTACAACTAAGTACTGAAAACTCAAGTATTTTAACTATTTTAGAAATTAATTTATCTGTGCAAGCCACCACTCAGTGCTTGATAAGAATTTAACAAATAAGAGCAAGTGAATCACAGAAAAATTATTTTGCTTGATATAGCCAGTTCACAGGTTTTCAGTCATTATATATCGACCCTCAAGAAATCTATTTCTATCAGGAAATTTGTCTCTAAAATTTCCTTCATGGCTTCTTGCAAATATGATGTCTTTCTCAGTTTCAAAGGGGAGGACACCCGTGATAACTTTCTAAGCCATCTAGTTGTGGCTCTTCAACAAAGAAAAATTAAAACCTTCATTGATGAAGAACTTACCAGAGGAGATGAGATTTCACCTGCCCTTTTGAAAGCAATTGAAGAATCAAAGATTTCAGTAATAATTTTCTCAAAGAACTACGCTTCTTCGAAATGGTGCTTGGATGAACTTGTCAAGATTCTTAAATGCCATAAAAAGAATGGCCAACTTGTCATACCGGTTTTCTATAATGTAGATCCATCAGATGTGCGAAATCAAAAGGGAAGTTTCAAGGATGCCTTAGTTAAGCATGAGAAGCAGTTCAAGAAGAAGATGCCAGAAAAAGTTCAGAAATGGAGGGCAGTATTGACAGAGGCATCCAATCTATCTGGATGGGATTCTAACACAACCAAGTATTATACTTAACTCTTATATCTCATGTTCCATTTAACCACTGCCTTTTTTCAATTTTTAATTATTTCCACAATAATCGTCTAATAAGAGAATTAAACAATTTATGAAGTTAATTGGACTTACTGGCCAACAAAAGCGAAACTTCTTTTAAAAATTTGCCTAATTTAGGTTAGGACTAATGTGTAGCAGCTTGGCTGCTCAATCTCGGTTGCCCAGGTGCTTGCCAAAGTGTTTGGCATCTTGACAGCCTAACCAATAAATTCAAATGCACTATGGAGAGTGAAAGGGCCGTATTACCTTTATTACGTTACAAGAAATATAACTATGTCCTTATAAATTGTAATTGTTTGTATTTTTTTATATTTAATAAATATAATAAAAATATAATTATATTTTATATTTTAAATATAAGTTAATTTTCTAATTGTTTTTAATTATGTCCTAATACTTTTTATATTTAATATTACATTGATTAATTTACAAGAAATATAATTATGTCCTTATAAATCGTAATTATTTGTATTGTTTCTATAATATTTATAAAAATAAAAAATCAATGGCCGGCGTTTGTCAGAGTGTCCGTTGATAATACATCCGACATCGTTGAATTCCATTTCTTGCAATCTATCTAGTGATGGGATCATTGGCATCAAAGGAGCGGCGGAGAAGCTATAATCGTTGGTCAAACACATGGTTGCTTCGTAACATTGCCATTAGACGGCGGCAGTTTATGGTACGCCGGCAACTGCATATGGCTTCCAATGCGATGATGATCAGCAAGTTTAGCCAATGTTTGTAGCTTCCCTGCTGCTCCTTTTCACATTGATGATGCTATCATTGGATAGATCATGAGAAATGGAATCTAATGATGTTGGAAACAAATGTTTCTCTTTTTTTTTTTGTGTGTGTTTGTGTCTGCCTATTTGTACTCATTGTTGGTCACCTTACCAGGCCAGATGCTAAACTTGTAAAGGAAATTACTGCTGATATTTTGGAGAAATTAGAAAAATTGTCACCAGCAATAAGTGATTCCGATGGCCTAATTGGACTAGAGTCACGTGTTGAGCAAGTTAAATCGCTATTAGCCATTGGGTTGCCAGACGTTCGACTTGTAGGAATTTGGGGTATGGGCGGTATTGGTAAAACAACCATTGCAGGAGTAGTTTTTAACCAATTTTCTCAGAAGTTTGAAGGGAAGTATTTCATAGCAAATGTCAGGGAAGAATCGGAAAAATGTGGCGGATTGGTACATCTACGGAACCAAGTTCTTTCAAAGCTATTAGGAGAAAATTTTGATATTGGAACACCCAAAATACCCCAGTATATCAGGGACAGGCTTCAAAGAATGAAGGTCTTTATAGTTCTTGATGATGTTAACAAGTATGGTCAGTTAGAATATTTTACTGGGGGACTCGATCGATTCGGTCCAGGAAGCAGAATCATTGTAACTACTAGAGATAAAACGATACTTGAAAGATATGGAAGGCACAGAATATATGAGGTCGAGGGGTTAAATTGCAATGAAGCACTTCGGCTCTTTTGCAGTTGTGCCTTTAAAGAAAATCGTTGCCCGGAAGATCTTTTGAAGCACTCAGAGACAGCAGTGCATTATGCCAAAGGCAATCCATTAGCTCTGCAAGTATTGGGGTCTTCTTTTCACGGGAAGAGCAAACCAGAATGGGTAAATACACTGAACAACTTAAAACGAATTTCTGGCTCCGATATTTATGGTGTGCTGAAGATTGGTTATGATGAACTGAGCTGGGAAGAGAAAAATTTGTTCTTGGATATTGCATGTTTCTTCACTGGAGATGATAGAGAACATGTGATGCGGATTCTCAATGACGACTATTATTCAGTTCAGTATGGACTGAATGTCCTCGTTAATAAGTCACTCATAAAAATATCATACAACAAGCTGGAAATGCATGACCTATTGCAAAAAATGGGTCGAGAAATTGTTTGCCAAGAATTTAGAGAAAAGCCAGAAAAACGTAGCAGGTTGTGGGATCACAAGGATGTTTGTCATGTATTGGAGAAAAATAAGGTACTTGAAAGCTTGATAAATTTGCTTTTCTTTTAATTGTTACAAATATATGTTGGATAAAGAAAAATCGACCCATGCAAATTTTTGTTTCTGTTGAAAACAATCTTAATGAGTGCTTTTGTGCATTTCATGCTAACTCATTCTTTCCTTTGTTTACCAGGGCACTGATGCAATTAAAAGCATATTCTTGGATTTGTCGAAAATAGAAGAAATAAATCTAGACCCTAGAGTATTTACAAATATGTCTAATCTTACATTGCTTAAATTCTATATCTCGGGACATTTTGACGTTTTGAAAATGAGTTCTAAAGTGCACCTTCAACAAGGTCTAGAATATCTTCCTGAGGAATTAAGATATCTTTACTGGCATGGATATCCTTTGAAAACATTGCCATCAGATTTTGTCCCTCAGAATCTTGTCGAACTCAACTTTCCTTATAGTAAAGTTGAGCAAATCTGGGAAGGAAAAAAGGTAAACATTTGGTTTTATCTCCTTAAATATATTCCTTCTGATCCTAATTTTGTTCTAATAATATTCCTCACTTCCTTTTGTAGAAAGCTCCAAAGTTAAAATATGTTGACCTCAATCACTCAGCCAATCTGATTAGAATCCCAGAACCGTCAGAAACCCCAATTCTCGAGAGAATAAATCTTTGGAATTGCACAGGCTTGGTTCACATTCCCTCGTGCGTCCAGAATTTTAACAAACTTGGTAAGATGATTATGGCTGGCTGTGAAAGTCTTAGGTCCTTTCCACAGAACATTCATTTCATATCTTCCATTAAGATTGATTGCTACAAGTGTGTTAATCTGAGAGAGTTTCCAAGGATTTCAGGCAATGTAGTAGAATTAAACTTAATGTGTACCCCAATAGAAGAGGTTCCCTTATCGGTCGAGTGCTTACCAAATCTTGAGACCTTAGAAATGAGTTTTTGCTATAGTCTAAAAAGGCTTTCGACTAGCATTTGTAAATTGAAATCTCTTCGCAGCCTTGATCTTAGTTACTGCAGAAACCTTGAGAGTTTCCCAGAAATCTTGGAGAAAATGGAACTATTAGAAGAAATTAATTTAGAGGAGGCAAGTAATATCAAAGAGCTGCCATCTTCAATTGAAAATCTAGAAGGGCTTAAGCAGTTAAAGTTGACCGGTTGCACTAAACTTGACAGTTTGCCAGAGAGCTTGGGCAATTTAAAGTCTTTGGAACGCCTTGATGCAGGGATATTGGCAATTCCTCAGGCACCATCCTCCATTGTTGATTTAAACAAACTTGAAACCCTTTCGTTGTTTGAATGCAGGGGTTTGGTATTGCCTCCACTATTATCGGGTTTATCTTCTTTGAAAAAGCTAGAACTAAGAGACTGTGAGATAATGGAAATCCCTCCAGATATTGGCTGTCTATCATCATTGGAAAGTCTAAATCTGAGTGGAAATAACTTTGAGAGTTTACCTACTAGTATCAGCCAACTTTCACGGCTTAGATGGCTTTACTTGGTCAATTGCGTCATGCTTCAATCGCTACCAGAGCTTCCACTGTTTTTGGTAATATTAGGTGCAAGTGATTGTAAGCGGCTCCAATTTTTGCCAGAACTCACATCATGTCTAGAAGAACTGGATGCATCCATTTTGCAAGCACTACCCAATCGCACCGGTGATAGACTATCCAAGCACATGTTTCCAGTGCAATTAATATTTGCAAATTGCCTGAAACTAAATGAAAGTATTTGGGCAGATTTGCAACAAAGAATTCGGCATATGATAATTGCATCGCTAAGACTATTCTGCGGAAAGGTATGCAATTCGATCTATTTCTCTTTATCTCTTCCCTGAATGACATCCAAAATCAAATCATGATTTTTATTTCACAGCCATTTGATGGAATCAGCGTTTGTTTACCTGGAGGTGAAGTACCAGACTGGTACAGCAATCAATCTATAGGATCTTCAATAACTATTCAACTGCCACATCGTTGTGGTAACAAAATCTTCATCGGGTTTGCTCTATGTGTTGTTATCGACTTTGAGTTTGAGGAAGATTCTTATTCTCCGGCCATTTTCTTCGGAGTGGGATGTAAATTCGGGTCTGATCACCTTTGCCAGTTGGTTAACAACGTGTGCGTAAACTCAAATCATGTCATACTTGGATTGTATCCTTGTTGGGATATTGGGTTATCAGATGGGGCAGCAGTTTCATTTGACTTCTTCATCCGCTATCAGTTGGTTATCGGGAAAGGTCCTCAAAAGGTCAAATGCTGTGGGGTGAGTCCAGTTTATGCAAATCTCAACACCTTTACGCTCGAATTTGGTTGCAGCAGTGAAGACTTTCATGATATTGATAATGCTCAAAGTGTTGGCGGATCTCATGAGCATGAAGCGGAATCAATTCACCAAGAGCAATTCAACGATCCCGAACGACAACCTTCCATGTTTTCTCAATTTTTAAAAAATGTTTGTTGTTTTGATTATGAACCTTAAACAAAGAAATTCTTCCAGGACCAGGGGATATGACTTTTATTTTATAACTTTTGATAAAAGCAAGGAATGAGACTATGGGTATCTTGTATTTCTTTGCATAAACAAATTTCCCTTACCATTCCTGGCATAGTTTGGTACTTGGGTAATCATCAGAGATATGGAAAATAAAGTATGATTCCTTTTTCGTTATGAATCCTTACACCAAGGAGTACAAAGAAATACCAAATCTTCCTGTGGAATGCACATGTTATTATAGCGACAAGTTATCTGGCTTTAGGCTCTATTTGGTACAGCTTTTCAAGTAAAACTTATTTAAGTAGAGTTTTTGTTAGTAAAGCTTTTATAAATAGAGTTTTTTACTAAAAAAATTTAGTTGTTTGGTTGTTAATAAAAATTTTTATTAAAAATTTATGAAATTACTTTAATAGGTAAGGTTTTTAAAGTTATGTTATGAAAATAATAAAATAAGATTGTAAAATATGTAAATGATATTTTAGATATTTTAACATTTAAAAACAACTTTTCAACCTCTACTCTCAAAAGCCCAAAATTTGAACTTTTGCTAATAGAGGCAAAATAGTTTATTTAAACTTCAAAGGTCTACTAGAAAAACAACCAAACAACAACAAAAATTATAATAAAAACTTATGAGATTAAATAAGTACTTATGACCGTAAAAGAAGTCATACCAAACAGACACTTAGTCGTGCTGAGTCTATTGATGACATTTTTCTCTATGAAAAGTTATTCTTTGGAATAATAATAATAATAATAATAATACATGATTTTTATTAGAGACGTTGCCAGTTCTAGGATATTAGCACAGTTCACAGACGTTGTTTTACATAGAAACTTGGAAGCCAACTGGCCAAAGCTTGAGTTTTGGGTCGTGGAGGAGTACGGCGTACAGAAATATTGGGGTAGATTTCATTGCAGATTTTTAATAATTGCCGTTAAAAAATAGTAGTGATGGCATATGTGATATATTTGCCGTTATTTATTACCATAACATGTGATACAACGGCAGTTTATTACATGCTGTTAAAAAAGGTATATAATTTATTTTTAACGGCGTCATATTTTTTATGGTTGTAAAAATGGTATTTACGCGGCATCATATAATTGCCGTGGATGATAAGCTAAAGACGACTTTAAATTCAAAGCCTATATAATAATTAGTAAATACTTAATTTTACAAACCCTTCAAAACTTGTCTTCCTTATTCACAAACCCTCCCTTGATATGAAAAATAAACAAACGGCCAAATTCAATTTCCTTTTCATTTAATATGAACTGTTAAATCAAATTTAATGGGTTCTTGGATCTATTGGTGCTTTGATTGGTTATTCTCCTCCTTTTCTGGAATCAATCAAGGTTGTGAGTTTATGATTTTTTCTTTTTAAATTTAACCATTGATTTTCTATTAGTTTAGAACTCAAATTTTCCTTTGAGGTATATTTTAAAGTTTATCTGATTGATGGCGGCTTATATGGAATTGTGTTTTGGGAATTGGCGTTAACATGTTTTGGGTACATGGCATATGGTAGCACACCAACTGTTTGATTATTTGAGTCAAAGAAATGCGGTCGGTTTACTTACTTTGATATTGAAAATGTAATGGCAAATTAAGTAGGTCATCTTTGGTTACAAAAGCAAAGTGGTATAAGCTGTTTTTCTTTTTTTTTTTTATACTGATCATACAATCAGACAACTAATATTACATCAAATATTTACAATTGCTATTCTATCAGATAATTACTGATGTTTACAATCACCTATATAACTAGGTAATATCATATATTTACAACGGTTATTCTAGCAGATAATTACTGATATTTACAATCAGGTAGATAACTGGGTAATATCAGATATTTACAACTGCTATTCTAGCCGATAACTAGGACTAGAACTTTAAATTAAATTCTATGCTCCACTTGTATTTCGCCAAGGAGAAAGGCTACAAATTGACTATAATCAATCATGTTTATTGAGGGAGAATTTTGAGTCCATATGGACTCGAACTATTGCTATAAGATGTTAAATCTATCGATGACGGCAAATATTTTCAGTTTTATAATTTTTCAACCGCATAAATAACAGCATCATATTAATGCCGTGAAAAGTAATGTTTTTCATGGCTTCAAGATCGACAACAAATAATTTATGACGTTATGTTCCTTTAACGGCATATATTCTTAGCTGTTAAAAGCCTGTTTTGTTGTAGTGTATAATCTCAATTGCAAATAGGTAATATTCAATTTTATATTTTTTAAAAATAGATCAAATACTAATATTATAATAATATTAATCACAAACACTAATATTGTAATATTCTGATACTATTGTATCATAATTTTGGCGATACTACAGTAATAGTAATAACTAAAACCATATTCATTATACCACAAATAAGTGTTACTGTGTACTGACGGCCAAATTATACTTATTAACACTATTCTAATGTCAATAAAAACTATTTTTCTACTAGTGAATTCTTGCAAAAAAAAAATACTACATGAATTTTTTTAGAGACCTTGCCACTTTAGGATATTATCACAGTTCACAGACGTTGTTTATAAGTTTACTTCTAGTTCATGGAGGCTGTCTTCTCTTACATAGAAAATCTAGAAGCCAACTAGCCAAGCCCCAGAGTTTTGGGTTGTGAAGGAGTACGGTGTACAAAAATCTTGGGGCAGAATTTTGATAGGAAATCTATTTTGCTACATGAAGCTATAATGCTAATTAAAGAACAATGACATAAAGCTAGGTTTAAATTTCCTGACGTTTACATTTTGTAATAAAAAAGATGGAAGGCTTAATCCTTTAGGATTGGGGCTTTTCATTGACAATATTTTTCATTGATGTGCGTGTTGATTGCCTTATGTTATAGGATGAGTATTTTGCGGAGCAAACATGTCGAAAGTTATTAAGTAAACTTTGAGCTTCTCAACAATCTAAACTAAGATATTTTTAGAAAAGTTAGAGAGAGTTTGTATTCGCAAGAGCATGTACAAGAGAGCTTGAGAGCTTACTTTGAGTTGCTTACAAGTTTTCATGCTTGGATGAAAATGTTAAGCAATAAACCCTTTTTATGGAGAGGTTTGTCTATGTCACGACCCGCCTTGAACTCCAGGGCGAATTGGCCTGATTCTATTTAATCGTTCTAACATAGTCTAACTAATAAGGATTCTACCGAAAATTCGGCAGAGTCTCCCCTAAAATTATCATATAATCAAACCTGTAACCAATAAAAATAAACACTCCCAAAATAATTCCACATACAACCAATTTTGTCAATCAATTTCCTTAACCAAAATACCAAATTATTCAATATCCAATATTAGAGAAAATACAATTGTTATCCACAATCTCCAAAATATAATAAATTATACAATCCAATATATCTCAATAAGTACATCTACGACTCCTAACACTAACACGTGGCCATAATTTTGAAAATAACTATTATTGCTGGATCGACTGTTGTACCTGCGAATCTCCTGTTGGGGGAGAATATAATAAAAAGGGGTGAGTATACAATTCAGTGAGCTGAGTGAGTGGATAGTAGTTTTTGGGAAAAATAACTTTACTCTAAAATAATGTTGTCATATCGAAACACAATTTCATCAAAATATCAAAAGAACTTAAATAACTTATTAAATTCAAATAATGTACTCAAATAACAATATCACAATAAACTGCATAAAATCAATGAAATCATAACACTTATATCATCAATACTGAATACAAAAAACTATCACCAAACAAGTACCCAGGGGAATAATCTCATCATATTCGGATCTCGAAGGACGGGCAATGACGTACTATCTGGGTACAATCACACCCCGGAGCTACACGGATAGACGGGGAAGTACCATCTCATATCTCATCATATACTGACCTTAACGGACAAGCAATGACATACTATCTGGGTACAATAATGTCCCGGAGCCACACGGATAGATCAGAAAATATCATCACATATCTCATCATATTTGAACCTTAATGGACGGGCAATGATGTACTATCTGAGTACCGTCATGCCCCGGAGCTACATGGATGGATAAGAAAATATCATCTCACATCTCATCATATCTGTGCATGCATAATCTGGTCCCCAAAAGACAAAGTCGCTAGAGTACACGGCCCAAAGCCTCTCTGTGTACTCAGACGGGCCCCAAAAGCCTGTATCTCATTTGTATCATCTGTATCTCAATATCAGTATCTCTTTATTCATCGTACAACATGCATATGTCATCTTATCTGTATCACTGAATCTGGAGGGGAAGGGTATTGTCTAATGATTTGCAAACAACCATTTATATACATATACATAAATATATAATCTCATTTGAAATCTCATCCGAAATCTCATTTTCTTTTTCGTTTAATATGCCTTAAATATTCTTTTCTTTTCTTTAAAAAAAATATTATCATGCATATTCAAAATCAGTAACCAAAATCATTAATGAAACACATTTTTTTTGTAATAAATACCAAAACGTAGATAAAATTCATTTCTACGAAATTATTTAAATTGAAGCATTTGAAACTGATTTAGTAAACATGCTTTACTATCATAATAAACCATGAAATTAGGTTTTGTATATTCCACTCACAATGACGGTGTCCAAACTTAGTATCGAAAACGTTCGCGAGTTGATTCTTATTCGCGGATCCTCTTAATTTAAGAAAATAATATAATTTCTATCTGTAAATGCTAATCATAACTAATAAACTCGAAACGACATTTATCCGCAATAAAATATTATCGAATTCATAAAATTACCAAAATGCCCTCAATATCAAAATTTACCAAATTATCCTTAGAATCACATATTATGAAACTACCATCAATTTCGATTACAAAAATATCCACAAGTTCTAAATTTATGAAATTACCCTTGAAAAATGTCAAATTACCAAAATGCCCATAATGACATAAATTACTGAATTTACTGCCGAAATCTCAAATTATCTAACTGTCATAATATGAAATTATCAAAATGTCCACTAATTTCAAAATTATAAAATTACCCCTAAAGTTTATAAAATTACTAAATTACCCCTAATGGTCAACGTTGACCGGAGCTCAATCAACATCGACAAGAAGCTCAGGTCTGACCTTGGTGAGTCTAATGGTGCGGGCAGTGACCTCCTACGCGCGACGGCGAAGGCAGATGAAGCTCCCTAAAACCATGAACTTTTCGGCAGTCGATCTGTGACAATTCGGCCGTTTCAGGTGACAAGGTTGGTTAGAAAATGATGAGGGGAAGTTGAGGAACAAGATCCAAGTGGTGGCTCGGCCTAATTCTGGCTAGATCGACGGAGGGGAGAAATGGGTTTGGTCTTGGCTTTTCAAGCTTGATTGCCGTCGTTCTAGCCAGTTTTCGGTGACGAGGATGGCAGGGATACAACTGGAGGCTCACAAGCTTTAGATCGGTACCGAGCTTGACTAGTGGGGTGGACGGAATCATGAGATCCGGTCGGGATGGTTGTGTGGGTCGGGTCGCGGATTTGGGTCTGCAGCTCCTCTCTCTCTCTTTCTCTCTTTCCTTTCCATTTTTGGAAAGAATCAAAATGCCTCTCTCTCTCTCTCATCACTTTCCATTTATAGTAATCGTCATTTGTTTTTTGTAAGCTTAATACAAATTAAGCTAATACCGGACCCGAGTGCTGAAATAAATATGACTACGTGGCCATTGAATCACGTTCGGATTGTCTCGTTTTAATGTCGTGACAAAATTTAAATTATTCGAGTGCGATTAATTTAATAATTGCGTCCGATTACCAGCAACGATTTGTAACAATTCTGATGACTTTAAAAAAAATTACGACGAAATTAAAAATAACATCATACACTCAATTAAATCAATTACGGTGCATATGTTACAGTCTAGCTCTAGAATCCTCTTTGTTTGGAGAGTTTTTATGGTTAGAGAGAGCTCCCATTCCAAGAGTAATTTAGAGTATTCTATCAACAAGCCACATGCTAGAATACCTTAGCAATATTTAGATATTTCATAGGTACAAGTAAACAATGTGTTAGAGATAAAA
Source organism: Luvunga scandens (assembly GCA_030449905.1). NCBI lineage: Eukaryota > Viridiplantae > Streptophyta > Magnoliopsida > Sapindales > Rutaceae > Luvunga > Luvunga scandens. The sequence goes on along the minus strand of JASUUG010000329.1, from coordinate 309,391 downwards.
CTTTCTATAGTCAAGCCAAGCTAGCTCAACTTAGACTTGTCTAGTTAGCCTATTTGGCTTGAAATTTGGATAGTCCGCGACACTTGTATCACCAATATGACTATTGTAATTAGTGAAAAAGCCATTTACACTACCAAAGTTTGTGTAAATTGCTATGTGCTCTCTTAGTTTCATATATGTCATGTAAATAGTTTTTACTATTAAGCTAGTATCAGTATGTTCTAATAGAATTTATTAATAGATTTATGCTAATATAAACATTAATATAAAAATATAAATAAAATATATAACATAGATTTTGCAACTTATTACGAATGTTAAATAAAATTATTTGAATATTATTAGTCTATGAAACAAATTTTATTAATATTAAAACATACATGACAGATTATAATATTAAAATAAGCTTTTAATATTCAAAATGATTTATATTTTATATTATTTATATATTAGATTATTCTAATATTGTACTTTTGTTTATTATAGAAGTTTACTAAAGTCAAATTTGGAGTTTTTATAATCGAATGGTATAATCACCAAAAGGAGGACTATATGATCATTTATGAAATTAAAAGGGTGTATGTAACTATAAAAACAAATTTTGCGGGTGTGCATGACTTTTTCACTTGTAATTACACAAGTAAGGATATTAACTGTAGAGGTGGCGAAACGGGTTACCAGGTCGTGCTCGTGTCGTGTCAGTTTCGTGTCGTGTCAAATTTAGGTCGACCCTAACCCGACCCATTTAATAATCGTGTTAAAATATTGAGACCCAAACCCGACACGGAAAAATAATCAGGTTACCCAATAACTCGCTTAATATCATATATTAAATAAAATTTATATCAAATATTTATATGCTGTCATTCATACACACGTACATACTGTATCGATATTATAAAATATACATATGTACTAAAATATTACACATTTACATTATTAAAGTTTTAATTATATATATGTAAATAATATTATCTATCGATACTATAGAATATACATGTCTACCAATATTTTACACATTTATACTATTGAAGTTCTAAATATATATATAATTTTATAAATAAAACACTGTGTTTATATTCATCCTTTCAAAAAATAAAAATGAAAGAGAAATTATCTCTAATATTTGAGTTTTGATAACAAGAACTTGTAAATTATTTTAAAATGAAAAATATAATCAGGTCATTAATCGGGTAAATGGGTCAAGAACTTTAATCCTAACATGACACATAAAAAAATTGTATCGATCCAAACCCGGCCCATTTAATAATCGTGTTAAATTTGACGATCCATACTCATTTATTCGTGTCGTGTTCATGTCGGATAATCGGGTCGTGTTAAATTTTGTCAGCTCTAATTAACGGGGATCAATTTGAAAACCCAAAAGTTCAGTGGCTATTTTTGTAAATTTTCCGTGATTCATTTTTGTGCTTTTCTACAAGACTCTCCTCTGCTGCTCTGCTCTGTACATCATTCGTTTGACTCATTTGTGCTTTTAGTAGTCAAACGAAAGTCTTCTCCTTAATACTTTGAACACAATAATTCTTAAAGTAGAATTCAGATAGCCACCGGTCAGTACTGGGAATGAAAAAAATTCAAGCCGGTTACGTTATGATAATGATAATGTTCGGATTCGGCTTAGGTATGTATTTTAAATATTCGAGACCTGATTTTTTTTAATCCAGATTTAAAAATTTGGAATTTTATGTTTTATAATTATACATATTCAATTTATTATTGCAATTTAATAATTTTTAAATTTTATATAAATGAAATTGGACTTACAAATATGAAATTTAAATATTTAAAATTCATATATGCATAATATGTGGGCCAAATAAATATAATTATTTAAGGAATATATATTTTTAGTTTTTTTAATAAAATTTGAGTTTTGAGCTGGATTCCAATCTTATCAATTGAAGTTCAATCTAGTTCGGTTTGGCCTCATATTGCCTGCATTGCTTGGGTCTAGACCAGACGAGTATTTTTTATCATTTTCTTATTATTTTATGTTAAAAAATGAAGCAAAATAAAGGTTATTGCTTTAACAAAGCATAAAAGAGAAGCTAAAACAGAGAATAACAGATCACTTGTGGTTCCAGCAATTGTTTTGTTTGAAAAATAAAGAGACAATGTTCGCTTCGGATTTTCTGAAATTGGTAATTCAATCTCCAAAAGATGGAACGGTTATTTATGCTTGTCCTAAATTGTCCAGTTCTTTTTTTTTTTTTTTTTTGTATAATTAAGTGCAGATGATTTATTTTATTGGAAAGGCAGAACCTTTATTAGAAGAGAAACAAAATTTCAAAATAAAGAGGTAGTTAGATCGATTAAGAGAATCGGTATTTAGGCAAACCTCAATACTCGTATAAACTTTCACGAATGAGAAATGGAGGACTGTCTCACCAAACATAAGAACAGCAACTCAAACCAACATTAGCTCAGGAATCCGCAACATAATTTCCTTCTCAATAAATATGCGCACATCCAATCCCTTTCACCCGAGTATGAGTGTGGAGAGTCATGCGTGACCTAACCCAATAGAAGATAAGTAACGCATAATCCTTCTTTGTTCTTTCTAGTATTATTAATTGACTTTGGAGTATTATCATTTTATTACCTAATGCTTTTTGACAAATCACTTTACTACTAATTTATTTTTTATTATTACTTTTTTTTACTTAATGTTTCAATTTTTATCATTTTACCATCAAACTGTTAAAGTTAACAGATTTTTTAACAAAAATTATAGTAAAAAGTCTATTTTATCCCTAAACTGTATTAATATAATTTAATCCTCTAAATTAAAAAATATAAAATTAATTATGTACAAAGAAATAATGATTTTATCAATTAATTATTTTATATATGTAAAAAAAATAATTGAAAAAATTATAAATATTATTCCTTATAAAATTCTTAAAATATTGAAAAAACTAAAATTTTTAAAATAGCATGCCAGTGTGTGACATTAGCAATTTATTAATAGAGGTAACAATTTGACGGTAAAATGATAAATACTGAAACATTAAGTGAGAAAAAGCAATTGTAAAAAAATTTTGGTTGTTAAGTGATATGTCAAAAAATATTAAGTAGTAAAATGAAAATACCCCATTAATTTATTAGTAAGAATGTGTAATTCTTGCTTTTGATTTTACATAAAACTATTAATGCCCTTACAGAATCCCACTAGCATCGATAGGTAACTAGGCCAAGTAAGAAGACACTTTGGGATGATTTGCATTTGCCTCTGGTCGAGTTAGTCACGAAATTGAGATCCACCTTTTATATATATATATAATGAAATTTTATACATGTCTCTTTTTTCTGCATCTCTTCAAAAAACTTCTTGTATTGTGCTAATTCTTTCTTCATTTCCTCTTGATCCTTTAGTACTTGAGCTATAAGCATATCCTTCTATGATATAAGGGTTAATTGTGCAAGAGTAACTCCTTTTCCAAGTGCTTTCACATAAGATTTGTCAAGACCTATTACTTTTGAAACAACATTATCTTTCAAGTCACTTGAACTACGGTTTGATGGATCTTTTTCAATTTCATTCATTTGACACTACAAATTTTCAAGTGCATTCAATGTTATGTACAAGTAATTGCAGAAAAAAAGTATTATGACTAAACAATTGATTTCTTTACTATAGCATCAGAAGCCACTACATTTATAGATTCGCCATTGTTTTTTGTAGGTATTTTTTTCGAAACCTCATCCATTGATTTTCCTCTAAGAAAAGGAAGTTAGTAAAGTAATGCTCAGGCTTTTGAAACCTTAAAAAAATATTTAACGTTACCATATCATAAGTTGTCCGAGTAATCCCCTGTGACCTGATGTTTGTAGAATTTGCTTTTTCCTTATTTTTTGAACTTGTCACTTTTAAACTATATTTAAAAAGTTAATTTTATACAATCAATTAAACAAATTGATGACAAAAATTAACACACAACTAATATAAAAGCACATACCTTAAATTCATCACTAGTCTTTTCTTTAACAAAGTCCTCCCATCTCTTTAAGTATGTAAGCTTTTGCCATTCATTATCCAACTTGTATCTCATCTACAATATAAAAATGCATAGTTAATCAAATAAATAATATAAAGAAACAAGTTTCATAATTTTAATGGAAATCATGAAATTAAAACTAACTTGAACATAATTCCATAGAGTATTTTTCATTTTCAAAGGAACATTTTTCCAATTTGTAATTGTATATGGTACAATTTCTAGAACTAAATTTCCTAAAAATGAAGATAATGTAACAAATCCTTCTTCTAGCAGTTGTCCATTTTCATTAAATTTGACTTCCATGCTATCATCACCATCCATGGCAATGTTCTTCATTTTAGTAGGACTTTTCTTTCTTTTTGATACTTTTGATTTCTCCAAATGAGTAGTAGTTAAATCCATGGGATCTTTTACTTGGATATTAGATGATGCTTGCAAACATCCTTTTTCTTTTAGTTGATTTAGGATGTAATTTTTTCGTACTTGAAGTCATGTTAATCAATTTGTTCCCAAAGCAATCTGAAAATGCCAATAAAAAAAAGAAAGATAAAGTTAGCATTACACATATCAAATACAAAGTAATCAAAGAAAACTTATTTTAGGTATGAAATTAAATAAACTAAAAATTAGAAGCACAAAATCTTACCAGTTACTGCCGCACTGTAACCATTTTTACATTCTATTAGAAGATATTCACCAAATAGAAGTTTAGCAAAGATACTTATTATGAGAAGTTTAAGGAAAAAGCACAATGGAAAGTATAACTTATATATGCAACACAACACAACCACAAAAGTTACATAGCAAAGACATTAACAAACTTAAAGTACAACATCATACTGTTGAAAGATAACTAGAAAGGAAAAAGAACAATGAAACACCAAAAGATACCAATAATATAAAAAATAACCAGGTTACACCAATATGTCATCACCACTCCCTCTAACTTTAGTAACTTCTTCATTTTCATATCATTTTTTATATCCAGTGTTGATATATCCTTCAGCCTAAAAGGTTTTAAATCAAAATATCCCCTTGATGGTGCTTTAAGTAAGACATACCAATTTAATGCATCATTTTCTTTCAAATAAAATACTTGTTTTCCCTATGATACAAGAATTAAAAGCTCTCTCTCATACTAATTTTGACCTTGGTGTAGATTGACAATTGTAAAACCATTTTCAATCCTCACATCTTGCCCTTTACTTGCCAAATCACACTTGAATATTGGAATCTAAAATGTATGGTGATAAAAAATTATCTCTCTTATAACTCCATAATAAGAAACAACATCAACAACCACTACAAGAAAAATGGTCTTTACTGACATTTGCCTTGTGACACTTTATTAAAAAGTATCAGTAGTTATATACATTTAGGTCATTTTCTGTGTTTAACAGATAAGTATCATAGATTACTGATACTATAGTGTCAGTATATTAAACATCATAAATTATTGACGCTAAGGGATCAATAGCCAAAAAATTATCATTTCATTTTTGTTTTGGCCTTTACTCAAACCCGAGATGTCTAAACTTCAAACTTTTACCTTTCAACAATAAAACCGCCAAGCTTAAAAAGTTTTACTTTTTTAATTATTAAAGTCTTAAAAAATATAACAATATATCCATTGCAATCTAAACCTAAACCTAAACTTCTCCAAACTTCTAATTCTAATTCTAACACTGCATCTCTCATGAAATTTTTAAATTAAAATTGAGAGAAAACAAAACTTCTCTAGTATCATTTTGTAAGATATCACGCCAATTAATTTTTGACGATATAGGATAAAGAGACAGAGAGAAATGCCTTTGGTGGACTAGACTTCGTTCTCAGACAATGACATATCAGAGGCTGAAGAACAAGAGCAGGAAGATGAATAATCACGAAACCCTAACGAACAACCACAAATTTCTACACATCAGCCTTCTCCTCCTACTCAGTAATTTTTCTTTTTCCATTTTAATTTTTTTAAAATTCAATATAATTATATTTAACTAATTTTAGGGTTTCTTATTTCTCGGCATAGAAAATCTAGATTGTCGACTTTAAATCAATGGCTAAAAACTACGGTGCCACCTTCATTACCAACATCGGCTTTCAAAAAACTTCCAGATGCCTATGGTTTCAATAATTGACCTTGCCTCTCGAGTTGCGATTGCGATGGCCAACAAATTAAAAGGTACTATTGCTGAGTAAGATAGTTATTAGTTTATATCCTTTGACCATTAATAAATAATTAATTATTTTTTTAATTACTTTCTCGAATTGCATAAGCTTACTATCTTACTTACTCTAGACTTGATAAATTAAAAATTATGGATTATGTGCTACAATCCTCTTTTTCAACCATTTAGTTATTTTTTCAATCACAATTGCCTACTATTAATTATTTTGTATGCAAAACTCCTCAAGTGAGCTCTTACTTTTGCTTTATTTTGGTGATTTGTATAGAATTTTGTTGTTTCTTAACTCATTTTTAGTACTAAAAATTAATATATGATAGGATTACTTCTGTCTGCATCTAGAATTATGCCTTCATTATTACTTGTAATGATGTGCATACTAGAGTTGATCCTACAAGGGATATTATTTACATTAATGGAAAACATCTTAAAAATATATGTTGCCTCCAAAAGTGTATCTTGAACTGAACAAACCTAAAGGGTCGATACCATTGAGAATGCTTCTTTTGTCTTCTCAAGCTTACTTTTAAATTTTTGGCTTTTGGTTTCAGAATTTATGTATGGAATTAATATAATCATCTAATGACAATTACATTTGTTCAGTTGGAGAAAAGGAGGTTAGGTCGGTGATGAGTCCATTTGATGATTATTTGAAGAGTTTGGTACATAAAACTTACAGTTTTTGATATTCTACTTTGAGTTACCATCCATTTATGATAAATAGAGGGAAAGAAACAGAGTATTTTTTTAGATGAAAGTGAATTTAAATCAGTGGTGACTTCATATTTATATTGTACTTTATTGTTATATTTTTTAACTTTTATTTCATATATTGTTTGTGTTTACGAGATAAAAGAAATCTAGGACTACCCAGACCGTGATTGTTTATTGTTGGTCGCCTTGATGTTGCCACGACTGGGTTGATTATAGTGACCAATAATTGTATGCATTTTACCGTCCATCAATGCTGCATATCTGGTATGTGAAATCATTTAAAATTGGATGGATTTACCTTATCTGAAGAAATGATTTTTCTTACTAGGAGATTTTGCTAAAAAAATATCACATCCTTCATCTAAGTTGCAAAAAGAGTAAGCTTTCACATGTTTTATTCTTTATTAGTAAATCTGGGCTACTATGTTTTCGTTCAAAGGAAAGGTGTATTTCATGTATATTGCCTTTTTTTCTTTTATTCTTTATAAACTCCTAAAAAGTTAATGGAAACTAGGTTTTGGTTGTACATCTTTGGAAGTTGGAACTTAATTGGTTTTATGTTCCTAGAAGTGAATTATGAATGTCAGTGGGCTGATATATTTTGTGTCTTGACTGTAAACTTTTGATGTTATTTTCATATAACCCTAACAGTTCGATTGCATAGTTAAGACTTTCGGTTTACAATGAAAGAGATCATAGTTACACCTCCCTAGGGCTAGCTAATCAAGATACTATATCTTGCAAGTTTCTTGAATACCGAGTTGCACCCTTATAGGCTTTTATAGTTTTCCTAAGTATAAGTTTAGAACTCAGTGAACTCATGAGAGAGATTGGGGAACTTATGCAATTCATAAGCTGTTTAACTTGTTCTTTACCTGATGATTTCACTACCATTACTTTTTTTTTGTAATTAAACAATTAGATCTAGCATAGCATTTACAAAATTAATTAATTAGTCTTATTTTTAATTTTTAATGACACGATAAACTAAAGTGTAAATTAATTCAGTTTCTCTATAATTTTCCTTTGAAATAACTAAGTTTATTTGTAAATAGCATATGAATATTTTTGTTTGGAACAAAATAGGTTAATTTTCATTAACCGTCGTTTTTCTATTGTTTATTTGTTAGTGTTGCAATGGAATTGGCAAACAATTTTTTTTTTCTTTTCCATGTATATCATATGCAGATTTGATCAATGTGTTTGAAGTGTTTCTTCCTCAACTTCACTTGTATCCTAACCTATCTAGAGGAGTTGCTGGTGAGATAATGCAATTGCACTACTTATGTTCAGAGAGTGAAAGGCAATCATAATTCTTAATTTAGCTTCTGGATTTGTTAAATTTAGCCGCAATTAGTAGGCATTTGATTGGAAAGCAGAAATTTTTATGCATTTAATTTAGATTATTCAATAATGAGAATAGGATATCTCATATAATGTTTATTGAAGTATTTGGAATTTGTAATATACACTAATAATATTTAAATATGAAATGAAAGATTTTGTAATATAAATCAAGTTTTTTTGGGTTATTTTGTGGTGCCTTTTAATTTTACCAATAAATCAATAGGAATGAGCCAATTCAAATTTTTATTTATTCAAATAAATTAAATAGTGATACCATGGTAACAATAATCATACATAGTAATACAATATCAACAACTACTAACACTATGGTGTCATAATATTAGTGATACTATAATAATAATAATCACTGACACCACATTTGTGATACAATTAACAAGTGTCACTAAAAGTAATTACTGACATCATTTTAATGTCAGCAAAGATCATTTTTCTAGTAGTAAACTTGTGCAACGTCTTTCACACTTGCCTTCCATATAGTTGTTGCTTCAATTGAAACTCCATTGTTTTGTGTTGAAATTTCAACTTCTCTTGTATGGAATCATTGCTGATTAATAATATATCCCTTATAGATCATGGCCTGATTTTTAGGATCAAATGAAAGCCATTTTATTCATCCATATCATTATTTGCATTAGTGGAGATGACAATCTATGCACAAGAAAATTAACTAATTAGAATCTTATAACAAGCTTCTAAATGCACAAACAAAAATCAATTAGCATGTTACCTTTTCTTTTAACCATTTAACTCATGCATATGCATCCTAATTGACCATTAATAAAATAAAGAAAAATTTGAGTAAAATTATAGTTTTAAAAAAAAATAAATAGTGAATGTTTTTGAGTACTTACTCAAAATATGGCTCCATTATAACTATATTGAATAACATATAATGATATGCACTTTGTAACACTTCATTACTTAAAGTAATTGATGTTCCACCTAAGATTGGACAACCTTCAAGAATCACATCGCTGAAAAAATCTTCATTCTGACATTCATGATAACCTTATTCAACAATTTGATTTGAAAACCTACCACAAAAATTCATGCATTTCTTTGCAAGATAGCATTGTTGATTACAACCTTTTGGCCGTGCATGCTTCCTAACATATCTTTTATAAATCTTCACTTTCCAAATATAGTTATATGATGTTAAAATGATTTTTATTTTAAAAATTAATAATTTTTTACTTTGAGTGCAAGTTTTTACCTTTCAAAACAATACATCCATCAGTATTGAACAAGTCCTCTAAGTCATGCCTCACATACTAAATGAATTGGCAAGTGGATCACTATATCAAAGAATGCTGCAAGATAGAATCTTTGAAACATACATAAGGTTTTGTTGATCTCTTCTTCAAGGTTTAACATGTCTTCTCTATCAATAATCTTTCGGCATAACTTTTTGAAAAATGAACACGTTTGAAATATGGCTTTCATAGGTCCCTTACCTAGCAATCATTTCAATGCTACAAGCAATAACTGGTGTGTGAGAATGTAACAGTCATGTGATTTGAGGCATGTAATCTTACATTCATCAACTGATACATAGTTCCCAATGTTTGAACTATACCTTTCAGGTAATTTCAAATCAAATATACTTTTGCAGAAAATTGTTTTCTCATCTTTGGTTAATGTAAACAAAGTTGAAGGCAAGCGTAATCTACCACCTTCATCCACTTTTAGTTTCATTTTTTCTCAAACTTCCATGTCTTCTAAATCTTTATAGGTATTCAATCCATCTTTTGTTTTCCCAATAATGTTTAATAGTGTACCAATAATACTCTCACGAATATTTTTCTCAATATACATTACATCTAAATTATGTCGCAATGGCAATTCTTGTCCTATTAATTAAAATTGAATTAGAAAAATCATTTGGCTATAATTAAAATATATTTAAAATATAAATGAATATATATATTTAGTGCTTTGTACCTTCCAATATGGTAAATAAAAAAAAATTGACTGTTTGTTTGAAATTTCAAAAATTTTTGAATTTTCATCATACCTCTTTCATTTCTTGTTCCATTTCCCCCAATCATTTTCATAATTTTTCAAATCTTAAAAATTTTCTTACCAACCTTAATTCCTTGCTCTTCTTTTCTTTTAAACCATGCTTTATTTTTATTGCAGAAGGAATGATATTATGGCAGAAAACTCCTGTGACCCCTATATGCAAATTTTCTACTAAATGTCAACCATTCTGAATAAGTGTCACGAGCACATATTGCACATGCATGTTTGCCCTTAGTTCTATATCTAGAAAGATTTCCAGAAGTTGAAAAATCATTTATCATCCACATCAAAATTGCCTTCAAGTTAAAAGATTCTTTAGCAAATGCATAAAAAATATTTACTCCAATTTCCCATAATTCTTGAAGGTAAGCGATATAAATACACATCAATGTCATTACCCGACTTTCTAGGCCTCAGAATCAGTAAAGTCAGCATGATTTTTTTCTTTTCTCCTACATAATCAAGGAGGTAAATTGTACGTGACAAGCATCACAGGCCAACAAATATATCCAGTGCTGAAATTTGAAAATGGATTAAATCCATCAACAGCTAGACCTAGCCTAAGATTTCATGCTTCATTTGAAAATAAATGAGACTTTTTATCAATTAAATCCCACGCTAAAAGGTCCATAGGATGACACATCTTACCATTTTCATTTTTATGAGTAAAGTTCCATCTTAAGTCTTCCGCCAATTTTTGAGACCTAAACATTCTTCTTAACCTTGGTATTACTAGAAAGCATCTTAATACTTTAGCTAGAACACCCTTTTTTTATTTTATTAGAGTGCCTATCCACCTTCCATCTTGAAGAATCATAGTTTTGACAGCAATCCATTTCTTAATTCGCACAGGCATGGATCTTCTCATAACATAAATCAATTGACTTTAAAAATTTTATCACCAAGTAAACCAACCTGAGAAGTATAGTATCCCCTGGAAATGTGTCATGCAGCATCTCCAAAAGTCCATTAAAGCTTTTATTAGACCATCCATTTATTGCTTTGTGTTTGTATAAAGCTATAATGGCTAACATTTTTGTGTATTTAGTGCAACCTGGGTATAATGGTGCCTTTGCATCTTTCTATGATTCTTTGAATTCTTCATTTTTTCCTTTCTTCCAAAAGTTCTACATCTCTACCTTCCAAGTATCTAACTGAAAATAAATTATACGTATCTGACATTTTTTGTTCTTGTTTTCCATCAGCAGTTGGTTGTTCCCTATGATGAAACCAAATTGTATATGCCATATCCATGCCCTTAATGAACAAATGCTCATAAACTACCTCATTAGTTTGATGACATAAATTTCAACAGTCTCTACAAGGGCACAACATCTTTTTAGGATAACTATCATTCTTTTCAGCCATCTTCGCAAAATTCCAAGCCGCATTCATGTATTCATCCGTTGCTCTACCGAATCAAATGCTAAAAGCATATCAACAATATATTTTACAGCACATTGGGCAATAGAAATATCTTTTATTACATATTCATATGTATTCACTCTTTATTAATCATCTTAATATCATTGGATAATATCTTTTCTAGTACACATACTAGCTGTTTTATGTGCCCTCCTTATGAAGTCATTTTCAAAAGTAACATCATAATTCCATATATAAGTAAATAGAATGGCAAAAAGGACATTGAAAACAGTAATATGTGACTAAGATTACAAGAATAATATGCAAAAAAAAAAAACTAAAACTAAATTAAAAAGAAAAAGACACTTAATGATATATTCTGGGCAGCTAGCATGACCAAAATATAACTCTGTAAAAAATTTAGAATTTTAAAAAGATAGCAAAAGAAAAGCAACAACTAATAATAATAATAATAACTATAATAATAATAAGGGTTAATTTCACCTGGGTGACACATTTTTTGACAAATATAAAAAGGTGATAATTTTTAAAAAATAGGCAGTGAGATGAAAAACCGTTAACTTTTCTTTTAACTTTAATAGAATTGGTTGCCCCTTGATGAAATTATGTTTCTACCCCTGTGACTTTTTTTAATATTACAATAATGCACTTGGTTGCTTATTTATTTACAAGTATATCCCACACAAAAAATTAATAGCAAAATTCAACTCATACAAAAATAATAATCTTAAAATAAATTCATAATAAATGGAAAAATAATATAAAATAAATATATAAAATTTTTTATATTATTTTCAATATTATATAAAATAATTTTAGCATTATTTATAACACCCTAATTCCACTAACATGGTACTAAAGTGAAATTGAAGTGAAACTTCATTTCAGTACTCTCATCTTTAAAATCACCAAATTAATATACGACGATAAATGTTCTAATCCTTCAAAAGATAGTAAGTAGTGAAATAACAAATCCTCAAATAAGTATCATCTCAAATGAAGCTAAAGTATTCATAAATTATTAGCGTAACATTAATCCCTAAAAGAAAACGAGCTCTCATTCTTCCTCCTAAGACCCTGAGCTCACATCATTTAACTCTATCTACAAAAATGTAATAATGAGGGGTGAACAGTCAGCTCGGTAAGTAAATTCATGAACAATATACTAAAAACTGTTAAAATATAATTGATTGAATTTGTTAGATATACATAATAATAATAAGGGGAATTACCTTTGTAAATCATCATTTAGCAAAAATAAATCAAAATATCATAAAGTCATTTAAATCCTTTAAATGTAACAATAATATTTGAAACACATAAAACATAATTAGTTTTTTAAACACATAAAATATAATTAGCTCATGCCATATAGTATCACCTGTAGATCTAGTGACCCAGCCACATAACATCATTCAAGGCACTGTATCCTGCAAGAATCATTAACATTAACATCGTATGTGCACATAATTCGGCTAGCCTTCCATAACATAACATAGCATAATGTAACATCATTATGGACAATGAGCCAAAATTATTTAAAATCATCGTTGAACTTTTAATCATTTGTAAACTTTTGTAATTTACATTTAAATAATTGATAATTATTTCAAAGCATTTGACTGAAAACAATTTAATAAAAGTTTTCATTTTTAAGACAATTTATATAACAAGTTTTTAATAAATAAAGTTTTATTATAAATAATTTTAAAGAATTATTTTACTTAACAAAATATTGTAATTGACTAAAACAAATCAATATCATATACTTTTTATTCAACATAATACATACCTTGAATTAAAAGTAATTTAATAGTGAAATACATGTACCGGCCATGAATCTACTTATCTTGATCCTCAACAATAAAGGACAGTAACCTCAACCTTGAGCTCAATCTTGTCCTAAAACATCAAGACACATCCTTATCAATATTACTACCCATTCTGACCTTGATATAAATCCAACATAATCAGGCCAAGTCATAAGCACTAAACCATTAAAGCTAGTCTAAACCTGACTATCCTATACAAGCTAATGTTTACCAAGCTAATCATATGTTAGAAAATTGTAAAATCAAAGAAAAGAAACCATAAACATGTGCAGCATTTCATAGAAAATTTCAAAAAAAGAATAAAGATCAGAAACATAATGCAAAAAGAATTTTACATGCGCATATCCACATTGTCCAACAATGATTAAAAGTAGAGGTTGCTGAATTAGAAAATTTGTAAAATATTTAATGAAACTTATAAAAATTAGACACTTGGTTTTACAATAGTAGAAACATAAGGAAATAATATATCATCTTTCTAGAAGTTTTGAAAATGTGAAACTATTTTAAAAGAATTTATATTAAGAGACTAGCAAACCTATCCAGAAACTTTTAGGTTTATGTTTTGCTATTTAAAAATTCATAACTTAATGAAAATTAGTCAAATAACATTAAATCATAGAGAATTAATAAAATTATATGAATATTATTTTTATAGGTCATTCTAAAGCCTTTTAATAGCCTAAAATAATTTTATCATCAACCATCACAATTCTGGAAAGTAGTTTCCAGAACTGCAGCAGCCCAACATAACGATTTTTAATAATTTTTATAATAAAAAAAATTATGAAATAAAATATATAGTAAGTAGACATAATGAGAATTTAATATAAAAATCAACATAAGTTTCAGGGAGCATTTGCATAGACAGAAAATTTGGCAAATCAGACATGAAATTAAAAATCAAAATTTTCCAGCACCACTGTTTCAAATTCGAAAATTCATCACAAATTGGTTACTAGGAGTATTTTTGTAAAAAATATATCATTGAAAACCTTGGTATGTCTAGTGTAATTTTATGAAAACTTTCATGGAAAAATTGAATAAAAAATAAAGGGAAAACAATAATTAAATCACAGTGCTCATGCCTTATAATGCCTAGCTGGTCATTCATGATAAAAAGATTTATGCATGCATTCATCATCTAACACATAAGATTAGGGAACATGTATTAAAAAAGAATAATTATCTCAAAACGTCTTTTAAATGTACATAAAGAAAACCCTAGAATTCTTTACTTTTATACGGTTATTAGGTTAAAGACTTTTAATCGTAAGGTGATAGGAAGAGTTTAAGTTTAATGAAAATACTTATTTTTATAAAACTATATTATACGATAAAGATGATATTCTCTAATAATTTATTTTAAAATAAATAAATAAATTATGTTTAATCTCAAATAATGCTAATTCAAATAATTTAACACAAACAAAAGATGAACAACTAAATAGATAAGCATAATCAAATAAACAAGGAACAGTTGTTATATTATTAATACATTGAGATATTATTTTAATATTTTTTAAAAATAAAAATTATTTAAAAATGTATATATTGTTAAATTTATTTTAATATTACTATTTTTGTATGAGTTGAAATTGGCTCTCATTTTTTTTCGGTATGGGATGTAAATAAATAAGCAATTAAGGGCATTATCATAATATTAAAATAAAGTCAAAGGGGCAGAAGCATAATTTTTTTAAAAGGCAACGTATTCCATTAAAGTTAAGAGAAAAGTTAATGATTAGTTCTTGACTGCCTATTTTTGGAAAATCTATCACTTTTTTTTTATATATTTATCAAAAAAAGTGTCACCCAAGTGACATTAACCCTAATAATAATAATTTTAATTTGGCAAGAAAATGCCAAAACACACCCTTTTGTTTTTGGTGAGGTTGCAAAACTAGGTCAGTATGCAATTGGCCAAAAATAGTTAGATTGAATTAATTTTCTAGTAAGCCCAGATTCACAATTCAATACAAAAGTTAAATTAATGACATCAACAATTTTAGGAGTGAAATTGGAAAAAAAATTGTAACAAAACTTCAAAAATGCAAAAGGAAAAATTGTGAATTACCTTCATGAAACCCTATTTTGGGAACAAAATCCATCAATTACTTCTGCCAAACTCAAGCCATCTAGAGATTCAGTTGCTCAACAAATTAATGGATCATTAGGTGAAATGATTTCTAGGGAAATTTTGAGGGATTAGGATTTTAGGCCTTTAGTCACTTTGGTGTGCGGAGAGGAACGACTTGAGCAGAGAAGAAAACAAAAGCTTTGACTTTTGGGTGGGTGGGTGTTAATGTGGAAGTTGAGAGAGAGGCAAAAAGATGTTAGAATTAATTTTAGAATTTCATTTTTTTTTATGGTAGATCTAGATTCCCGCTATATTTTTCACTCCATTTTGGTAGTATTTCTTATGTGCTACTAAATTAATGTTTATATTATATCTTTTATAAAATGCTATATTATTAAATATTATACATGGCTGTTCTAAAATGCTAATATATGATTTTTTTTAAGTGTAACATAGCTCTTCTAAAATGCTACTATTTGATTTTTTTTAAAGTGTAACATAAATTTGTAACATTTATAAAGTGCTACATTATTAAAAATTTATGGTAGCATTTACTATATGTTACAAATTAAATGTTATATATATATAAAAAAATGTATCTATTGAGTAGTTAATAGTAACTTTTTTGGACAAAATGCTACAACAGAATGACATTTGGTAGCATTAAAAAAAACAAGTGCTACAATCTAATGCTACTAAGGTGATATTTATTGTAGTGTGTAAGCAAAGAATTTGAGATGAGTATGATGAGAGAGTTGAATTATTGTCTTGGATTACAAATAAAATAAAATGAAGAAGGAATCTTCATCAATCAAGCCAAATATTTGAGAGATTTACTCAAAAGATTCAAATTTGAAGATGGAAAGATTAAAAGTACTCCAATGAGCTTAACAATCAAGGTTGACAAAGATGAAAAAGGTAAAGAAGTTGATGTCAAAACATATCAAGGTATGATTGAATCTTTACTTTATTTGACTGCTAGTAGGCTTGATATTATGTTTAGTGTGTGCTTGTGTGCAAGATTCACTCATGTCCTAAAGAATCTCATTTCCTTCCTGTTAAAAGAATTTTCCATTATTTGAGTGGAACCATAGATATTGTCCTTTGGTATCGTAGAGGAACTCACATAGATCGAACTTGTTATTTAGATGCTGACTTTGTTAAGTATAAGTTGATAAGAAGAGTACTAATAGAATATGTCATTTTTTACGTCAATCAATTGTCTCTTGGTTTAGTAAGAAGAAAAATTTGATTAGACTCTCAACCACCGAAGCTGAATATATTGCCGTCAGTAGTTGTTGTGCACAATCCCTTTGGATGATACGAACTCTTAAAGATTGTTGTATTAACCTTGATCATATACCTATTATGTGTGACAATAATAATGCTGTAAACCTGTGAGAGAATCCCATTCAACACTCCGAACTAAGCACATTGAGATAAGACAACATTTCTTGAGAGATCATATTAAAAAAAAGGGCATTACATTAGAATTTGTATCAACTGAAAAACAACTTGCAGATATCTTCATAAAACCCTTTAGCAAAGAACGGTTTATTAAATTAGACATGAGCTTTGAATGATGAAGGTTGCACATTAGCACAGCTTTATATGATATCAAGACAGTCTTGCTTTTTAGGATATGATTATTGGTTTAAAAATGTGTTCATTAGTTGCTATGTTTGAATTGTGTGCATTTATGAATCTTGTATGAAATGGCCTTTAAGACATTTTGGATCAATAAAATGGTCTTAGAATGGATCAAATATTGGCTAAAAATTAAAAAAATGTACAAAATCATAGCTTACAATAAATTGATAACCGTTTACTGAATAAACTTATAACCAATTTGAGCCAAAAACTTAAGGGATATGTTCTATAAATTAACGTTCCACCAATTATAGTTATCAGCTTGCTATTAAAAAAAAAAAAAGGTGTTTCAATGATTAACTGTTATCTTTAAATGATAAACCGTTTATGAATTGTTAGGTTTTGGAAATTTTCGGTTTGTTGATAACAGAAAACCGTATCTAAAAATTCCCAATACGTTTTTTGGATGTCCCAAATTTTGAAAGAATCCATTTCTCCACTGCTCTCACGGCTAGATGTTTCCAAACCCACTTTATGGGCCGTAAGATAATTGACTTTTACTATGTGGATTTAAATGATTTTAAGAAGTTGGTTGTGTGTGGTAGAAGTGTTAAGGAGATGTTAGAATAATGGGATGATGCTTCAGATATTGATGAGAGGGTATATCCTAATCTAGATGGAGTGTTTTACTTTAATATGGAACTTTTCACATTTACGCTAGATAGGATACATACCAATATTGGAGGAGTACCTATTGAGTTTAATGTGGAGGAACTAAACATGATTTTAGGCACCGAGAATACTAGTTTAGAACTATATGCTTCTAGAAAAGCTATTTTGTTTAATCATTTTCGTCATATTGATGAAGTTAAAAACGTTTGTAAGCATAATGATCCTTTCGATGATGTCTGTCATTTTCCATTTTGTTCCTGACTCTTACGCCTGTAGGTTTTAGTTCTTCACAGTATACTTCAGCATATAGTCACTTCTAGGAAGGGTTATAGCGATGAGGTTACACAGATGGATGTAGGCTTACTAGACTGTCTTCTCCGGAGGAGACCAGTTTACATAAGTTATGTTATTCTTTATCATACGTTGACTACTTCGGTAGTCAACAACAGGTCACTTCTATATGGCAGTATCATCACTAAGATATTAAGACACTTTAGAGTTCTTTTGACTAACCCAGTCTATATAGAGATCAAGAGATCAAGAGGATAGGAGGGGAGGCCATAACGGGGATATGTTTTCATAAGAAAAATAGGAAGTGAGTTAAAACGAATACATCTGAAAACGGCGACACCCTTGTAGCCACAGAAGATTATTGTTTGATTAATGATATTTATCCAGTCGATTAGCTACCTAATTTTATATTAGGAGCTAGACCTCCAAAGCCACACCGAGCTGCAGTAGCCCCAGCAGAGAAGCCAGAGGAACAAGAAGGACATGACATGGATACTAATGAGCCCCCAATTCCTAAGGTGCCTCCAGTTCGTAAGGATCTTGTTGCAGTAGATTGGTGAGGTTCGATTAGTCTCTGAGCAGTAACAGCGACTTTAGGCTCAGTTTACTGCTTTTCAGCTTTAGCAGCAACACAAATTCAATCAGCAGCAGTGCCTTTTTAACAGCACTTCTCGATGGTTAGCATCGTATTCTCTTTGCTTTTCACATTCCACCTCTTAGCTTTCCACACGAACCCCCTTAGTAGTTTCCTATTTATTTCTCTTTATATATTTCACACAGACATGTTTACATTCATGTCATTATTATTATTATTATTATTTTTTATCTTGGATGGTAGTTTATGTGATGATGGTTTGATTTCCAGATGATGGTTTACATGGTTGCTTTAAATGATGAATTCTTTGTTAATTCTTGCTTTTATGGTAGTTTGGCTTATTGGTTTCATGCTGATTTTGATAATTTGGGTATAAACTCACTAACATTTTTTTGAAGAGATGCTTGGTTATAGGGGAGGTTTTGCCCAAACTTTTACTTGGATGACATGGGTAACAATTTGATTTCTTACTGTGGTCCTCTCTCTTTTTACTTTCATGTTTTCTTTTTGATGATGAAAGAGGAGATAATAAGAGAAGAGTATATATTTTTGTTGTTACAAATTTGTTAACTTAGAAATTCCTTTAAAAACTTGAAAAATATAGCAAGAGCTTACTTGTAGGGGAAGTAATTCTTGAAAATTTTTAATACATATAAGGTTTGTCATCATAAAAAAGGGAGAGAATGTTAACATTCATATTCCCATAATATTGATTTTGATGATAACAAACTAGAGTAATAAGTGTCGGAGTCTTTTAAACTGATTAATTTTAGGCCATATGAAGTTTATTAGAAATTAATAAGAATATGAAAATAAACGCATAACCATTTATCCTAAGTCGACAAATTGTTTTTTTAAGGAAGTTTTATAGTTTTGATTTTGGAAGATAACGGTTAACCATTTATTTGAAAATGGTTAACTGACAAATTCTAGATAAAAAAAATAAAAAAAATTAGTTTACTGATAAAGGCTTATCGAAACATTCCAGAGAGGAATTAGTTTGCAACTAGTAAAGATAAAAAAAATTCTAGAGAGCAAATTCTATGGAATCGATAAACTGTTTACTGATAAAGGCTTATCGAAACATTCCAGAGAGGAATTAGTTTGCAATTGGTGAACCGTTTAGCTGAATCGGCTAGCTGATAATATCTTGCAGGTCTTTAGAATTAAATAGCAAATCGAAAACTGTAAACGGTAAATCAACTATTCAAATTTCAGCATAATGGTAAGTTACATAAAGTCAAAACAGTGATCTAACAGCAGTTAACGGCGATCTGATTATGTTCAGAAAGTTAATAATGACTAGTTTTCTTCTATAATCATCATTGAGCTTCTTATTGTGTACTAAATCTCCCTTATGCTTAAAACTTGATTATTCTATAATGAAAATGCACTAAATCTCTCTTGTTCGATTATCTTTCCCTCATTTCTTTATATTTTGATTATTGAAATTTATTTGATTGCCATTTACTTAATTTTATTAGATATTTACATTAGATTTTCTTTTCTAATTACTCTATAATTTTTAGAAACCCAATTCACCCCTTCTGTTTGACTGTTAGTAGACTACTGAAATTACTAAAATACCTTTCCCACCAAAATAATAAATTATTAAATGAAGCTTTAAGAACTGATGGGTGTTGAGTACTAGAAAATATGTATATATAATGGAGAAAATCATCATTTTATACTTCAAGTCTACTAACATCCTTATCTTTATGTTTTTAAGTCCCTTGTAATTTAATTATGTATGTTTTATTTTAATTAAGTATTTTATGTATTTTAGGGGATATCATGGTCATTTCACAATAAACGAGAGATCAGATGAAAAAATGGATAACACTTTTGAACTCAGGACAGTCGAAAACCTTAGGAGGAGCATAAAAAGAAAAATGGTACTGTTTACATATACGGTACTGTTCACACATACGATACGGTTGATATATATGGTACTGTACACAACACTGTTCACCGGCACTGTATGCTGATGTGGCACTATACGATGACGTGGCGGCATTTGATTGGACGGATGATGTGGCATTGACCGCTTATGTGGCATTGACTGATGATGTCGCATTGACTGATGACGTGTTACGATCCCATTGGACCAAAAATGTTGACCGGTGACGTGGCAAAATGTTAGTAGACCGAAAAAACGTGTGTACGTTACATGCATATACACAGAATAACAGCCCTGATGATGTGTTCCATCCAATAGAAACTTGCCACGTGGCGCAATCCTGAGCGTCCAAATTGTTTTAATCCGATGGCCATGATTTACTCAGTGTATCTATAAAAAGGGGGCTCCCCCCCTAATTTAACACCCCTGAATCTATTTTTGAGCTCCATTTTCTGTAATTTCATCTCCATCTTGTATTTTCTACGTATTTTAATAAAATTTCCATTTTACCCCTAGTTCAAATATGAGTGGCTAATTTCTTTTCAAACTTGGGTTGAAGGTAAAGTCTCAACATGCTCCATGGGCTTAATTTGGTAAATTTACTTTTCCTTCCCTTTTAATTTATGTGGTTATTTTGACTTTTCATAAACAGATAGTAATAATCTTGTCTGGATATCGGCTGGAATAACCGCCTCCCTAGGCAAGGTTATTACTATTTGGCACGGGAAGCCCTTAGCACCATATCTATTAGAGAGTGGTTCATGAGGAGTGGAAAATCCCCCTTCATGATTTAATTGGTACTAATAATGAATGTTAAGCCGATGGTGCATGTTGAGTACAGATTCGGAGATCCAAGCATTTCATTTTAATAGTTTATTCCAACAGCTTTAATTTAAATTAATACATTGCCTACATAATTGTCATTATAAATCCAATCACCCACTTAGAAAATTAATTCTACATATAATTAAAATTCACCTTCTCGTGGGATCGACACTCGTCACCGTTGATCTATTCTACAATAGATTCGTGCACTTGCGAGTTCAATAAAATTTGCACAACAAGTTTTTGGCGCCGTTGCCGGGGAGGTAAGTTATTTTAATTCGTAGAATTTTTTTTTATTTTCTTTATTTATTTATTTTAGTTGTTTCCTTGTAATATTTTTTTTATTATTATTAAAAAAAAAAAAGAAAACAAAAGTGAATTTATGTTTAGAGGTAAGAATTTTTATTTCTTCTTTAAATTTCTATAATTTAATTTTCATGTTATTTTTTTTTATTTTGTTAAATCGCCAGGTTCAACCGCCCATTAATTTATTTTAATTTGTTGCACGTATTTTCTTTTCTATATATACCGTTTAAGTTGTTTTCATAGCAAAATTATAACAGCGTGATAAGGTTAGTATCGTAATTTCTCCCTCTTCTTTATCTTTATTAATTTTTTTATCATTGTTTTTTTATTTGCATGCATGGTCGTAGGTCACAATTACCTAATCTTGAGCCTATAGACTTTGAATTAGAAAAAACACTTCGCACACACAAGCACGTTGAAATTAAAAATAAATTTGAAATGGATTTGCAACCAACACCACAAGAGAGGCCATTTAAGGCCTACTTCAGTCCCTTAGATAACTTGAGCACATCATGCATAAGATACCCAAATGTAGCTGCTAGGAGTTTTGAATTAAAACCTAGTGTGCTAAATTGTCTCCCAACATTCTATGGCTTAGAAAATGAAGATCCATATAATCATCTGAATGATTTCCATGCTATTTGTCAAACTTTTAAATATGAGAATTTTTCAGATGATGATGTTAAACTTATATTATTTCCATTTTCTTTAAAGGATAGAGCTCGTTCATGGTTCAATGCATTGCCTGCTAATAGTATTACATCATGGGAACAAATGGTAACAAAATTTTTGAATAAATATTTCCCAGTATATAAAACCAATGCTATTCGAAAGGAAATTTCAGAGTTTACCCAAAGAGAAGACGTGCAATTTTTCGAAGCATGGGAGCGATTCAATGGGCTACTCCTAAAGTGTCCACATCATGGATACGAAAAATGGCACCAATGCCAATACTTTTTGGAGGGATTATTGCCGAATGTGCAAGAATGACTAATGGCAACAAGTGGAGGAGAGCTAATGTCAAAAAGTGCATCAGAGATTTGGGATTTCTTCCAGCGACAAGCAGATAATTCCCAACAACGGAGTCATTCGCTCAGGAATACTAGAAGAGTTAAGGGAGTGAATGAGGTTCACATTGGCGAGTCAAGTTCAGAAATTAAAGAAGTCAAAGACATAGTTGAAGGTCTTTCCCGACAAATAACATCGTTAACAGCTGCTAAATTAATGGAACCACATGACCAGGACTCATACTCAGATCAAGCCAATGCCATAGATGTAATGAGAAAGGCATCAAACTACAACCCTTACTCTAACACGTACAATTTCGGATGGAGAGAATATCCCAATTTTTCATGGTCTCAAGGATTCCAACAGAATGGACCAGCAGCTCCAGCTCCAGCTCCACCAATGCAACCAATTCCTCAAAATTCTCAAGCCTCTCAACCACCATTTAGACCGTACAATCAAAACCCAAACCATTCTCAGCCTAGACCATGAGAGGATGCATTTCAGAATTTCAAGAATCTTATTCACTCCAAAATCGAGCAACAAAACCGCACCATTGATGAACTACGAAATGAGATGAGAGCGGGTTTCAACTCACAAACCCAATCAATTTCAAACCTTGAAAAAATGGTGGGACAACTTGCTTCTTCAGTTCAGACCTTGGCAATGACTGTTGATAAAGGTAAATTCCTAAGTCAACCAGTGCATAATCCTAAAGGAGTGTATGAAGTAAGTACCAATTCACCTCAGTAGCATGGAGAGGTCAAAGCCGTCATGACCTTGCGAAAAGGAAAAGAAGTCGACAACAAAGTGGAGATGCTAGTAACGAAAACAACTCAAATTGTACCGGTAAATGAAGAAGACTCATCATCAGAGGAGAAAGAAGAAACCAACCCACGAGAATACGTTCCAAAAGCTCTATTTCCCCAGAGGTTAGCTAAAGCGAAGAATGGAAAATCCACAAGTGAGATTTTTGAAATCTTTAAACAGGTAAGTGTTAACATCCCTTTGCTTGACGCTACAAAACAAGTGCCATCTTATGCTAAGTTTCTTAAAGACCTTTGTACTAAAAAGAGAAATATTCATGTTCAAAAGAAGGCATTTCTAACAGAAAATGTTAGCTCTATACTCCAACATAAAATTCCTCTAAAATACAAAGACCTAGGCTCTCTCACTATCTCATGTAGTATAGCGAACCACACAATTGAGAATGCTTTGTTGGACTTAGGAGCTAGTGTAAATTTATTGCCTTACTCAGTATTTGTGAAACTTGGACTGGGAGAATTACACCCAACTCCAGTGGTGTTACAGCTTGCAGATCGGTCCATGAAAAAATCTTGTGGTATTGTGGAGGACGTGCTTATACAGATAGATAAGTTTTATTTTCCTGTTGATTTCATTGTAATTGACACTCAACCAGTCCAGGATTCAAGGAAGCAGATCCCCATTATCTTAGGACAATCTTTCTTAGCAAATGCCGATGCTCACATTCAATGCAGGACTGGAAATATGCAGTTGTCCTTTGGCAATATGACGATGGAGCTAAATATCTTCAACATCGCCAAACAACCTCCCAATGCAGATGATGAAATTGTTGATGTGGATTTAATCGAAGAATTAGTGGATAATACTTTTCTTTCAAATCTTAGTGATGACCCTTTACAAACATGTTTAACTCACTTTAGTTTGAATTTTGATATTGACATATCAATAGATGAGGTTAACGCCCTACTTGATTCAGCACCATCTATGGACATTAACAAATAGAAGTCAAGAGTGGAACAACTAGTACCATCAGAGAAGAAACTGAGTCCATCATCAGAATCACCACCAGAACTTGAGCATCGTGCATATTGGGCCATCAAGAAATTCAACTTTGACATGCATCAAGCTAGCTCAAAAAGAAAATTGCAGCTGGCAGAACTTGAAGAAAGTCGTAATGATGCATACAAAAATGCCAAGATTTACAAACAGCGAATGAAAGTCTTTCATGACAAGCAAATTATGAGAAAATCTTTCACACCAGGTCAGAAAGTACTTTTATTCAATTCTTGCTTGCGCCTATTCCCAGGTAAGTTATGCTCTCGATGGATTGGTCCCTTTATAGTCCATACAGTTTTTCTATATGGAGCAATTAAAATTAAGGATCCAAAGAACGGTGTAATTTTTAAAGTTAATGGTCAAAGATTGAAGCCATATCTAGAGTACCAACCACATGAAAAAAGGCACCGAAATAAATTTGAGTGACCTACAAAATTTTGATTAAGTTTTTGTTTTTTTTATTTTTTATTTTTTTAAAATAATTTAACTTTTTGCTTTCACTTTATTGATTGAATTGTTTGACTTTTATTTACGCGTTATTATGCTTAAGTGTTGAATTATTGTATTATCTTTTCATTATACACCATGACAACCTCGATGAGAAAATATCTTTTAAAACGTCTGGGGGAATTTTTACGAGTGAAATTTCACTTGAGACGCATGATACAAAGTTGTAAGTCACATCCGATTTAGGATCAAAGACCACCAACATTTGTGTCTTATGTTGAGGATTTGGAAAATCAACTCAGAGGAATAGAAGATGGGATATATAACTTCCAATTAGAGCTTGAGGTTAACTCAATAAGAGGACGAATGTAAGTTCATTTTTCTTTTTATTGTGTGTTTTCTTATTTTGTTCACTTTCATGTTTGATTCAATTTTACAGATTTGATTTTCTTTATTTAGTGTGTTTTGATTTATTTTCCCGTATAAGTGACAGATAACGGTACTCCGTGATAATCAAAATCGGTTATTTCAGTTTCCCATAATAACTGATATTCTGAGAAGAAGGTATGGACAGAAACACGATTCTAGCAAAGCTTTACAAGCAATTTCCTTCACTTCCTCAGAATGTCCTCTTTACGATCTATAAAGCTCGGTCCGAACGCATGCGATTGCTTATGAGAAATAACATCCCTGCTGACATTCGTTGGTTAATCGAGGCCAAAGTACATTTGGCACGTGAGTTGCCTTTTAAATTTATTGCATACATGCCTGGTTGTGGTAAAGGAAATTACTCGAGAAAATGAAGAGCTGAAAAACTTCATGTTGATTGTCATAAGTGTGCCAGGATGAAATGCGATAAAAGTCCTTGTTCTTTAGGAATGATGTCTGATAACAGGGAAGATAAGATTCAATTCATTAGGGATGGCTTGAATAAAGAGTCATTGGATGATGTCCTTTTGTCTCTTGAAACGCATCCCAATGGATACGTACAAAGAGCAATTCTCCAGTTATGGCCATTATTTCAAAAAGAGCAGGTACGATATAGTCTTGGGAATCTGACTATAAACGACCCTGTTTGCCAGTTTATAAGAAAACTGGATGGGAAGCCTATCCTCGACCCATAGAGGGTGTTCAAGCCGTTTCTGGACGTAAAACCAAAGGAAGATGTGAGCCACAATCACAACTACCTGTAAATATTCTTTTACTGTTGTTTTATTTTACTGTTGTTTTATTTCACTGTTGTTTTATCAATTGCATTATTGTCTTTAATAATTGAGTGCTTTTTATTTTACTATTTCCTTTTTGACTCTCGAGCCATGTGCTTTACGCTTTAATTGATATAGACATGCTACCTCCTATACAGTTGTAAATAATTATCACCAAGATCCTTGATATATGATCTTTTCTTTTTAGACTCACAAATTATTTTTGAGAAGCATCCCAATGGCAACTACTCCCAATAAACAATTCAAGAACATTTGTGTGCTCTCTAGATTTAACTATGGCAAACATAAAGAGTTCGTTGAGGCAGCCATCGATCTTGGTCAACGCATAGCAGAAAGAAATTTGCATCTGATTTATGGAGGAGGTGACCGAGGGTTATCAAAACTGGTCTCAGAAGCTGCTTATCTCAGAGGAAGCCAAGTGTTAGGCATCATCCCAAGAAGCCTCAAACCGTTGGGGTGTGTCTCTAACTCACCAACTGCAGGAGAGTTAGTCATCTCAGGTATCCAAGAAAGAATAACTGAAATGCTAAATCATGCTGATGCTTTTATTTTCCTACCAGGAGATCTTGCAACTTTAGAAGCACTAATCACATTAGCATCTTGGGCTCATCTGAACATTCATCAGAAACCCATCGGTTTGTTAAATATCAATAACTTTTATGATGGCTTCATCGCATTTCTTAACCATGCAATAAAAAACCATTTCATCCCTTTTACAGTGAAAAAAATTTGGATTTGTGCTCATACCGCTAACGAGTTACTTGATCTGTTACAAGCTTATAAACTAGAGCCAGATCCCAAGACCCTTATGTTGGAATGGCCAACTAATGATGGTAACAGTAGCCGTAGTAAAAAGTGCAAATTAGATTTAACTCTCCGCTTGTAAATATTTTCTTCTGTGATACAGCACTCAGGTGATGTCTTCTAAACCCTATTTTCTTTCAACATTGAGGATAATGTTTCGTTCAAGTTGGGGGGAGGGAATAGTTGACAATTGTGGAATATCTCAATCTTGGTGTAGTTTTTTTTTGTAGAAACTAACTGTGACTAAATTTTTGAGTCGAAGATGGCTGAATATAGAGTGTAGTGACTTTAAAAACACATCTTCTTATTATGAAAAAAAAAATTCAGACATTTCTTTCTTTGACAGTCATTTTAAGTATGATTTTTCAAACTTCTTTTACCAATTAGTTTTTCTATGTCATTTTCACCATCTTGCATGCATAATTTTCATGACTAAGAATAAGTTTGGGGGTAGAATTTTTTTTAAAAAAACATGTGTGTGATCTTTTCGTAATTAGATGACATGATAACTTTTAAATTTTAGTATTTGTATTATCTTTGGTCTTTAGTTATGTTACACCATGTTTGTTACTCTACATGTTGATGTTGGAGACAAATATAAGTTGCTTGAAAGAATGCACATGTCATAATAATTTCCAAGTGAGTTTTTGAGCCTGTCATTTTTCTTGGAGAGTAACCCTTTTTGCCCATTATTCATTCAGCTTAGCAGTTTATTGCTTTATACATTATCTCCAAATTTCTGTAAAAAAAACAAACCTAAAGTGTGTGTTGCCATATTTGAAGGTCCATCTAACTAGTAGATATGGAAGATTATTTAGAACCCTAAAAGATGACAGAAAGACCATCTTTGGTCCGTTTGAGCCTTTCTAACCAACCCTATTAATATGTATCCATAGTTAACCCCTTTGAGCCTTAAAAAAAATAATAATAATAAAATAAAAATAAAGACTTTTTCTTTGGCAACCTATTATCTTGTCCCACTCCAATGTGGAGTATCACCTTATATTTTGTGTTTCTCACCACCCATTTATGTTTGAAAATAGAGATAATTTTGCATTAACAAAAAGAAAAAAGGTGCTATAAAAAAAAAGAAAAAGAAACAAAAGAAAAAAAATATGTATATAAATAAATAAATAAAATAAAGAAAAAACGAAAAAATCAAGTGAAAAGCACCTTACAATCTCCAAAGTTCTCTATTTTTCAAACATATATTTTGTTTTTCCTATTATCCTTTCTTTGTTAGCCACGTCCCTAGCCTACGTTACATTCTAATAAAAGTCCTTCTTGATTTTAGGGAACTATAGTCTGAAATAGAAACTGGTTATATAGGCTGAAAAGATGTGGTAGTGCATATTTAAAAAAAAAAAAGAATGATGAATATATTGGTTTGATTAGCATTTTTTTAATTAAAATCGTATTATTTCTAACCTGAAGGCATATTTTTGTCACCTTGATGAGAGTGTGTGATATTACTTCTTTATTATTTTCACTCAATTTACCATTCACTGGAGTGATTCTTTTTGGGTTTAATTTCTTTATGAGAGTATCACTACTATCGGTGAGATTTTGGGGTTTGATATGTCATTCTTGAAAGTGACTCGATTACTGAAGTTGTGACAAAGTTTTCTAAACTGATTCATGTGGAGAGTTGATGTGGGAATGATATTTCTTTAGACTGTAGATAATACTTATACTTTTATTTGATCGTTATCATTAGTCTGATTGAATAAATACCACAGTTAAAAAAAAAAAGAAAAAAAAAGAAAAAAAAATTTGTTTGACTTTTGTTTTCACTTAATTTGCTAGGGACTAGCAAACAAGCTGGTTGGGAAGTGTGTTGAGTACTAGAAAGTGTGTATTTATAATGGAGAAAATCATCATTTTACACTCCAAGTCTCACTAACATCCCTATCTTTATGTCTTTAAGTCCCTTGTAATTAATTATGTATGTTTTATTTTAATTAAGTATTTTACGTATTTTACGTATTTTAGGGGATATCATGGTCATTTCACAATAAACGAGAGATCAGATGAAAAAACGGATAACACTTTTGAACTCAGGACAGTCGAAAATCTTAGGAGGAGCATAAAAAGAAAAATGGTACTGTTTACATATACGGTACTGTTCACACATACGATACGGTTGATATATACGGTACTGTACACGACACTGTTCACGGCACTGTTTACCGGCACTGTATGCCGACGTGGCACTGTACGATGACGTGGCGGCATTTGATTGGACGAATGATATGGCATTGACTGATGACGTGTCACGATTCTATTGGACCAAAAATGTTGACCGGTGACGTGGCAGAATGTTAGTGGACCGAAAAAACGTGTGTACGGTACATGCATATACACAGAATAACAGCCCTGATGATGTGTTCAATCCAATAGGAACTTGCTACATGGCACAATCCTGAGTGTCCAAATTGTTTTAATCCGATGGCCATGATTTACTTAGTGTATCTATAAAAAGGGGGCTCCCCCTCCTAATTTAACACCCCTGAATCCAGTTTTGAGCTCTATTTTTTGTAATTCCATCTCCATCTTGTATTTTCTACGTATTTTAATAAAATTTCCATTTTACCACTAGTTCAAATATGAGTGGCTAATTTCCTTTCAAGCTTGGGTTGAAGGTAAAGTCTCAACATGCTCCATGGGCTTAATTTGGTAAATTTACTTTTCCTTCCCCTTTAATTTATGTGGTTGTTTTGACTGGATATCGGCTGGAATAACCACCTCCCTAGGCAAGGTTATTACTATTTGGCATGGGAAGCCCTTAGCACCATATCTATTAGAGAGTGGTTCATAAGGAGTGAAAAATCCCCATTCATGATTTAATTGGTACTAATAATGAATGTTAAGCCGATGGTGCATGTTGAGTATAGATCCGGAGATCCAAGCATTTCATTTTAATAGTTTATTCCAACAGCTTTAATTTAAATTAATACATTGCCTACATAATTGTCATTATAAATCCAATCACCCACTTAGAAAATTAATTCTACATACAATTAAAATTCACCTCCTCGTGGGATCGACACTCGTCACCGTTGATCTATTCTACAATAGATTCGTGCGCTTGCGAGTTCAATAAAATTTGCACAACAATGGGTACTAAAATTAGCACTAGAATCATAGAACCTAAAAAATGGCCAAATTTCCCTTATATATTCATTGGTATTGCTTACTATTAGAAAACAACTTAAAACTAAAATAAGACTATCATTATTATCGTTGTAAACAAAGGTAATATTTCAATAGCAGCAACTACAAATGAGGCATTGGCAAGTCAGCAAATTACCATAAAATAAACCCAACTTCTTCTTCATATTCCTCTTAAGAAATCTTTGCATCTATTTCAAAGTCATCATCCATTTAACTCACCAACATAAGCATTCATTTAACTGATCAACGGAAGCATTCAACGTAATCAAGATCAAACATTAACTCAACCTAATGGATTTTGAAAGCTCAAACACGTCCAACCAATCAAACATGCAACAAGTTTATGAGCGAACTTGGAGGAACTTTGTTAATGGGAGGCTCATTAGATTTTCAAAACAAATATGGAGATGTTCCATGAGATTGAGGTGAGGAAATTTCATATGAACCCCGCTAAAAACTAATGCAACCTTAATCAATTTAGTCCCTAAGATCGAATCTATACCTGGAATTGGATAGAACCGCGACCCAATGCTTAATTGAAAGCATGAACTTTGATATGTGAAGACACCACAATCAGTTATGGATAATCTAATTGATAAGTCAAGAGTTTGAATTCCACGGATATCTAATAAGTTCAAAGAGTTTGTTTAAGAACCACAGAGAATTAACTCCCTCACAAATTGCATCAAAACTGTCTATCTCTGTTTATTGAGTACATTATATAGGGTTGGTTACAAGAATTTTTGAAAATAAATCCTAAACCAAAAATCAAACTGAAATCCTAATCTAAGCAAATAGAAAAGAATCTAAATCAAATCAGAATCCTAATCTAAGAAAATAGAAAAGAATCTAAATCAAATCAAAATCCTAATATAAGAAAATAGGAAAGAAATTTAAATCAAATCAGAATCCTAATTGATTTAAATGCCTTACATCAATTAAAATGGAAACTAGGCAATTAAAAGAGAACTAACTGATTTGTTTCTCCAATAGCCTCCTCAAGAAACAGAAAAGTATCCAAAAAAAGGGAAATAATATATTTTCCAAATGGGAAAGTATTCAAAAAGGAAAATAATATATTTTCCAGTCATAATGTGCAAGCCCACTTCCTATTTCATAGAAGTGATTATTTGGAAACTTTAAGAGCTTGAATCATGCATTTATCATGTGTGATTCCTTCAATGGGCCTCAACGAATTTGATTGAGCCTAAATTGCTTAAATCAATCCATTAAGTGCTTCTTTGAATTTCTTTGCTTGAGCTCTTGTGACGAGTTCGATAAGAACTTGCTTTGGATTTGAATATATTTCATCCCATATACTTGTGACATTTTTGTCCTTAATCTCATCATTCCCTTACTCTTGAAGAGAATTTTTCCTCAAATCATCATTTGCATTAAAAGAACTCAAATTAGAAACATTAAAAGTAACACTTACGTCATACTCATCAAGTAGATCTAGCTTGTATGCATTCTCATTGATTTGTTCTAAAACATGGAAAGGACCATCCTCTCGAGGTAATAACTTAGATTTTCTTTGTTATGGAAATCATTCCGTTCGCATGTGTAACCATACCTAATCACTGGGTTTAAATACTAGATTATGTCACCCTTTGTTGGCTTGTTTAGCATATTGCTCAGTTTTTCATTCGTTGTTGAACTTTGCCGTCTCATGTAACTATTTAACAAGTTTAGCTTTTTTCTTGCCATCTAAGTTAACAAGCTCAGAAACAGGCAGTGGAGTTAAATCTAATGGGGTTAAAGGATTAAAACCATGAACAATTTCAAATGGTGAATGCTTCGTTGTAGAATGAACAAAATGATTATAAGCGAACTCAACATGTGCAAATAAGCTTCCTAAGTTTTGATGTTCTTTTTAATGATAACTTGTAACAAAGTAGATAAAGTTCTATTTACAGTTCCTGTTTCACAATTAGTTTAAGGGTGACAAGTAGTTGAAAACAACAACTTAATCCCTATTTTAGCCTATATTGTTTCCCAGAAACAATTGTCCTGGGCATACCATGCAATCTCACAATCTCTATAAAGAACAAGTTAGTGACATTAAAAATATCATTCATTTTGTCGCATGGAATAAAATGTGCCATCTTTAAAAATCTATGCGCAACCCTAAAAATTGAGTCTCTCTCTCGTTTAGACCTAGGTAACCCTAGTACAAAAGCCATTGAAACATCAGTCCAAGGCGCACTAGATATTGGTAAGGGGGTGCATAAGCCATGGGGTTGCACTTTTGATTTGCCTTGTCTACAAGTGACACATTTATCACAAAGTCTCTTGACATCTCGTTTCATATGTGGCCAATAGAAGTGTCTCTATAAAGCTACCAAAGTCTTTACAACTTTAAAATAACCCATTAACCCTCCTCTATGGGATTCTCTTACTAATAAATCTCTCAAAGAACAATTAGGCATGCATAGTTTATTCTCCTAAAATAAGTAGCATCAAAATAGATCTTTGCTAAATGGCAGGCCACTCTTTCTTTTTGATTTTGAAATTGTGCATGTTAAAGTGGAAGATAATTCCTTGCCAAATTTTCTAACTAGATAATTCTTGTAGGGCTTCAAAGAAAGCTAACTCAACTTTTTCATCATACAAATAGCTTAAAGCATCACCAAAAAAGATACAAAAGAAACATGAATCTTTTTATTTCAAAAATTGCTCAATTCTTGTGGCCATTATTGAAGATAAACATATCAATATATGCGTGGAACCAAATGAAGTAGTCAATTTCTATTTTGCAGGTAATTCAAACTTTTGTCATCTTCCAGAAGACCGATGGTTTTATGAACAAATCTTGACAGAAACAGGTTCTCAGGTGTTCAACCACCATATGAGAAGTGGCAAAAAAGTGGCCTATAGAGTTGTAAAAATCTTAAAGATTATTACCAAAGAACAATAGGAAGTTACACCTGAATTAAGTAGAAGATTCAAGGATAAAAGAACTAGATCCACTGAGTATAATTATTATAATTATATTCATGCTGAGGAACATGCTATATATATCATAAATAAGAAGTTTGTTCATTCGTGGTTTTTACCACTTTTGAGTTTTTAAATATTGCAGCTAGTTTTTTGACTAGTTTACAGTTTGGGGTCCTGATAACGAATATTTACTAGAAGCCTTAAAGAAATGCTTTGAGAAATTCTATAATAGAAACAATTTCAGAAAGTATAGTGAAAAGTATGATGCATTTTGTTAGCTCCAATACTATTCCCCGGATTATGAAGTGATAATATAGCTCCAACTTCGATCCACGTAGTGGTCCAAGAGAAATGGTTCCAAAACTCATGAGAACCATCTTAACTAAATAGTGGAGCAAATTCAACTTCATGCACCTTAAAAGTGATAATTACAGGGCTCCTAAACTTTCTTCCTTTGTCATCTCAACTAAGGAGTCACTTAATTAGGATAAAGATATAGGTCTTCATAACACTAACCTTAAAATTGGAAAATTAGTCTCACGACTCTTAACCGAAGAAATATCAATAAATGAAGTTGAGATTTACCTAGAAACCCTTGGAACAAGCTCAAGGGATCACATCGACAAGGGCGAGAGAAAAGACAAAGTAAAGGCTAGAGAACATAAACCAAAAGGAAGACGGAAAACTATTGAAGTTGAGGAGTTCTTGTTAGATTCTTTGTCATCTTACAGCTCTAGTGAGGAAAGAATCTTAGGTGGCTATTCTTAGTACCTTGACGAATTCTAAGCCATTACTTTAAAAGAATCTTAAAAAATGGCTTCAATTACTATTTTAAAGGAATCTTTTCCAAAGAAAAGTCTAAAAGACATCAAGAGTGAGCAGCTCGACTCCACATTATCAAGGACACACAACTCACTTTCACTTTTACTTTTAATAACTCCAATAGAGTTTGTTTAACTAGAGTAAGGATTAAATAATTAATCAACCAGTTGTATACTCTCCTTTATAAAAGGATGAGCATTTGGTCAAGAGAGGCATGAAATCCTTTAAGCTTTCTTTTAATTTTAAGACTGTAAAAGAAGGTGGTTGTGTACTTCAAAGTGCTTCTTTTATAAAACTTCTTTTTTGTGTAATACAAATAATTTCCTAAATTTTTTTCATGCAAGTATGTTTAATTTCTTCTACTTCTTTTAATTATTTGTTACTATTTTTCAGTCCAGATCTTCAAATGATCTTGCTATAATTTGGTATCAGAGCCAACTGAGGTGCTAGGGAATTATAGATCCACGTAACTGGTTTTAATTTGGTTTCAGAAGAAAATATAGTCTTTTAAAGTCGTAGATCTACAATAACATTCTGGTGTTTTAAAAGAAATGGTCTAGGCGTGGTGTCTACACTATCTTTACCCATTTACCCATTTGCCAGGAAAGTATTAGGGTGTTGGGAACTCAGACAAATAAATACAGTCCAAAAAAATCTTCAAAACAAATCAAAGATGCATTCTTTGCTGAATTCTATTCAATTAGAAGATTAGGATCATCTTCTAGGTCAAATGAGTCGGTTGTCCAAATAAAAAACTCTCAAATATAAAATATTGAGAATCAATTGGCAAATTAGGAGATCCTAAGACTTTCTACGAGACAAGTATGCAACAAAGGATTGTTCTTTAAAAGAAAGAATTGTTTTATAGAAACAGTAGAGCAGATATATCCTACAACCAGGGATGTCATAGAAATAATGCTACTTCTTAAAAGGGAATTAGAAAAAGCATACAAAAACTTGGGATTTTTACATATCAGCTTAGTTCAGATAGCCATTAAACCCTTAACAAGGGAATGACTTCACTCAATCCTAGTATGCGTAAAAGACAAGCCACCCAACAAGTTCAATGATTCACTACTTGGCTTTGTTGAAACCACATAAAATAGTAGACCGATTTACTTCAATTTTGTCCCTAATTTTACTATACTCAAAGAGACAACAATGTTGAAAACGCTCTTGTTCTTAATTTATAAGCACATGAGTTTGATATGGAAATATAGAACTAGAAACTAGTAGCTTAGCACTTTTTTATCAGATCTATGTCAAAATTATGAACACCATAGGTCCAGACTTAAATGTTAGGGAGATTATTCAATATTTATGATCCAAAAGGTGAAACAACCATTTTTTAGCATAACCTTAATAAATCAAGGTTATCTATTCCTACAAGAATCACATGGGAATTAGATTAAATTGCCTGAGACTTAGATCTTAGATAAATTTATGCTAATAGCTCAAAAGAGTACAGGTCTAAAAGAGATTATAGAAAAAGACGATGGATTTGTAGTTATTAGCTTCAATTCATCTAGATCTAAATGGATCTTAACAATATCATAACTATCATCTAGAGTTTTCACCACTAAAGTACCTAATATATTTCTAAGAGGAATCAACTCTACTCCATCTGGTATAGCTCAGCCAATATATCATGTAGATGAAATATCTAAAAGACTCACTAACGACATGGCTTCAGACATAGGATATTATTCGATAAACATGCTCAAAGCAAAGTCAAGGATTTATCCCACTGTGAGGCTTTTCATGAAAGCTATTGGTCCTTAGAAAACAATAAGATAAGCTTTTCTTAAAATATTCTATAATATTAAAAAGGTCTCTATAGACATTTTTTATTACCCAGGGAGTTATCCAACATATAAAGCTTTTCATGATAGCTTCTGGTCCTTAACATATAGGACAAAAGGAAAATGGATTGAAAAAAAAGATTTTCTAACAAAGATTAAGATAGGCTTTTTCAAGGTATTCAATAATAAACGAAAGATCCTCAATGGATTTCTTTGAATTTATCCAAGCGTATTGTGAAAAGAAAGGATGAGAGTTTCCAAAAGATGGAAAATCTTAGTCAGTACGATAGATAGAGAGTTTTTTTTTTAAACTTTTGAAACAGCAGATGCTAGATTTATCATTACTCTTTAGGAAATCAGAAGAGTTTAAGGATATTAAGTACTTTTCATTTAACTACTTTATTGTATGATAACTTTTGTTTTTAATGTATGATGTTTTTTGGCGTATTTGATCATATATAGAGTCTTAGTGAATTTTAGATGGATCGGCAAAACAAAGTCATTGTAAAAAATGGTCTTTCGAGAGGACAATATGCTTACTTAGAAGAACGAATGTCAGTTTTCTTTCTAAGCCTTTCTTTCTTTCTTTCTTTTCTAACTTTGTAGCATTAAATGAACTAAATACTAACATTATTTATCCTACCAAATGGTGTTTATGACCCCATACCGCGAAAGAACTTCATTTCAACTAAGTGAGGACATTCTCAATATGACCTTAGGAAAACTAGAAAATCCAGTTCAGTACAAGCTAATGGTGATGAAGTGACAATAACATCATACTTTGGAAGCGCGAAACATAAATCCATAGTGATGGATATAAATATCATCGTCGAAGAGAAAGTGGATAAGATTTTCATATAGAGAATGATAGAATTTAGACAAGAATTCATTAAGGAATTTAATGAATTTTAGTTTATGCCAAATTCACTACAATTTGACCGAGATAGTT
Source organism: Luvunga scandens (assembly GCA_030449905.1). NCBI lineage: Eukaryota > Viridiplantae > Streptophyta > Magnoliopsida > Sapindales > Rutaceae > Luvunga > Luvunga scandens. Next base: position 272,612 of record JASUUG010000329.1, on the reverse strand, counting down.
GTTCAAATCTAAGTAAAAAGCAAGATCAAAGTAGGCCATTTGCAAAGGACCAAGCTAGGGCAATTGTAAGGTTATTGAAGGTACATCCTACTCTTTGAATTTTTTTTTATGGGTTTTCTATGCTTTACAGTAAATATTTTGTTGTTTTTCTAATAAAAAAGTAACAAAAATAGTGTTTACTATGTTGCTACTATTTCTTCTATTTTACAGTGAAATTCACACTGTTTTTACTATTGAGACAATAAAGTCTTTGGTGAAAACCATCATCTATAACCCATAACTATTTATGTTGTATCGTCAAAAATCAATAATAAATTATACGAAAGCTTACCTGAATTAATAATGTTGAATAGCTCTTTAGGGTTGTGCGGTTGGTCTTCGAAGTCTACACGTTCTCCTAGAGAATCTTTTAAGTTTCGCCATGCTCTTCCTCTGAAGATGGGATGTTAGAAAGAATGGAAAAGATACGTGCGGCCTAGGGAGCATGATTACTTATATAGACAACTGTTTCCTGTTGAGAGCTATTCAGAGTTATGGATTTTGGTACGCTTTTGCATAATTTATTATTGATTCTTGGTGATACAACATAAATTATTTTGGGTTACAAGTAATGGTTTTCACCAAAGACTTTATTATCCCAACAAGTGGTATCAGAGCCTCTTTATGTTGAATTATTGAGAATCAAATTTCATTTCAATTACCGATTAAATTTTTGGGTTTTCTTGAATTTGGCATTACTAAATTTGAAGAAAAAAATTATTAAGGTTGTTTTCATTTTTTAAGGATTAATTTAAAAAAAAAAATCAATATTTGAAGGATTCAAACTAGCAGTAGCCCAACCACCACCAGCGTTCGGGAAAGAGGAACGGTGGCCACTCTAGTAGCCATGCCCCAACAACCAAGCCACAGTGCAAGGCTTAAAAGCGATGACCATGGCCGCTGTATAAGGAAGAAGAAGCAGTGGCATGGCTGTCGCCTAAAAGAAGAGAAAAGAAGGAAAATGGTGCAATGGTTTCTTGGTTAATATCTTAAAAGTCCTTGATATGTTATAAAACTTTTTGTGTGCAAAATGGTTTAGGAAATTTTCATTTCAGGCTTAAACTTGTTTGGGCTGAATGAAATTTAGTTTGGGCCCAATATATTGGATTTAATGTATTAAAATTAAATGTTAGTTTACATTAGCACATTACAATTAAATATTAAGATTTAGCCAATTAAAAAAAAAATTAAAGGTTGGTTTGATTTGTGGCAGCACTGAATTAGTCAACAGTTAACTAGTTAACGGTCAACGTTGATAGTTGACTTTTGATCAGTGACCATTGACCAAACTTTGACTCAATTGTTTTTGGGTAATTTTGGTACAATTTTAAATTCAAAGATTAGTATGTTAATATGTATTTTGAGATGAATTAATTAAAGCAACATGTCACTAAAGTGACTTTTCTTGTGGAAATTAATTTATCTTGGAATATAAACGGTTCTACATATGTAATTTCTGTTAACATCGATTGGCCCAAAGAAGGTCTATATTTAATAGAATTACATATGCACCTGTGGTAATAAACACGTGATAATTATTCGATTTTACGTATGAACAATAAATTGGCCCAAAGAAAAGGAAGATTTATTTTTTGACATGTTCTTATTATCAGTGTTTGATTACTGCACCAAGATATCACTTACAAGTTAATATTTTATCCAAAAATAGAATATTAATGGAGTGTCCGGTATCTTGCGATGGGATTTTACCGTTATTTGAATTTATTTTTGCTTTAAGACTAATTTGAGCTTGTTTTGTTTGTTTGTTCTTCTCTGTTTAGTTATGCCTACTACTAACATTACTGCCAACATCAACTCTATTCCTATGATAAATGGCTCTAACTATAAATTATGGCACAAGAACCTCTCAATAGTTCTCAGAGTCATGGATCTTGACCTTGTGTTAATAGTTTATTTTCCTTCACTTCTTGTTGATAATAGTACCCCTAATGATCAAAGGAAAATGGAAAGGTGAGAAAGATCAAATCGTATTTGTATCATGATCATGAAAAAGGCCATTTTAAAAGCTTTCAGGGGCTCAATGACTGAAAAAGCAACAACAGTAAAAGAGTTTCTTGCACAAATTCAACAAAGCTTTGTCAAGAATGAAAAGGTTGAAATTGGTACGTTCTTGACAATTCTAATTTCAATGAAACATATGGGTAAAGGCAATATTAAGGGGTACATCATGGAGATGTCTCATCTTGCATCTAAGCTAAGAGCACTTAAGTTTGAACTCTCTAAGGACTTGCTAGTGCATTTGGTTTTAATATCCTTACCAACACAGTTTAACTAGTTTAAGGTGAGCTATAACTGTTAGAAAGAGACTTGGTCTCTAATGAGCTCATATTACACTATGTCTTAGAAGAGGATAGGTTGAAAAAAGATGAGGGAAAAAGTGCTCACCAAGCCTCTACCTTTAAGGGCAAGAATAAAGGTAAACAAAGAAAGAAAGATAATGAAGCTATAGATGCAGCACCTTAAAAGAAATAACAAAAGAAATCAGGTGATCCAGAAGGTACTGGTTGTTTCTTTTGTGGGAGTGAAGGGTATAAGAATAAGCACTCTACTAATTATCACACATGGCATGCTAAGAAAGGTATACTTCTTAGTTTGGTTTGTTTTGAGGTTAATTTAACTTCAGTACCTAGACATACATGGTGGATAGATTTTGGTTCAACCACTTACATCAGTGTGTCTATGTAAGGTTGCCTCAGTTGCAAAAAACTCAGTGATGGTGAAAGATACATCTATGTGGACGATGTCAAGACAGTTGAAGTTGAAGTAATTGAAAAATTAAAATTATTGTTAAAGACTGAATTTTCTTTGGATCTTGATAAAACATTTGATTTCTATTTCTATTTTGGACAAGTATAGTTTTTCTTATTCATTTGGGAATGAAAATTTTAGTTTGTTTCATGATTAAAAAATAGTTGGTTCTAGTTCTTTGTTAGGCAATGATAATATTTATATGCTTAATACAATTGTTTCATTTAATGAATCTCTACAATAAGTACACGAGATTTAAAAATAAAATTAACCAATGAGACTTCGGTTGCGTTATGGCACAAGAGATTGTCATATCTCTGGACGCAGAATGGAGAGACTTGTGTTATACACAATTCTTGACCCCTTAGATTTCACAGATTTTGATATTTGTGCTAATTGTATCAGAGGGAAACAAACCAATAAAAGCAGATATGAAGCCAACAAGACTTTGGATGGCTTAGAACTCATACATGTGGACATTTATGGGTCTTTCCCTGCACTTTCTTGGAATGGTCAACAATATTTTATGACGTTCATAGATGATTTTTCTATATAACGCTATATATATCTCCTCTATGAAATGGTATAGTCCTTAGATATGTTAAAAAATTTGAAGGCTGAACTTGAGAAAAAACTCTACAAAAGAATAAAAAAGCATTAGATCTAACCGTAATAGTGAATACTATGGAAGATATGATGGTTCAGGTGAACAATGTCCAGGGTCATTTGCTAAATTTCTAGAGGAATATGGTATTGTCCAACAGTACACTATACCGGGTTCGCCCACTATGAATGGTGTTGCTAAAAGATGAAATAGAATGCTTAAAGACATGGTGATGAGTATGATTTGTCATTCTACCTTACCATAATCACTTTAGGGATAAGCACCTAAAACTGTAGCATATATTATTAATAAGGTTCCAACTAAAGCGATTACCAAAAACCCTTATGAGCTTTAAAAGGGTAAGACTTCTAGTCTAAAGCACTTGCATCTTTGGGGATGTCCAGCTGTGGCAAGGCCTTATAGGCCTAATGAGAAGAAACTGGACTCAAGAACGATGACTTGCTATTTTATAGGATACTCAAAACAATCCTGATAACTCTATAAAATGAAAGTTATCTATAACACTTTTGGACTTAAATTCAGATTACTTAGAGAATAAATGAAATATTTTAATTGCATTTTATTTATATTTTGCATGCTTATCTATTTTTAGTTTATTTTCAATATATTAGGTTATTTTGGAATAAATTGTTAACATGTGTTTAATTGTAGGCAACTGGAAATGTAATTTTCAAGGAATGAATGTTGTGCAATGGGCTTGCAAAAATAAGGAAAGAAATTAGATGCAGAAAAGTGGAAATGAGTTTGAAATACTGCAGATGTGATAGCCAGTGCTGTAGTAACCAATGTTGTAGCAATCCTAGAGAACCAAAAGAGAAAATTTTACTCGAACCTCAAGAAAAAGGATTAAATTGCAGTTTCCTAATCTAGAAAATACTCACCATAGACTTCTGTTTGCCCTAACATTCAACTATAAAAGAAGCATGCACACAAAGGAAGAGAAAGAGAGAGACCTCAATCACAAGAAATAACCAAGAGAAAAAAAAACAGTAAAGAAAAGGAAAATTCCAGGGCTGAACAAAAGAGATTTCAGGCGTGAGGAAGAAGAAATCAAGAAACTAGAACGGTCACGTGCCTCTATCTCCATTCTATTTGTTTTCTTTGATTTGTGATGATGTTTATGATGGCTAAAACTATTTTTGTTTCTATTTTGTCACAAATCATGAACTAAATTTATTTTTGGTCGAGTGATAAACAAGTTTAATGGTTAATTGACTGAATTTTTTGTGTTGCTACATGGTTGCTATAGCATTTATTCTAATAATGCTTATTTTAATTCACTATTTCGGCTGACCACTCGTTTAGTGACACTAGCTAAAAGAGAGCCATAAAAAGACTTGTTTTAGTAGATCATATTAGAACAATATTTGGTTTTAGATTAAGTTTCCTAAGTTGGGTTAACTCAATTTAAATAGCGTCTTGCTTAATCTAAAACTAATGACGAATAAGATATAAGAATTCACCTTGTAGGGTATTATGAACTTAAATAGCAGAATGCTATATCTTGTGATGGCATAACAACTAGTAATTGTTAAGTTGTATATAGATATAAGAATTCCAACAAGTGACAGCTTAAGATGCATTAGAGTACTGCTTAGTGCTGTAAATTGTTGTAGCAATGGTATTGTAACAGAAAAATAATCAATGCCATTAAGTGAGTTGATTCACACAACTACATTATTCTTAGTGGTTATATTTTTGTGTGAAACATGCTGATTTATTTTATTGAATTTTATTTTTTTTCATTTACCTTAATTAGTTTAATTAGTTAACAAAAGAATTTAATTTAATTTAGTTTATACCATATTAATTGCGGTAGCAATTCTTATATCATCAATCCCTATGGAGGCGATACTTAAATACTCGACACTTTATTATCTGTTGTGTACACTTGTGCACTAACACTCAGAGCATATCTTGAGATTCACTCCAACAAGTTTTTGGGGCCGTTGCCGAGGATTGACTATTTATTTTGATTGATGAAATCAAATTTTATAATGTTTATTTAAGTTATTACTTAATTATTTTTCTGTGTTGACATGGTGTTCCAGCAACCGTTACATGCACAAAGACAAACAGATTGAGTTCTACTTTGATCTAGAAATTGAGAGAACTGTAAGGAGATTAAGAAGAGAGCAAAAAAATTCAAAAACTACCCTAATAATGGATGACTTACAAGACATGGGAGATTTGGACAATCGAGGAGAAATGCAACCATTGAATGCAAAAGGAGGTCAGAATGGACAACATGTTTTTGGGCAATTAGGAAACAATATCATTCATATGGCAGACAACAAAGATAGAGCTATTTGAGATGATGTTGTGTTTACTCCTCAAGCCATACATCCGGGCATAGTTAGACCTGAGGTTCAAGCGGATAACTTTGAGTTAAAGCCAGTGATGTTTCAGATGTTGCAAACAACGGGTCAGTTTAATGGACTGCCATTCGAAGATCCTTACCTTTATCTCAAGTTATTTTTGGAGGTGAGTGATGTTTTTAAGATTGCTAGAGCATCACATGAAGCTTTAAGGCTCACACTTTTTTTATTTTCTTTGAGGAACCAAGCATGAGCATGGTTGAATTCCTTACCATCAGATTCCATCACAACATGGAATGACTTGGCTGACAAGTTTCTGATGAAGTATTTCCCACCACTAAGAATGCAAAATTGAGAAATGAGATCACATATTTGCATTAATTGGAAGATGAGAGCTTGTATGATGCATTGAAGAGGTTTAAAGAGTTGTTAAGACATGTCCTCATCATGGTATTCCTTGCTGCATACAACTGGAATCCTTTTATAATGGTCTTAACCCAAGTACAAGACTAATGGTGGATGCTTCAGCAAATGAAGCTTTTATTATCCAAATTTTACAATGAAGCTTATGAGATTTTGGAAAGAATAGCCAACAACCATTATTAGTGGCCATTAACTAGGCAATCTGTAGTAAGAGGTGCAACTGGAGTACATAATCTGGATGCCCTAATAGTCTTATTAGCACAAGTCACCTTGTTAACAAACATGGTAAAAACTCTAACCACAACTTTAGCAACAGTTAACTAAGTTGGAGAAGTATCATGTGTCTATTGTGGAGAGGGGCATTTATTTTATAATTATCCTAGAAATCCAGCTTCAGTAAATTATGTAGACAACTTCAACAAACAGGGCCATAACAATCTATATTCAAACACTTACAACCCAGGATGGAGGCAACACCCAAATTTCTCATGGAGCAATCAGAATCAACATGTTGTAGCAACTAGTGGACAAAACAGACCTGCACAACCACCTGGATTTCATCAGCAAAATCAAGGTCAAAGAAACACTAGTAATGATCATATCAGTTCTCTCAAAGCCTTAATTTAAGAGTATATTGTAAAGAATGAAGCAGTTGTCTAAAGCCACGCAATGTCATTAAGAAACTTGAAGAATCAAGTTAGACAGCTTGTTACAGCACTCAGTAACAGACTTCAGGGAAGTCTACCCAACAACACAGAGGGCCCAAGAAGAGACAGAAAAGAACAATGCAAGGTGATCAATCTAAGATTTGGAAAGAATGTGTATATTCCAATAAGTATACCAAAAAAGAGAAGTGGGCCTCTTCAAGCTCAAGAAGAAATTCAAAATGAAAAAGAGTCTAGTCCTTCCACTAAACAACACATTGATGAGAGCAGCAGAGTTATAGTACTTGCAGTAATAGATAATTCACCATTTGTTAGAAAGGATGATACAACATCATCTGCAGCAGAACAAGGTAAAACAAGTGAAAACAATCTGTACAACCTACTACAGTACAACAATTTAGACATCCACCACCATTCTAATAGAGATTTCAAAAGCAAAAGCAACATAAATAATTCAGCAAATTCTTAGAGGTGTTGAAGTAACTTCATATCAACATTCCGTTCGTTTGTAGAAGCTTTAGAACAAATGTCAAATTATGTGAAATTCTTGAAAGACATTTTGGCAAGAAAAAGGAGGTTAGGAGAATTCAAAACTGCTACTCTAACAAAAGAGTACAACCATATGCTTCAGAGCAAAATACCTAAAAAATTGAAAGATTCAAGAAGCTTCACAATTCCTTGTTCCATAGGAACTAAATATAGTGGAAAGACACTTTGAGATCTAAGGGTTAACATCAATCTTCGCCATTATCAGTATTCAAGTAATTGAGAATTAGTGAATGTAGACCAACAACAATTACTCTACAACTTGCAAATAGATCTTATGTTTATCCAGAAAGGAAGATTAAATATGTATTAGTAAAAGTGGATAAATTCATTTTTCCACTGGATTTCATTATGTTAGACTTTGAGGCTGATAAAGAGGCACCAATCATTTTAAGAAGACCTTTCTTAGCCATAAGAAAAACTCTCATAAATGTTAAAAAATGAGAATTGACAATGAAGGTTAATGATCAACAAGTTACATTTAATGTATTAGATGTAATGAAGAGTCCTGGTGAGATTGAGGATTGCAATTTCATCAGTGTTATAGAGAACATGGAAATTGATGTTACGACATTTGATGATGAAGATGCTGATACAGTCAATATAGCATGGCTAGGAGAGAAGCAACCATTAAGAACAGATCGACATTTCAAATCTTTAGGTCTATCAAATAGGGAAATAAAACCTTTTGTACCTTCTGTAGAGTCCCCACCAGTTTTAAAATTAAAATTCTTGCCTTGACATTTAAAATATTTGTATCTTGGTGACAATGACATATTGCTAGTAATTATTTCATCTTCTCTGGATGTAGGTCAGGAGAAAAGCTTAGTAGATGTGCTGGGGAAATATAAGAAGGTAATTGGCTGGACTATGGTAAACATTAAAGGAATCAACCTATCTATTTGCATGCACAAGATTCAGCTGGAAGAATGCCATAGTAATTTAGTCCAACAACAGGGAAGGTTAAATCCAATCATAAAGGAGGTTATGAGGAGGGAAATTATTAAATAACTGAATACTGGAATCATATATCCCATATTAGATAGCTCATGGGTAAGCCCAATACAATGTGTACCAAAGAAGGGAGGAGTGACTGTTGTAGCAAATGAAAAGAATGAACTTGTACCTAGAAGAACAATCACCGGTTGGAGAGTTTGCACAGATTATAGGAAGCTAAACAAAGCTACAAGAAAGGATCACTTTTCACTACCCTTCATAGATCAGATGTTGGACAGACTTGCTGGAAAGAAGTATTATTGCTTTCTGGATAGGCATTCGGGGTACAACCAGATTGCTATAGCATTAGAGGACCAGGAGAAGACAACATTCACTTGTTCATATAGCACCTTTGCATTTAGGAGGATGACATTTGGCTTGTGCAATGCTCTAGCAACATTTCAGAGGTGTATGATGATAATTTTTTCAGACATAGTAGAACAAACACTTGAAATATTCATGGATGACATTTCAGTCATTGGAGAATCATATGAGGATTGCTTACACAATTTGGAAAATGTGCTAAAAAATTGTGATGAGACAAATTTAGTTCTCAATTAGGAAAAGTGTCACTTCGTGGTACTAGAAAGGACAGTTTTAGGCCATAGAGTTTCGAGGAAGGTTATTGAAATGGATAGGGCAAAAATAGAGGTTATTGACAAACTTTTATTACCCAACTCAGTTAAGGGCATAAGGAGTTTTTTTAGGCCATACTGGATTCTATATGAGATTCATTAAGGATTTATCAAAGATAGAGGTTATATGACAAACTTTTATTACCCAAACTATCTAAAGGCCTTTAAGGAATTAAAAAGAGTTTTTTGTTGTAGCCAAACCTGGCATGCCTTCTATATGAGATTGATTAAGGATTTATCAAAGATCTTAGGACATAGGAAGAACAAGATCTTTTGCTCTATTTATTATGTAAGCAAGACATTAGCCGATGCTCAGCTCAACTACACAACCATTGAGAAAAAGTTGTTGCTATTGTTTTTGCATTCGATAAATTTATGACATATTTAGTTAAAACTAAAGTGACTATCTATACAAACCATTCAGCAATAAAATGCTTGATTTTTAAGAAAGATGTCAAAACGAGACTGATTAGATGGATTCTTCTATTGCAAAAGTTTGATTTGGAGATTAAAAATAGAAAAGGAACTGAAAATCAAGTAGTAGATCATCTATCGAGATTAGAGGCAGATGCAAGCACCTTAGCCAAGTAAGACATCACAAAAACATTTCCTGATGAGTAGCTGTTAATGCTACTGCATACACAAATGCTGCAGCAGTCAAGGTTCCCATGGTATATAGATTTTGCTAACTATTTATTAAGTGGATTGCTACCACATAATCTAACATACTAGCGAAATAAGAGATTTCTCTATGACGTGAGGAAGTATTAGTGGGATGACCCTTATTTATACAAGGTGTACTCAAATCATATCATTCAAAGATGTGTGCCTGAAGGAGAAATTCTCAAAATATTGCAGGCATGTCATGCTGCAGCATATAGAGAACATTTTGGAAGCACAGAATAGCAACAAAGTGTTACAAGCAGGTTATTATTGGCCTTCAATTTTTCAAGATACTTACAAGTGTATTAAATGTTAAGATAGGTGTCAAAGAACAAGAAACATCTCTCAAAAACATGAAATGCCACTCACCAACATTATGAAAATTGAGTTTTTTTATGTATGGGGGATAGACTTCATGGGACCATTTCCACCTTCTTTTGGCAACCTATATATTTTAGTGGTTGTGGATTATATATCCAAATAAGTAGAAGCTACAGCTCTACCAACAAATGATGCCAAAGCCATAGTGAAATTCTTTCAAAGGAATATTTTCTCAAGGTTTTGAATGCCCAAAGCCATCCTTAGTGATGAAGGCACTTACTTTTGCAACAAGATATTTACTGCAGCATTGGTCAAATATGAGATGAAGCACAAGATTGTCATAGCATATCACCCTTAGTCAAATGATCAGGCAGAAGTATCCAATTGAGAAATCAAAAAAATTTTGAAAAAGGTGGTGAACCCTACTAAAAAAGATTGGTCTCTTAGACTACATGATGCTTTATGAGCTTACCGTAAAGCTTATAAGACACCAATAGACATGTCTCAATGCAGAATTGTCTATAGCAAAGGTTGTCATTTGCCGTTGGAGTTAGAGCATAAGGCATATTAGGCACTAAAATAATTTAACATGGACATGCATGTTGCAGCAAAGCATCAGAAGCTTCAACTATGTGAACTAGAAGAGTTAAGGTTGTTGTCCTATAAAAATGCAAAGATTTACAAGGAGAAAACAAAACAATGGCATGACAAACACATTCAGTAAAAGAATTTAATTCCAGGTCAGCAAGTTTTGCTTCAATATTCAATATTGAAACTCTTTCTAAGAAAGCTAAAATCAAGATGGTTAGGTCATTTTAGACTTATCAAAGTCTATCTTCTAATGTCGTGGATCTTAAGGATGAGAAAACTGGTCAGGAGTTCATGGTCAATGAACAAAGAGTTAAACATTATAATGTTGATGCCATACACAACTCAAGAGAGGATTTATTTCTCCAAGATCCAGTTTGAGCAAGTAAGGAAAGGTCAGGCTGAAAGACCTAAAATCAATCGCTAATTGGGAGGCAACCCAATGAAGGAAGTGTTTTAAATTTTTATAGTTGTTTTTGTTTTTTATGGTTAAAGTCTTCATTTCCTTGATTTTTGTTTTTGCAGCAAGTAAAAGAAAAAAAGGGACCTTATTGCAGATTGCTACAACAGCAGATTTCTTACTGCAGGAGGAGTTCATATTGACAGAATGGACTAAAAACAGAGGATGTTTACTGTTGTGAGTAAATGTGACAGTTGGCATAACAATTTAGAATGAAGATAACAAGGGATTACTTAATCCCTAAATTTTTTATTTTATCCTCTTTCCTTTTTAAATTAATTTGATTTTAAATTCAAAATATCCCTATTTTCAATTTTATCTCATTAATTATTTAATTAATTCCTTTTTCTAATTTGCCATTTATTTATTTCCTTTACTGTTACTATATATTAAGGTTTTACTGCGCCCATTGCCTTCTCACTTTCAACCTTTGTTCCCATCATTAACAGCTCTTGAAGGACCACTACTCATGAGGCTAACTTGTCCCCTTGACATTCTATAGCACAACTTTTAATGTTTTCATCATGAAAAAATGCAAGACCATCACAGCTAAACTAAAAGACCCCTCTCATTTTCACAATTACAAAACTAAGGATAAATTTAAAGAATTTATGGAGCCGAGGAAGATTTTGGAGGAAAAGGGTTTTCAGTTCCTGCCACAACCTTCTGGAACATGCAATATTGTTTATGCTGCAGTAGTAATGAGGGGCTGGTTAGACTTTTGTGCCCACCTAAGGGACCATGTGCTGCCATTAGTTAAAGAATTTATTGCCAACATGCTACAGCAAGACCAACGCACAATTTAGGTAATGAACACTCAAGTCCCTTTCTAACCAAAGGTAATTAATGCCTTTTACAATTTTCCATCTGATGTTAACTGTGAATATTCCAAAATGGTGGGAAGTATGACTAATAAAAAGTGGAATGATATGCGTAAGGCTCTTACAATGGAAGACAGTACATGGGCAAATGAGGAAGTAAAATTAATCAATAAGATAGATTTGAAACCGATGGCCAAAGTGTGGGTGAAGTTTTTGAAATCTAGACTGATGCCCACTATACACACCATCACAATGTCTCAAGAAAGATTGATTGTATTATATGTTCTTTTTAAGAGTCTGTTAATTGATGTTTGAATAATTATTGAAAAGGAAATTAGGGAATGTGCCATGAAAAAGTATAAAACTACTGCTTTGTTGTTTTCTTCACTCATTACAAGTATTTGCATTGTGTTTGGAGTGCATATCTTTGCTAAGGATGAAAGAATTAAGAAAGAAGGAGCTTTCACTGCTCAAACCATAGAAATAATTGCTGGTGCACCTACTGCTGTAACAATACCAGAACCTGTTAGAAAAGTCATTGGACTTAAAAGGAGGTTGCAAGAATTGAGTGACAGCATCACTCAATGAGTTGAAGTACAAAAAAGGGAGAATACTCGGTTTTAGAATTATCTAATTCACCTTGAAGACCATCTATATAAATTTGTTGTCTACATGAAAGATAAGAACCAAGATTTTGCTAATGAATTATTGCAGCAGTTTAATTTTGAAGCAGCAGCAAAGGAAGCTCTAGTAGCTGAAGCAGCAACCAGTGAAGAAGAATCTGTCTCTGAGGAAATACCACAACTAGTAGAGGGACAAAGAGGGGAAGAATCAAAAGAGCAAAAAAAGGAAGAAAAAGAAGTAGAAGAGCAAAAAGAGGAAAAGGAACAAAGTACAGATGATGAATCAGTAGAAGAACTAGAGGAGGCACCTCTAGTGGTTCCCCCTAAGTGAAAAAAAAAAGCACATCATTTAAGAAGATGAGGAGGAAACAAAAGATGAGCAGGATAATGAACCACCAACAATCTCCAGTAAAGGTAATGAAAAAGTTCTAAGTAAAGAAGACTTTAAAGATGACTAAGATGAGATTGATGCTGAAATTGCAACAGTAGTTAGCAGAGCTACAAGAACAGCTACAGAAAAATAGAGTCTGCTAGACATAATTACTGAAATCACTACTAAGGACATTGGTCCAACCACTTTAAAATGAACTCCACCAAAATTTTCAACCTCAACACTAGTTAAAAAGGGGTCCAATAGCATAAAAAGGCACAGCAGTCTAGAGGTGCTACAATAGTAAAAGAGCCAGACTCGAAGCGTACAAGATCCTATCAGCCCAAGATGTCCGAAGCTACTAGCACCCCTCCTGTCAATTCCTCTACAACTAGCATGCAAAAATCAGCTGCTACTCTAATGAGTTCACCAAAGGACCGATTGCGGGCTTTAAAATGAAGTGATCTCTTCCAACATCTATTGTAACAATTCTGCAACAACATGAGAGTTCCCCTGCCAAACATAATTTTTCAGACTTTTTCAAAAACTTGCTTTGCTATTTCTTTCTTTTATGGTTTTGTTTGTTTATGACTTTTTACTTTTTATTTCCCTATTTGCATGTTTGGTTTTTTTGCATTTAAATATTTTTGTAAATGTGAAGACACAGCACCGTTCAAGTTTGGGGGAAGTTGTGTTAGAGTATGATGTGCTTGTTATGTATGTTCTATTTATATGTATGAATGTGTGGATGAAGCTCTGTTGTCTGAATTTGTGTACGGATTGAAATACCTAATGAGGATTGATTGAGTGTCAAGTTTTGTGATTCCCAAGTAGGGATAATTCAAAGATGAGGGCTAAATTTTAGTCTCAACACTTAGGCTTTGATTAAGTTCTATGAGAGTGTTGTAGCAGAGACTATGTTTGTTAAAAGTGTAGAAAACATCTCAAGTTTGGGGGAAAATTTTTGTTAAATTGTGCTTTTTATGAGATGAATTCTTCTCTAATGGTTTAAGTTACTGAGTAACCAGGGCTGAGTATGAACCGATATGCAGACTTAAGTCCAAAAGCAACAAAAGCTATGAGCATGTCTGTAGCATTAGGTTAAAAAAATTATTTTAGTTCTCTATCTAGGATATTGAGTAACCAAGTCTGTTCATGAGCCTCATGTTCAGCCTTAAGTCAAAGGTACTTATAGATAAGACTATATTGTGAGCATTGCTACAACAACTCTGATTTGTGCATTGGTTGAGTATTTGGGTGTCATCACCACAAGTGATAGACATTCACTTGAAAAATTAATGATACATTGAAGAGAATCGAGACTAATTAAAAAAAAAAAGAAAAAAAACTTTGTTGTCGTAGCACAATTGAAATTTGTTGTGATTTTTGCCCTGTACATTAACGTGTTAATTTCTGCCCATAAAGTATGTAGTAGTTGTGCAATACTGCAGTACCTCTGGACTTGATCAAAGTGACACACACTTACTTTGGATACAATGAGGCCTAAGTCTAGACTTGAACTGCTGTGGCAATCTTGCATGATTAAAATTGTGATCTAAGGGTAAGAAAATCCTTGTAAATGTGATGACAGAGCTAAGTTATGTGTTTCATGATTGTGTGATTCAAATGTTAGTGTTGTTGTCATTAATTGAGGACAAATAATAGTTCAAGTTTAGGGGTGTGAAACTCTATGAAATGGGAGTTATCTATAACACTTTTGGACTTCAATTAAGATTATTTAGAGAGTAAATGACATGTTTTAATTGCATTTGAGTTATATTTTGCATGCTTATCTATTTTTAGTTTATTTTCAATAAATTAGGTTATTTTAAAATAAATTGTGTGCTTAAACATATGCTTAATTGTAGCCAACAGGAAGTGTAATTTTCAAGAAAGAAATGCTAGACAATGGGCTTGAAAAAATGAGGATGAAATTGGCTACAAAAAAGTGGAAATGATTCTGAAACAATGCAGATGTTGTAGCAACCGTTGCTGTAGCAATCCTAGAGCAACAGAAGAGAAAATTTTGTACGAATCTTAGGAAAAAGAACGTAATTTGTAGTTTTCTAATTTGGAAAATACTCACCCTAGACTTCTGTTTTTCCTAATTTTTAATTATAGAAAAAACACGCACATAAAGGAAGAGAGAGAAAGAACCGTTAATCACAAGAAATAACAAAGAGAGAAAAAGAAAACAGTAAAGAAAAGAAAAATTTCAACTATGAACAAGAGAGATTACAGGCATGAGGAAGAAGAAATCAAGAAACTAGAAGGGCCACTTGCCTCTATCTTTATTCTATTTATTTTCTTTGATTTGTGATGATGTTTATGATGCCTAAAACTATTTTTGTTTCTATTTTGTCACAAATCATGAACTAAATTTATTTTTGGTTGAGCAATAAACAAGTTTGATAGTTAATTGAATGAATTTTATGTGTTACTACATAATTGCTATAGCATGTTGTTTTGATAATGCTTATTTTAATTCATTATTTTGGCTTACCACCTATTTAGTGATATTAGCTAAAACACTGCTTAGAACATGTGCTTAATTGTGGGCAACTAAAAGTGTAATTTTCAAGGAATGAATGTTGTGCAATGGGCTTGTAAAAATGAGGAAAGAAATTGGCTGCAGATAAGTGAAAATAAGTTTCAAATAGTGTAGATACTGTAGCCAGTGTTGTAGCAAGTACTGTAGCAATCCTGGAGCAACAAAAGAGAAAATTTCGTGTGAATCTCAAGAAAAAGAATGCAATCTGCAGTTTTCTAATCTTGAAAATAATCGCCCTAGACTTCTGTTTGCCCTAATTTTTAACTATAAAAGAAGCACTCACATAAAGGAAGAGAGAGAAAGAACCGTCAATTACAATAAATAACCAAGAAAGAAAAAGAAAACAGTAAAGAAAAGGAAAATTTTAGGGCTAAACAAGAGAGATTGCATGCTTGAGGAAGAAGAAATCAAGAAACTAAAAGGGCCACTTGCCTCTATCTCCATTCTATTTGTTTTCTTTGATTTGTGATGATGTTTATGATGGCTAAAACTATTTTTGTTTCTATTTTGTCACAAATCATGAACTAAATTTATTTTTGGTTGAGTGATAAACAAGTTTGATGGTTAATTGACTGAATTTTATGTGTAACTGCATGATTGTTATAGCATTTTATTCTGATAATGCTTATTTTAATTCACTATTTCGGCTGACCACTCATTTAGTGATACTAGCTAAAAGAGATCTACAAAAGGACTTGTTTTAGTAGATCATATCAAAATAATACTTGGTTTTAGGTTAGGTTTCACAAGTTGGGTTAACTCAATTTAAATAGGGTCGTGCTTAATCTAAAACTAGTGATGAACTAGATATAGGAATTCACCTTGTAGGGTATTATGAACCTTGATCACATAATGTTATATCTTGTGATGGCATAAGAACTGGTCATTGTTAGATTGTATATAAAAATAAGAATTCTAACAGGCGACGGCTAAGGAAGCATTAGAGTTTTGCCCAGTGCTGTAATAATTGCTATAGCAATTACTAGATATAGGAATTCACCTTTGAGGGTATTATGAACCTTGATTGCATAATGTTATATCTTATGATGACATAACAACAGGTCATTATTAGGTTGCATATAAATATAAGAATTCTAATAGACGATAGTTGAGGATACATTAGAGTTCTGCCCAGTGCTATAATAATTGTTGTAGCAACGGTACTGTAATAGAAAAAAAGTCAATGCCATTAAGTGAGTTGATTCACTTAACTACATTATTCTTAGTGGTTATATTCTTGTGTGAAAAGTGCTGATTTATTTTATTGCATTTTATTTTCTATCATTTACCTTAATTAGTTTAATTAGTTGATAAAATAATTTAATTTAATTGAGTTTGCACCATATTAATTGCGGTAACAATTCTAATAGCATCAATTCCTGTGAAGACGATACTCAAATACTCGACACTTTATTACTTGTTGTGTATACTTGAGCACTGACATTCATAGCATATATTGAGATTCACTCTAACAGATCCCAAGGATATAAGTTTCATGATCACACGACTAAGTGAATTTTTGAGTTATGAAATGTTAGGTTCTTAGAGGATGTCGAGTTTGCGGGGGGGAAAATACAGTTAAAGACTTTGTCTTTAAAGATAAATATGTTGATATTCCTATAGGTGTTATTAGCATTGATCAGGGTCTCATTTCGGACTTTGTTCAAGACACAACATGTTAAGATAATGTTTAAGAACCCCTTATACAGGAAGTTGTTCTAGAATAACAAACTCTACCACCTCGAGAACCTATGCCATTAAGGAGATCCATTAAAGAAAAGAGAAATACAATGCCGGAAGACTATATTGTATTTCTCCAAGAACATGAGGTAAACATCGGCGTGATAGAAGATGATCTGGGGATATTCAAGAAAATTTCCTTCAATTAAAGACTTTGTCTTTAAAGATAAATATGTTGATATTCCAAAAAGAAGACATTGATATAAAGATTGAATTTCTCTCATTTGTTCGAAAGACTTGTTCAAGAATTACATTATGTTATTTAATGTTTTAGATATTAGATGGATGTAAAGATAGTGTTTTCAGAATAACAAACTCTACCACCTCGAGGTACAGTCAGAAAAATTTCTGTCCGGAGACCCAAAGAATATGGTTTGCAAACTTGAGAAATCCATCTATGGGCTCAAACAAGCATCTCAACAGTGGTATTTTAAGTTTCATCAAATGATCATCTTATTTGGTTTTGAGATGAATTTGGTGGATGATTGTATGTACCATAAGTTATTTTTCTGGTTTTATATGTCAATGACATTTTGCTTGCCAATAAAAATATAGACTTATTACACGACACCAAGAGATTTCTAACAAAAACTTTAAGATGAAAGATCTTGGTGACGTCTCTTTTGTATTAGGTATACAGATAAACTGATATCACTCTCAAGGTATTCTAGGATTATCATAAAAGAGCTACATCGAAACAATTCTCAAAAGAAATGGCATGTAAGATTGCAAATCAGATGATGCCCCTATTGCTAAGGAAGACAAGTTTATTCTCAATCAGTGCCCTAAGAATGATTTTAAAAAGAAGAAAATGCAGAAGATTCCTTATGTATATTTAGGTTTGTACGCGACCAAATATAACGTACGTTATTGGGATGTTGGGCAGATATCTAAGTAATCCATAAGTAGATCATTGGAAAGCACTCAAACAAGTCTTGCGGTACCTACAAAAAATAAAAGACTACATGCTCACATATCAAAGGTCGGATCAGTTTGAGATCGTTGGGTATACTGACTCTAATTTTACTGGATGTCAAGATAGGATGAAATCCACTTCAAGTTATATCTATCTGCTAATTAGGGTGTTGTCTCTTGGAAGAATGCTAAACAATCTTCTATAGATTTTTCCACAATGGCAGTAGAGTTCATAACATGTTACGAGGCATCCAATCATAGAATATGGCTGTAGAATTTTATCATGGGTCCGCGTATAGTAGATGGTATTGATAGGCCACTCAAGTTATTTTGTAACAATAAGTCAATAGTGCTATATTCCAATAGTAACAGGAGCTCGATGAAGTCAAAGTATACAGATATCAAGTCTCTAGTTGTTCAAGAAAGAGTTCAAAGTGAACAGTTGTCTATAGCGCACATCGGCATAGACTCCATGATTGTGCATCTACTTACTCAGGGATTGCCACCCAAGATGTTTCATGAGCATACTGCTCGTATGGGTGTTGATGAGATTGAGGACAATACTGTCACACACACGTGGTATGAGGCATATTCAGATTCTGTTCAAGTTCCCGTTGCCATCACAAGAGCTCGAGCAAAGAACTTCAAAAAAGTGCTTAATAGGTTGATTCAAGCAACTTGGGCTCAATCAAATTCGTGGAAGCCCATTCAAGGAATCGCACATGATATTTAGACCACTAAATGCATGATTCAAGCTCTAAAAGATTCAAAATAATCACTTCCATGAGATCGGCAAGTAGCTTGCACATTATGGCAGGAAGATATATTATGTTCCCTTTTTAGATACTTTCCCATTTCTTGAAGAGGCTGGTAGAGAAACAAATCAGTTATTTCTCTTTTAGTTTGATTTGATTTAGATTCTTTCATATTTGGTTAGATAAGGATTCTGATTTGATTTAGATTTTTTTCTATTTGGTTAGATTAGGATTCTTATTTGATTTAGATTATTTCCTATTTGCTTAGATTAGGATTCTAATTTGATTTAGATTATTTCCTATTTGCTTAGATTAGGATTCTAATTTGATTTAGATTCTTTCTTTACTTACTTAGATTAAGATTTTGATTTGATTTTGGTTAAGGATTTATTTCCAAAAATTCTTTTAACCAACCTTATATAATATACTTATATCCAATAACATAAGAGATAAGTTTTGATGTAATTCGTGAGAGAGTTAACTCTCTTTGGTTCTTAAACTAACTCTTTGAACTTATTGAATTTTTGTGACGTTCAAACTCTTAACTTATCATCAGATCATTCATAACTGATTTTGGCGTCTTATCATGAAAGGTTCATACTTTTGTTAAGCATTAGGTCGATGTTCCATTCAATTATCGGTTTAGATTTGATCTTTGAAACTAAATTGATTAGGGTCGTGTCAGTTCTTGGTGCGGTTTGTATTAGGTGTCATGTTATTTAAGGATATTCAGTTTTAGTGGGAGTTTGTGATTTTAGATACTCTTATGTTATAGACATTTTCAGTTATTTCGGCTTTTAAATATTTAAGGTTATTTTCTGCAAAAATGAAGTTTTGGTTATTGACACTTTGATTTTAGTATGGTTTGATCTCAATAAAGTTTAAGGTGGACTAGTTGGAAATAGGCATGTTAAGATCACATTACATAAAACTTTCATGCTACACATCTACATTATAATCCATGTTATTTAGTTGTACTGGCATAGTGGCCATTGAGGGTAGAGTTACAATAGCTGTAACAAAGGCCTATGTTGGTATGATTGATGGACTGGATTGGTTATAAATACATTTCGGTAATGACAGTAAAATTGAGCTCATACGGTTATTTTTTTGCAAAGCATAATTATAAAATTACACATATAGCCCAAGTGTGAGATTGTTGGATTTTTAATCTAGCATTGTTGGATTCTTAATCTAGCATTGTTGGATTCTTAATCCAATGTTGGGCTTATATATGAATAATTATGTGTTGTGGACTGTCATATAAGGTTAAGCTCAATTAAAAATGATCTATTAAGGTTTTTGGTATTATGGGCTTTAATGTATCTAATAGAGTGTTGGTCTTTAATGTGTAGAGACCCAATAGTTTTCTAATTTTATGATGGACAAATTTAGAAATACCTAATGACAATAAGAAACAGTTATCTATTTAAGTAGTCATGGTCCCCAGGTCACACGTACCTTTTCCATTCTTTCTGACATCTCATCTTCAAAGAAAGAGTGTGGAGAAACTTAAAGGATTCTATAAGAGAAGATGTAGATCTAAAAGACAAACTACACAATCTTAGAGTGCTATTAAACGTTATGAATTCAGGTATGCTTCCGTATAATTTATTATTGATTCTTGGTGATACAACATAAATAATTTTGGGTTATATGTGATGGTTTTCACCAAAGGATTTATTGTCCCAACATTTACACAAAAAATAGTTTATTTTACTGCTATTTTTGCTACCATTTTGTTGAAAAAAACTTGATGTTTTGCTATTTTGCAGCCAAAACAGTTTTAGTATACTGCTATTTTTGTTGCTATTTTGTAGAGAAAATCATGATATTTTACCTATAAAACAGTAGCAAAAAATAGTTTATTTTACTGTTGTTTTGTAGAAAATCATGATATTTTACTTGTAAAACTGCAGTAAAAACAGTTTTATTTTCTATTGTTTTGCAGAAAAATCATGATGTTTTACTTGTAAAATTGAAGCAAAAATAGTTTCATTTTACTGCTATTTTACAGAAAAAAACATGATGTTTTATGTACAAAAATAATTTTACTTTATTGCTGTTTTGTAGAAAAATCATTATGTTTTACCTACAAAACAGTGACAAAAATAGTTTAGTTTACTACTGTTTTTGTTGCTATTTTATTGCTAAAATTATAGTATTTTTCTTACAAAACAGCATCAAAATCCTTGCTAATTTCTATGACAAAGCAATAAAAATAGTTATATTAAAATAGTTATATTTTTACCGTCATGTTGCCTATCTTTTGCAGTTATTTTGTGGAAATAAATCTATTGCGTAATTATTTGTTGGTTTATTAACTTTTATTACAGGATACTTTTTGTAAGTTGGCATTAGACAATGGCCATAATATAGTGGCTAAAGATACGGTTTTCATGGATAATGAACCAAATGCAACTATACATGTCATACAATTTGCATCTATTGATGTATGTGCATCTATTGATGTTACAACCGCAAAGAATGCTCTCTTAACTCGATTGGCTTGTGATGAGTTTCTACTTCTTACCCAAGATATTGGATCTTTTTTTCTTTTTTAAAAGGTAAGGGAGGGTGGGCAAGCCCAAATCAATTTTTACCCCCCTTACCACCCCTAAGGATCTGACGCAAGTCCACGCGAGTGTGAGGGGCAACAGCTACACTACCAACCAACTTGACCACACCCTTGGGGCCCCCAAGATATTGGATCTATTGTGACTTGGCCTAAAAGACTTGTTATTAAAAGTGATAATGAGCTAAATTGCTTCATTGTACCATATATTCAAATAGCTAGATTGTTATTTTTTGTTTATTTGGTTCTCTCTTTTAATCATTATGTAACAAAGATTGGTTCTCAACATGTAGTAAGTCCAGGTATGCCTTCAGTTGTGAAAAGTGTTTTTTTTAATTTGCTAAGAATGTGATGTACCCATCCGGATCCATTATAATCCATTTTAATCCAAATATGTTTGTTAATTACACTACTAGAAAAATAGTCTTCATTGATACTATTTTGGTGTTAGTAACATGTTTCATTGATATCAAGTTTATTATCAATGATCACGATGCAACAAAAATACTGACACCTTTTTTCTTTTTTGGGTGAGCAAATCTATGTCACTAAAGTATCAAAAAAATGATTATGCACCATATGAATAATGAGACTACAGTATCAAACAAATATTGATAGAATGGATATAACAAACATAACAATACTATGGCATCAATGTTTTTTTGAGAAAAATTAAAAAAAATAGAAAATCAACATAAGGGAAATTGAAAATTTGTTATTGGCATTTGAATTGAAATATACATTAAACAATATGAAAAATATTACATTGTCATAAAAATCTAAAAATTATTACATTGCTTACCAACTGCAAATAATTTATAAACTAATATATAGTAGTAGCACAATCTTCCAAAACATGTTATTACCTGAGTAGATTCTTTTTTTCGATAATCGAAATGAAGTCTTCTATTATTGTTACCAGGTTCCATTTTGACATTTGCTCTGATTATTTAGTTTTGACCCATGTATGTCCTTTAGTTTATCGTAAGTCATCCTACATCATTCGAGATATGATTGAGATTTATTAGAAAACATAAATAAAATTAAAGTTATTTTTATACTTAGCAGAACTAGATCTGGTAATCAGTAACAATGTATTTTGTTAGCTAATAATAATAATAAGAAGAAGAAAACATAAATAAAACAAAAAAAAATTTAACTAGAGTATTACTTACAAAGTTAAAACTTCACCTTCAAAGAACTCAACGGCAACCAAGAACACTGATCATTCTTTGCATCACTATAGTCCACACACATGATGTAAGAGTATTGATTAGAAAGTGCTTTATAAGATCGTCCAATTCCAGGGATAGATGGAATGAAGCAATTAGAAATAAATTGTAGAAAAATAACCTAAATAGCAATCAATTTGATGTACAGGTGACAAAATTTGTCGTCGTAGGATGGAATATAAAACATGCAATTTATATGCCTTTAAGCATAAAGCTATGTTACTAGAGAAAAGAGTAACTTGTTCACAAAGAAGTTTGCAAAATCACCTTCAACGAGTGCCTCTAGCATTTTACTCAAAAGTTGGTTCCAAGTTACTTAAAAAAGAATTTAAAATGTCATATCATTAATAAATAAAAGATCTTTGTTAAAGGTCCAGCATCCCTCTTATTATTGACATGGATATTGAAATAATAATTCAAAATGAAGAATAACATTTGAAATATTTAACAAAAAAATGGATGATTCAATTCTTTAGACAAAGCCTTACCAATATATCAAGAAAAGAAAATGCTATGCTAAACCGAGTTTCTCTCAGCTATTCAGTAAACATGTTCCAAGCATATATTAAACTAACTCGTATATGCGATATATTGCAAGGACAAACAAATGGCACGTTCTACAAGGTCTAAGAATGTATTAAACAATACATTGAGAATACAAAAATCTCATTCTCAAAATCTAGAAGATTTAAATCTTTCTTTTAGGAATCCAAAATATTTATCAAAAAAATTTCACATATATGGTTTTGCATTACTTGGAATATATGTCGAAATTAGGAGAATTAAAATCAGGCAACTGGCTTTACTTGTTTACCATATCAAAAAGTTTTTCCTTATATTCTTGGTGGAAAATAGAAACTTCGGTGCACAGAGAACAGCAGTTTCAAACAGCAGTTTCAATGCACGGCAGACAGAGAGATTGCAGAGCATGGTGGCGAAGAATGGCTGCAGCAGGCGACGTAGGCAAAGCTTGCAGTGAGCGGATTTTAATCTTCTTCAGCATGTGACTTAGTTTTTTTTTTTTTTAAATCAAAGCTATTAACCAAACTCGTATAATGAGTCAGCATTCGGAAACTCTTCATCAAGATTCATTACAAAATAAAACCCACAAATTTCTAATATCAGAAAGAAGAAATGCGATCAAGATTCAAAAACAAAGAAGAAAACCTCAAGTTAATCAGCAATCGTCATTTCAATTCTTATTCTCAAGCCTCTCAATCCTCTGATTCAACTGCTCAATCTTGACAACAAGATGGGTCACTGAGTACAACAACTAATAGAACACCAAAGCCGACAGGATCAACAGTGCATTGCATTGCATTGACTTTTTATGTTAGACTTCTAGTGACGCAAATGCTTCGTCGGGATGCAGCGAGTAGTCCTCACAGAAAGGGAATGTCTCATACTTTCAGTAGATGTCCATGAGTAGAAACAAACAAAATAGCGCCACTGACAAGAACGACTTCAGGAGATTACATGTCATGGCAACGAGCCCGCGGTGGAGGCCATCGAGTCCCGAAAGTGTTAGTAGCAACACCATTCGAGAGCCATCGAGTGATTCAATTTATCGAGCAAACTATTTCAAATTCGACTTACGTTTGCTGAGAGTGTAGGTTTTGATTTAGGGTTTGTTCGGAGTGTGGGGTTTCAATTTAATTTCAGTTTATTTAATCAATATTTCCTTTGCTCTTGTCCTTTTTCATTGATTTTGCTTTTTTTGTTTCCGTAGAAAGAAAGGAGGGAACCGATTTTTGAAAGAGGGGGAAATGAAGAGATGAAAAATTTCCAAGTGTTTAATTTATAACAATAACATTTTAGCAATAAGAATGTCGCTCCATGGATTTAGGGAAATTGAAAAGATAAAAATAAAATTACCTTTGTAATTAGCATCAATATTTGGTTATGATACTATGGTATCAATGATCATTGATACTTATATGTAAAAAAGGCTTGAAATCGTTCAGCTCATCAAATGCTAATGGTTTTTTTATTTAGTATCAGAAATTTAGTATCAGTATTTCTCATTTTTCTAGGAGTTCTAACACTGAATGATGTATCTTAGTAGGGATGATATTCTACAATTTTATAGAATGGGACAAATATCTAGTAGTGTCATAAAAGTGTATTCATGAGGTGATGTCTTATATAAAACTTCTAATATTGCTATATATAGATGTGAAAGTGTATTTTATTTCAATTTTATGCCTTATACAGACTTCTATTTGAGAATATGAAGAGAAGCAATTTTTGGGAATGAGACTCACACAAGCAACTGCGAATTAAACAGAAAGAAAACTCTTTCCCTCTTTTTGTGATTACCACAAATAAATAGACAGAAAAATAAACTAATAAAATCTAAAATAATAAATCAACCACAAGATACACAGATTTTTATGTACAAAACCCAAAGTGGGAAAAACCACGAGACCATAGTCCGATAAAATCTTTCACTATATTAATGAGATTACAATATAAATTCTTCTTTAGGTAATATTAAAGGCTAACAATACCAAGAATCCAATATTCTTTACTTACAGTAACAGTTTAATATTTGTCTCTCTAACAGGTAGGTATCTCAACTAATAGCCAACAAGAGGGTAAAATAAAAATAAAGACCAGTATGATTGTAGAGGGTGATACTAGGAACTTACCATAAAAAATTGGGAGAAAACGAAATTAAAATTGCCTTCCAATCATATAATCAAAGATTAAAATCACTATTCTCAAAACCCAAAACACGTCTTTGTCTTTCTCTCTCGCCGCTTTTTCTTTTTCTTTCACTGTCCAGTCGCATTGCTTTATGTTCTTTATATAGATAAATTTCATGGCAAATTTCATATGCCCTCTTCAAGTTTCCTTTAATTGCTTAATTACCAAAATTTATAAAACTTTGGGCTTGAGCCACCCAATAAGATAGACCCAACACGACTCCCCCTCCAGATCATATGAGGGGCACCATCAAGCCCGCTTTCTGCATATAGCTTTTTGGCTTCTCCTTAGGTAATAATTTTGTCATCATATCTGACTTATTTTTTCGTTGTGTGTGTCTTCTCAATTTGCAACAGTGTCTTCTCAAGCATGTCTCGTATCTAATGATACCTCACATCAATATGCTTGGATTTCAAATGGTATGTTGAATTCTTTGCCAAGTGAATGGCATTCTGACTATCATAATACACAACATGGCTATCTTGCTTCACACTTAACTTTTGTAGGAAATTCTTCATCCATAAGGTTTCTTTGCAACCTTCAATGATTGCAATATACTATCCTTCAATGGTAGATAAGGCAATACATTGCTTAAGTCTGGACTGCCGCGAGACTGCTCCCCCCGTAAAGGTGAGCAAATATCCTGATAGGAATTTTCTAGAATCAATATCTCTTGCCATATCTACATTCGTGTACACTTGCAACACAGGTTTGTCACCACTAAAACATAAACACGCCTTGGAAATGCCTCTGAGATATCTAAGAATCCACTTCACTGCTATCCAATGTTATTTTCCTAGATTGGAGAGAGATCGACTTACTACTCCAACTGCATAGTAGTATCTGATCTTGTACAAACCATAGCGTATATCAAACTACCAATTGTTAAAGCATAAGGATCTCCTTTAATCTCTTGCTTCTCTTTCTCACTTGTAGGATAATGCTCGGAACTTAAGCTTGAAATGGCCTGTAAGTGAAGAAATAACAGACTTTTCCTTGCTCATGTTAAATCTTTCAAGAACCTTTTCAACATATTCTTTTTGAAATAACCATAACTTCCCATCTTTTCTATTACGGGAAATCTTCATGCCAAGAATTTGTTTCACCGTTCCCAAGTCCTTCATTGCAAAAGACTTGCTAAACTCTCTCTTTAGATTGCCAATCTTACTAGCATCCTGGCAAAGAATCAACATGTCATCCACATAGAGCAAAAGAATAATAAAATCATTATCATCAAACTTTTTTACGTAAACACAATGATCGCATATAGTCTTGCTAAAATCATGATTCTCCATGAAAGAATCAAACTTCTTATACCACGGTCTTGGTGCTTGTTTCAGCCTATCCAAACTTTTCTCCAACTTGCACACAAGTTCCTCTTTTTCCTTGACACTAAACCCTCTAGGCTGCTCTATGTATATTTCCTTCTCTAAATCACTATGTAAGAAAATTATCTTTACATCAACCTATTAAATCTCCAAGTTGAAGCTAACTGTTAATCCTAGAACAACTTGAATAGAAGACATCTTCACCACAGAAGAAAATATTTCTTCAAACTCAACACCTTTCTTTTAACCAAGACCTTTCACAATAAATCTAGCCTTGTACGTTGTTGTGAGGTACTTTCTATCTTCAACCTGTAAATCCATTTATTCTTTAGTGCCCTCTTTCTCTTAAGTAGCTTCATTAAGTCATAAGTGTGGTTCTCATTCAAGGATTTCATCTCTTCTTGTATGGCTTTAACTCACTCATTTTTATGTTAGTGAGACATGGCTTTTTAAAATATTCTGGCTCCCCTCCATTTATAAGCATCATATACTCGTGTGGAGGATATCTAGTAGAAGGTCACTGTTCTCTAGTAGATCTTCTCAATTCTAGTTCAAGTGGTGGTGGTGGTAGTTCTGGAGGTATTTGCTCAACTGGTTCTATTGGACCATCATTATCATCCTCTTCAGCTCCTCTATGATCATCATGAACTACAGGTGGAGAAACTAAAGTTGGAATAATAGGAATCTCTAGAGATGATTGAGACTCATCACTTTTCTCTTCATTACTAACTATCTGATCTTCAAGAAACACAACATCTCTGCTTCGGATTAGTTTTCTTGCCACTGGATCTTATAATCTGTACCCAAATTCTTTATGCCCATAAACTAAGAAAAATGCATTCCTTGACTTTATCATCAAACTTTGATCTTTTATCTTTAGGAATGTGAACATATGCTCTGCAACCAAATACTCTTAAGTGTTTACAAGAAACATTTTTCCTGGTCCAAACTCTTTCAAGTACATTGCCATCTAATAGAGCTGAAAGAGAAAGGTTAATCAAGTCAACTACAGTGTGCATAGCCTTTGCCCATAAAGATTTAGAAAGCTTGGCATCAAAAAGCATACACCAAACCTTTTTTCAATTATTTTCTTCATTCTTTCTTAAACACCATTCTGCTGCGGGGTCTTTGGTACAGTTTTCTCAATTATGATTCCATACCACTTAAATGGTTCTCTGTACTCACCACCATTATCTGTCCTGACACATTTTAATTTTCTTCTTGTCTTTCTCTTAATATAAGCATGAAAGAGCTTAAATATGTCAAGCACTTGGTCTTTAGATTTCAAAGCAAAAGCACACACTTTTCTAGAACAATCATCAATAAAAGTAAAAAAATAAAGTGCACCTCTTATTGATCTACTTTGCATCATACAAACATCAATGTGAATCAAATCAAGTATTAGCGATTTTCTAGATAAAGTAAAGCTTTTAAAAGCTACTCTATGTGCCTTTCCACTAAGTAATGAACACAAGTCTTGAGAGAGATACCTACAAAGCTAGGTAGAAATCCTTTTTTATTAAGAGTTTCCAACCCTTTCTCACCAATGTGACGAAACCTTTTATGCCATGTCTCAATGTCAGAATCTTTTACAACCACATTCACATCTTCTTTCTTGATCTTAACTTCTATCACATAGAGATTGTTTACTTTACTCTTTCTAGCTAACACTAGGGAGCCTTTGGTGAGCTTTCATTTCCCTTCATCAAATTGGTTAGTATAACCATCATCATCAACTTGCCTGTAGAGATAAAATCAAAGCTAATTTTTGGTACATGTCTGACATCTTTAAGCAACAACTTACAGTCAATGCTAGTTCCCAAGCAAATATTTCTTATGCCCACAATCTTGGATGCCCCTTAATTTCCTATCCAAACATGGCTATAATCACCATTAATATATAATGTGAAGTTATCGCAATGCACAGTAACATGAAATGAAATACCCAAATCAATCACCCAATCACTGGTGTGGCAAGTGACATTTACATAGCTTTCATCATAAACAATACCCATATCACTATCAACTATGGCTGCAGTGTTCTCTTTGTCATTTTTCTGAGCATCACCTTTTTCTTTCACCTATTCTCTTTTCCACAACCTACACTCATTTTTAACGTGACCTATTTTCTAACAATGAAAGCACTTTATGTTTCTCCTCTAAAACTTATATCTTTCTCTAAGGTTACCATTGTTCTGCTAGTGAGAATTTTTACTTTGACTTCTCCCCTTCCTTTCTTACTTTTCTTAAACAAGTGCATCTGACTTAGAGGGAATTGCTTCAACATTCTTTCTTCTACATTCTTCATTCCGCAACATATCTGTAACCATATCCAAGGTTAATTTTTTGTCGAGACTAAATTATTCACTGACACTACTAATGTCTCACAACTGTCAAGCAAAGAACTAAGCAACAACAATGCTTGTAACTCATCATAAAAAATAATTTTCTTACTAGTTAATTGATCAACTAAGCCTTGAAACTCACTAGTGTGTTTAGTTATATTGTGCCCCTCCTTGTATTTCAAGTTAACAAGCCTTTTCATTAAATGGGTTTTATTTTGTACTGTTGGCTGCTCATAAATTGTCTCTAATTTTCTCCAAAGAATGTCAACCCTGGATTCTTTTACAACTTGGTGGTGCACACTTTGATCAATTCATGACCTAATAATACCTATGGCCTTTTAGTTTAATTGAGTCCATTTCTTACTATCTAAATTAGCAGGTCTAGCTTATTCGCCTTCAATGGGCTCATGTAAGTCTTTCAAATATAGCAAATCCTCCATTCTAGACTTCTAAATACCATAATTTCATGATTTTAAATTAATCATGCATGTTGAAGGCTCCTCCGTCTCAACTATACAAGTAATAGAAAAACACAACTTAATGCTTTGATATAACTCAGTTGGGAAAATGACTCTCACAAGCAACTGCGGATTAAGCAAAAACAAAACTCTTTCCTTCTTTGTGTGATTAAAATAGGATGTGTACCACAAATCAATAAGCAAAAAAATAAACCAATAAAATCCAAAGTAATAAATCAACCACAGGAGACAGATTTTTACATGGAAAACCCAAAGCGGGAAAAATCACAGGACCATAGTATGATAAAATCTTCCACTATATTAATAGAATTACAACACAAATTCTTCTCTAGATAATACTAGAGGCTAACAACATCAAGAATTTTAATATTTTTGGCTTATAGTAACGACCTAATGTCTGTCTCTTTAATATGTAGGTATATCAAATAATAGCCAATGAGAGAATAAAATAAAAATCAAGACCAGTAGGATTGCAGAGGGTGATGCCAAGAACTTACCCTCAAAATTTGGGAGAAAACAGAGTAAAAATCTCCTTCCGATCATGCAATCAAAAATTGAAATCATTATTCCAAAAACCCAAAAGCACGTCTCTGTCTTTCTGTCTTGCTGTTTTTTCCTTTTGTCTCATTGTCGAGCCACCTTGCCTTATGTTCTTTATATAGGTAAATTTCATGGCAAATTTCATATGCCTCTTTCAAGTTTTTTTTAATTGTTTAGTTACCTAAACTTATAAAACTTTGGGCTTGGGCCACTCAATGAGATGGACCCAACAGTAATGTGGAAAAAAAATTCAGGTTTGCTGATCCTAAATTTTTTGCAAATAAGAGTGCTCATAACAATGAGGAAAAGGCCAAAAAGGTTGGAGCTATAACAGAGTTGGTCCAACCAAAATAACTTACCATTTTTCCATTTATTGAATCGTAAGTTGCAGATTCAAAATAAGTAGATTGTTATGGTACTTGGAATTTACAATGATTTTGTGTACAGAGCACAATGGATGTTGGTTGCTATTGATTCATATAAAGGCCAATTTTTTTTATTTTATTTAACTGGTCATAATCCCATCAAAACTGGAAAGAGATTACTAATTGGTAAGTTATAAAATTGTGCTTTTTAGCTTGCATTTTCTTTATATTAATTACTAATATATGCTTTTCAATTTTGAAATTAAGTTCACTAAGAATGTTCATTTCAGCACATGGAAAAATTAGTTAGAAGAATTGTAGTGGAAAGCAATCAAAGGAACATTTAAATTCAAATTCATAATAGTTTTATATAAGATTTTTAATACATTGATACATGAATTTTTTCATTGTATAACTTTAATCTATTACTTTTTCGTTTGTAGTGTCCTAGTTAACATAAAAACATTAAGCATTACGGATGTTATATGATGAATATATGTGGGACATTGTGGCCAATACTAATGTCTTTATTCTAGTAAGGGTATTAGTAATTTATTATGGGTATTTACTTATCTTTTTACAACAAAATAATTTATATATTTTTCACTTTATAGTTTGTCAAGACACAAAGCTACACTCAAAAGATTGATGAGGTTAGATGCAAGTGGGCTAGGCATACATGGCAACTTAGTGCTACATGTGAAAATTAATTGATTGATGCTTCAAGGTTAGTCTATATATATAATAGTATTTTGTTCTATAACTTATTATGATTTAACTATAACTTGTGAAAAATGAGTTTGATATATTTATTTTTTCTTTCTTTCTAAATAATGTTGTAGATTGCTAGTGGCGGTATGATTTGCTTGAAACTATTGCATGAAAACTTGATGAGAACTTAGATGTGCCAGATTACATGTATGAGAGCTAGTATTTTTTTGAAGATGAAGGATTGTCAAAGTTATTTACATTAGAATATGAGAATTTTGTTTGTTAGTATTGGAATTTGTTAGATATTGAAAGCTAATTGTGAGAATTTTAATGCAATAGTTAACATTTATTCAAGATGCATGAACGATTATCTAAGACTTATGTCGATTAAAACTACAAAGTCACCTAAGAAAACACCATGATGGTCTCTAACAACACCTCCAAAAGTAGCAAAAGCCAAGATTATTTTTGGAAAGACCATATGCATTAATCTTTAATAAAAAAAGCATCCAGAGAACATGAGTAATTGGTGGAGCACGACACCTATGAATGTTGATACCAATATGCTTAAGAATTGATAATTCATATAAAGTAGACATAACAAAATACTAACTAGGCTACCCAAGACGGCGGGTGAATTAAGTTCTTAAAACTTAAACAAATAAAACCACACAACATTTAAACTAATGTTTTAATAAAATCAAAAGCAACAAATTTTAACAATGCTTGAAATGAAAAGGATAAAGGAAGAGAGATCAAACATGTGATTTTTACGTGGCTCGGCCAACCGTGCCTATGTCCACGCCTCCAAGCTCACTTGGCTTGAGGATTCTACTAAGCAAGCCTCCAAGGCTTCAACAACACTTAAAATTGACTTCAAATGTGTCAATGAACCTTTACAACAAGAGATTATTCCCAATCTCTTAATCTAAGTGTATCCCAACACTTACAATCACTCAAAAATAAATATTATAATAAACCAATCTCTCACACAATGTATATGATTACAATTGAAATCTCAAAGTGTGAATCAATGAAATAAAACAAGTTTAAAGCTCAAAAGAGATTGTATACTCAGTAGCAAGCTCAAAGATAATTGTTGGATCTCTGTTGATTTGAATTTGATTGAGCCATTTTATAGTCGGAGCTGAAAACTAACCGTTGTTGACTTTCTAAGAATAATCATACTGCCGTTTGCTTTTATCGGTTAATCATTTTTGACTTGTCTAAATAGCCGTTATACATAATTTTAAATAAATAGTTTACCGTTTACCATTATCAAATCACCGTTTATTTCCAGAAACTTGCAAAACCAACTTATGTCTCCGTTTTTGCTAAATAGCTCAAGATTAGAAAGTTTTCTCCTTTCTATAAATTATCGGTTCACCGTTAGTAATAAACGGTTCACCGTTAATTTCCAAATTGCTCTGAAACAATTTTAAAGACTAAATCTTTTTCTGTAAATTATCGGTTCGCCTTTTATAATAAACAATTCAAGGGTAATTTCCAGAATCTATATTTTGCAACTTTTTGTAGAAAAATGATTTTCCAACTCAAGTTAATGGTCATTAAGCTTCTTTAAACATGTCTATGGCTTTAAGAAATTTATTTTAATAACCCAAACATTTTAATCAAGAACATATAAGTTTTGTTATCATCAAAATCAATATTATAAGATTAACAATCTCCCCCTTTTTTATGACGACAAACTTTATATGTAAAGGTAAGAAAATTTTGTTAACTCCCCCCGAATATAAGCTCCCACTGAAAAATTTAAAAATATAACTTATTCTCCCCCTTCAGTATATAAAAAAAAAAGAACAAAAGCATATATGTTTTTGACAAGTGAAAATTTCGGCAGAATCTCCTTTGTATATTAAGCATATCCTCAAAAACTATTAGGAAAATTTACACCCAAAAAATAAAAATCAATATTAAAACTACAACCAATGCTAAAATTATAGTAAAATCAATGTTAAGTCTCATATATAGCACAAGCATTCATAAAAACAAGAAACAATCCATCACACATAAAAGTATAAAAAAATGAGAATATTGTGTGAAATATCCAATACTTAATACATATCTAAACCATTTGGTTGATCGAAAATGTCTTTAAAGGTCAATATAATGCATGATTCATAAATTTACACAATTTAAAACATCTGATTACCATATTATAGAAAAACAAAGAAGATAGTTATCACGAGTAGATGCACAATCTATATCAAGAGTATAAACATTAACACACCTCTTTCCAACAAAGAAAAATTTACCATCACATGCATTTTCAATAACACATTTTGTTTTATAAAAATAACTCTATATCTTTTATCACACAATTGACTAATACTATGCAAGTTGTGCTTTAGATTTTCAACTAACCATACATTTTCAATGAGAGTTGAGGAAACTTTACCGACATTACCAATACTAATGATTTTTCCTTTTGAATTATCTCCAAAGGATATATCCCCACCATTTTTTATCTTGGTAAATCTTGAGAGCCATGAATAATCACCGGTCATATGTCTTGAACATCCGCTGTCTAAATACCATTTATTTCTCTTTCCCTTCTTCTTTGATTCATCTAGATATCCAAAACTTTTTGGGTCCTTGAGTATTAGTAATGGTTCCTTTTGGAACCCAAATACATTTAATTCCATAATATACATTTTTCTTAACAGGACATCTATAATTCATATGACCATTTCCATTACAATGATGACAAATAATTTTATGATTATTAGTGGAGGTAGCCTTAAAAAAGTAGCTTTTGTAATATTTTTGTTTCAAATAAGGCTTATACACAATTTCTCCTTTATCAAACACACATTTTATAGAAGTAAGTAATTTTTCTAAGTTCTTTTGACCATGTGTGAATTTTAACACAATCTCATTGAGCTTATTGCTCTTCTTTTTAAGTTCTTCATTTTCTTTGATCAAGTCATCAACATGTAATTTTTCGTGCTCATATGAAGTACTTTCTTTATCTTTTAAGGATGCGATCTTACCATGCAATATTTCATTATCCACTTCTAGTCCTTTGATCTTTTCATTTAGCAAATCATTGCATTTTTGTAAGGCATCCTTTTCATTTGAAAGTTCTAACATTTTCTTCTTAAGACATACATTTTTCTTACCAATTTTCATCATATCATTATGCAACTCATTAAAAGCATCATATAATTCATTATAAGGTGGAAGATCACTTACCTCATCAAACTCATCTTCTCATATTTCCATAAATGTCAAGTTTGACATTTCTTACAATTGTTCATCTTCACTTGATTCTTCATCACTATCATCCCATGTTGTCATCATGGCTTTCTTCTTGAATTTGTTGAGAAGAGGGCATTCCGATTTTATATGACCAGGCTTCTTACATTTATAATATACGATTGCTTCCTTCTTCTCCTTTTGACTCTTGAAGTTTTTGAATTTTCTTTGTTCACTCGATTCTTTGAAAAATTTCCTGAACTTTCTGACTATCATATCCATCTCTTCATCTTTAAGATTGCTTTTCTCATCGCTTTCAAATTTTAATGCTTTCAAGGCAATGTTTTTCTTCTTCTTATCTTCATCTCCTCTTTTAGCTGCTAAATCTTCTTCATAAGAAATAAGTGAACCAATTAGATCATCAATAGACAACATATTTAAATCTTTGGTTTCCTCAATGGCAGTTCTCTTAGGCCTCCTTTCCTTTGGTAGTGATCTAATTATTTTCTTTACCTTTTCACTATTTGAAAAGGTCTTACCAAGTGCTCCTAGAGTATTTACGATATCCGTGAATCTAGTATACATAGAATAAACACTCTCATTTTGCTGCATTTGAAACAACTCATAGTGCCTAGTGCATCTACTAATTTTGGATTCTTTAATCTGGTTTGTTCCTTCATAAACTATTTCAAGTTTCTTCCAAATTTCATAAGCATTAAAACAACCTGAAATTTTATGAAATTCTTTCTTATCTAAGGCACAAAATAGGGCATTCATAGCTTTAAAATTTAGAGAAGCTTTTCTCTTTTCCAGCTCATTCCATTCCCGTGAAGGTTTCAGAATATCTTCCTATTCTTCATTTTTAGTCATAGGCATGAATGGACCATAACAAACAACCTCTTATATGTCATAATCTAATGCTTGTAAATAAATTCTCACCCTAGTTTTTCAATATGGATAATCATTTCCATCAAAGAATGGTGGTCTAATAGTGGATTGTCTTTCCTTAAAACTAGAATCATTTTGGGTTGCCATGGATCTTTTACTCTAGATGGTTAAGTCCTAATAAGAGAACCTTGCTCTGATATCAAATGAAATACTAACTAGGCTACCCAACAGAGGGGGTGAATTGGGTTCTTAAAACTTAAACAAATAAAACCACAACAACAATTTAAACTAATGTTTTAATAAAATCAAAAGGAACAAATTTTAACAATGCTTGAAATGAAAATGATAAGGGAAGAGAGATCAAACATGTGATTTTTACGTGGTTCGGCCAACCGTGCCTATGTCCACGCCTCCAAGCTCACTGGACTTGAGGATTCCACTAAGCAAGCCTCCAAGGCTTCAACAACACTTAAAATTGACTTCAAATGTGTCAATGAAACTTTACAACAAGAGATTATTCCCAATCTCTTAACCCAAGTGTATCCCAACACTTACAATCACTCAAAAATAAATATTATAATAAACCAATTTCTCACACAATGTATATGATTACAATTGAAATCTCAAAGTGTGAATTAATGAAATAAAACAAGTTTAAAGCTCAAAAGAGATTGTATACTCAGTAGCAAGCTCAAAGATAATTGTTGGATCTCTGTTGATTTGAATTTGATTCAGCAATTTTATAGTTGGAGCTGAAAACTAGTTATTGTTGACTTTCTGAGAATAATCAGATTGCTGTTTGCTTCATCGGTTAACCGTTTTGACTTGTCTAAATAAACGGTTTACCGTTTACCATTATCGAATGACCGTTTATTTCTAGAAACTTGCAAAACAACCTTATGTCTTTGTTTTTGCTTAACGGCTTAAGATTAGAAACTTTTCTCCTTTTTGTAAATTATCAGTTCACCATTAGTAATAAACGGTTCACCGTTAATTTCCAGAATGCTCTGAAACAATTTTAAAGACTAAATCTTTTTTGTAAATTTTTTGTTCGCCTTTTATAATAAACAGTTCAAGGGTAATTTCTAGAATCTTAATTTTGACAACTTTTTGTAGAAAAATGATTTTCCAACTCAAGATAACGGTCATTAAGCTTCTTTAAACATGTTTATGGCTTTAAGAGATTCATTTTAATAACCCAGACATTTTAATCAAGAGCATATAAATTTTGTTATCATCAAAATCAATATTATAAGATTAACATATAAAATCGTCATGAGCAAAGACTTGCCAAGATAGATCCATAAGTAACCATGCTTCATTGAATTGAAGGATATTGTTAAGTTAGTTAGATTTGCTGACATGTAATCAAAGTTGGCATAATTTAGTTATTTTTGTTAATAAATTTGTTAGTGCATACTACCTATTTCTTAAGTGGTTAGCTCAAGTTTAAAGAATCTAGAATGTTCAGGAATTTTATATACATACATTTTGTAATTAGTGTTGTGCAAATTTTATTGAACTCGCAAGCGCACGAATCTGTTATAGAATAGATCAACGGTGACGAGTGTCGATCCCATGAGGAAGTGGATTTTAATTGTATATGGAATTAATTTTCTAAGTGGGTGATTGGATTTATAATGACAATTATGTAGGCAATGTATTAATTTAAATTAAAGCTGTTGGAATAAACTATTAAAATGAAATGCTTAGATCTTCGGATCTGTACTCAACATGCACCATCGGCTTAACATTCATTATTAGTACCAATTAAATCATGAAGGGAGATTTTCCACTCCTCATGAACCACTCTCTAATAGATATGGTGCTAAGGGCATCCCGTGCCAAATAGTAATAACTTTGCTTAGGGAGGCGGTTATTCCAGCTGATATCCAGACAAGATTATTACTATCTGTCTACAAAAAGTCAAAACAACCACATAAATTAAAGGGGAAGGAAAAGTAAATTTACCAAATTAAGCCCATAAAGCATGTTGAGACTTTACCTTCAACCCAAGCTTGAAAAGAAATTAGCTACTCATATTTGAACTAGGGGTAAAATGGAAATTTTATTAAAATGCGTAGAAAATATAAGATGGAGATGGAATTACAGAAATTTGAGCTCAAAAATGGATTCAAGGGTGTCAAATTAGGGGGGGAGCCCCCTTTTTATAGATCCACTGAGTAAATCATGGCCATCGGATTAAAACAATTTGGACACTCAAGATTGTACCACGTGGCAAGTTCCTATTGGATGGAACACATCATCAGGGCTGTCATTCCGTGAATATGCATGTACCGTACACACATTTTTTCGGTCCACTAACATTCTGCCACGTCGCCAGTCAACATTTTGGTCTAATAGGATCATGACACGTCATCAGTCAACGCTACATCATCAATCAATGCCACATAAGCGATCAATTCTTCATCATTCATCCAATCAAATGCCGCCACGTCATCGTATAATGCCACGTCATCGTACAGTGCCATGTTAGCGTACAGTACAGGTGAATAGTACCGTGTATAGTACCGTGTATAGTACCGTGTACAGTACAATATATGTGAACAGTACCATTTATCTTTTTATGTTCCTCCTAAGGTTTTCAACTGTCCTGAGTTCAAAATTACTGTCCGTTTTTTCATTTGATCTCTCGTTCATTATGAAATGACCATGATATCCCCTAAAATACATAAAATACTTAATTAAAATAAAACATACATAATTAAATTACAAGGGACTTAAAGACATAAAAGTAGAGATGTTAGTGAGACTTGGAGTGTAAAATGATGATTTTCTCCATTATAAATATACACTTTCTAGTACTCAACAATTAGCTAAATAACTTTTGATTCCGTTTTATTCATTAAATGATCTCTACCCTTTCCTTCATTTTCTTCCTTGCCAAACAAACTAGAAATCTTAACTTGGTATCGAGCTCTAGCTTTCAATTCTCATGGCTTCTTCAAGCTCAAATAAGAATATAAACTCCTCTATTTCCTCATTTACTTTCACTTCACCTATCAAATTGGATTGTTCGAATTATACGATCTGGAAGTCGTAGATCTTATCTTTAATGGATCAAAACTCTGTCCTAATGAGTTTTTTTTCTACTAAAATTGAAGATCCAACAACTGAAACACAGATTAATCCAACATTCACTTTATGGAAGAGAAAAGATTAGTTGTTGTTGAGTTGGTTAATGTCATCCATCAACATCGCAATACTCAGCCTTGTGGTAAATTCTCAAACCTCACTTGAGCTTTGGACTAATCTAGAACAACAGTTTAGATCTGAAACCTTTGCTAAGAAAATTCATTTGAAGATGATGCTTAACACTCTAAAAAAAGGTTCCCTATCTATGACTGAATTTTTTAGAAAACTAAAGGCAATCACAGATGAACTAACCATTGCTGGCAATCCTATTAAGTCTATGGATTTTCTCACTCATTTGATATCTAGATTAGGTCAAGCTTATTATCCAGTTGCTGTGTATATTAAAGCAAATCTTGCTAAAATTACTATTAATAACACCTACTCTATGCTAGTAACTCATGAGGCTAGGCTAGAGGTTAATCAATTAAGTGCTAGCAAGGAAGCTAAGCTGAACTATGCTTCTAATATTGCTCAAACTGAACCTAATAATAGTAAGAAATATAGTGGTCAGTTCAATAACAATTGGAATAAGACTGTTGGTTTTAGAAATGGTTATACTGGAAGCAGAGGTGGTTTTGGTAGAAACTTTCCACCAAATCGAGGAAGAAGAAACTGAAATGATGTTTGGAATGGCCTAACAATTGGAAACCATCCACAGAATTTTGGTAGGGGTGGTTATGGTGGTAATAACACTAGTAACTTTGGTCAGAATTGAGGATTTATGAAAAGTAAAGGAGTATTGGATTCAACCACTATTATTGTAATTTGCCAAATCTATTTTAAACCAAAGCATACAGTAGCTAAATGTATAAACAAATTCAACAAAGACTATGTTCCTTCTTATTATTTATATCCGAACTCACTAAGGGTTCATTATTTTAAAACTTCAGAATGAGCAATAGCTTATCAATGATGGTACATTGATAGTGGAGCTACTCATCATCTCATCAATAATCTATAGAACCTAAATACTGGAAGAGAATATTCAGGTAATCAACTCTTGCATGTTGGTAATGGTCAAGGTTTACACATTTCACATATTGGCTACACATGTCTTTATACATCTTATAACTCAATTTTGCACTTGAAAGATGTTTTATGTGTACTTCAACTTACCAAATATCTCATTAGTATTTCTAAGTTGGTAGAAGATAATGATATAACTATTGAGTTTGTTGCGAATATGTGTTTTATAAAGAATAAGAAAAAGGAAATGCATATGGCTCAAGGGATTGCTAAAGGAAGATTGTATCAGTTGCTGTCAAAGGATGATTTTGTCTTTAATTCTTGTAATTTTAGCTTTGTTCCCAAGTCTATGCTTTTAGTTTTCAATAATTCAGTCTATAATCTTACTGATGTAGCTGTAACTAAGATTTGTGTTCCACAATATAATGTGAATACAACTAAGTCTAAATCAGCAAACTTGTTTCATCAAAGATTTGGTCATCCTAATAAACACACATTAAAGTGTATTTTTTCATCTCTTCCTCTCATTTCTTCTATATCTAAACCTGATTTTTGTGATGCTTGTCAATATGGTAATGCCCATCAACAACTTTTTTATTCAACAGGTATTAAAACAAAAGCTCCTTTAGAGCTAATACATACTGACCTTTGGGGCCCAACACCCTCAGTTTCTCTAAATGGTTATAGATATTACATTAGATTTGTAGATAATTATAGCAGATACTACTCGATTTTTCCATTGTCCCCAAAATCAGAAGCCTTGGACACCTTCAAATACTTTAAAAATCTAGTAAAAAAATAGTTTGGTTATCCTTTGAAGTTTTTGTAATCGAATTTGGGGGTGAATATAGAAGTTTTGAAAGCTTTCTTGAAGAGAAAATGATAGGTTTTAGATATAGTTGTCCCCATATACATCATCAAAATGGAGTTGTTGAAAGAAAACATGGGCGTATTATTGAAACATTGCTCACTCTCTTAGCACAAGCAAAAATGCCTGTCTTTTTAGTAGAAACCATTCCACACAGTTTCTTTTCTCATAAATAGACTTCCAACACCTGTGTTAAACAACATTTCTCCCTTCACTAAACTCTATGGTAGTAGAAATCCTGATTATCAATTTCTTAAAACATTTGGCTGTGCATATTTTCCTTTTCTAAGACTATACAGCAAATATAAGCTCAACTTTCGTACACAAAAATGCATTGTGATTGGTTATAGTCCAATGCACAAAAGTTATAAATGTCTTGACTCCACTGGAAAATTTTATACTATAAGACATGTCCAGTTTAATGAGTCTGACTTTCCATATTCTGAACTCTTTCCTTCATCCAAATATGCTAAAAAAATGTCATGAGATTAGCCAAACATGTAATCAGTTTAGCAATTTCATATTCCTTTTAATATTACTCATTCTCCTACTTTTATTGTCATTCAAGATAGCAACCAGATGCAGCCTTTTGGCAGTCCACTTATACCAGCTATAGGACCTAATTCTGTTCACTCACGTTCATCATCCACAAACCTTCCTTCTCCACACAATCAGTCATCACAAGATTAACAACAACTAGTATTGCAAACTACACACCAATCAATGTTGCAAAATATTCATCCTATGGTAACTAGAGCTAAAGTTCGAGTGTTTAAACCTAAGACATACTTGGTAGACACTCAAAATCTTGAACCATATTTAGTCAAAGCAGCTTTAACAAATACAAAATGCAGAGCAGTTATGCAAGCAAATTTTGATGTTTTACAGCAAAACAATACCTGGGTTCTTGTTCCTAAAGAGGCAACTAGAAAAATTGTTGGCAACAACTGGGTGTTCAGAGTAAAATATAATCCAGATGGCAGCATCTCAAAGTATAAAGCAAGGTTGGTTGCAAAGGGTTCCATCAAACACAAGGAGTAGATTTCTTTAAAACATGTAGTCCGATTGTCAAGCCTTGCACTATTAGAGTTATTCTTAGCCTTGCAATCATTGGTGCATCAGACAACTGGATATCAATAATGCTTTTCTCAATGGCATACTCACTAAAGATGTTTATATGCATCAACCTGAAGGTTCAGTCATCCTTAATTTCTGACACATGTATGCAAGCTTACCAAAGCTCTTTATGGCCTCAAATAAGCTCCAAAAGCATGGTATGAGAGGCTGAAATCTTTATTGTTAAACTGGGGCTTTATTATTTCAAGGTCAAATACTTCATTATTCATTCATCATAAGGCAGGGGACATTGTTGTGGTTTTCATTTATGTTGATGATATACTAGTCATTCGATCAAATACAAAACTTGTGGAGAAGGTTATCAATCACTTGGGATCTAAGTTTGCATTGAAAGATCTTGGTGAGTTTAACTATTTTCTTAGACTTGAAGTTACTTCACCTATTAAAGGTTTACACCTTTTCTAAAATAAAGTATATTGGAGATTTACTTAAGAAAGCTCAAATGCTAGACAGCAAAGGTTGTTAAACTCCTATGAGTTCCACTGAGAAGTTAGTCAAGGATAAAGGTGCACCTTTTGAGAATCCTTCACTTTACAGAAGTTTAGTTGGTTCTCTACAATATGTTACATTAATCAAGCTTGAAATTGCATTTACAGTTAATAAACTGAGTTAATTTCTTAGTGCCCCACCAGTATTTCACTGGCAAGCATGCA
This sequence comes from Luvunga scandens, assembly GCA_030449905.1. Classification (NCBI taxonomy): domain Eukaryota; kingdom Viridiplantae; phylum Streptophyta; class Magnoliopsida; order Sapindales; family Rutaceae; genus Luvunga; species Luvunga scandens. Next base: position 230,618 of record JASUUG010000329.1, on the reverse strand, counting down.
AACGAGTACTGAGATATTTACAGTCTACAACAACTTTTTGGACTACATTTTATATCATTAGAGCACTTACTCTTAAAGCTTTTTCAGATTTTGAATGGGGTTCAGACTTAGATGATAGAAAATCAGTAAAGGGATACTGTGTTTACTTAGGTGGCAATTTGATCTCATGGTCATCTAAGAAGCAGCATATGGTTTCCAGAAGCACAGTAGAGTCAGAGTACAGAGCTCTTGTATGAGCAGCTTCTAAAGTACTCTAGATTACTTATTTACTTAAAGAATTGAAAGTCAAGCTGCTGTAAGTTCCAATTCTTTATTGTGACAATAAAAGTGCTGAACCTTTGGCCAATAATCCTAAATATCATTTTAAAACTAAGCACATTGAGCTAGATTTACATTTTGTTTGTGAACACATTGCTCAGAAGGAGATTCAAATCTGTCATGTTCCCAGCTGTGATCAAGTTGCTAATGTCCTTACTAAAACGCTAGCTGTTGATCAATTTAACTATATGAGATCCAAGCTCAATGTCCTTCCCAAACCTTGAGCTTGAAGGGGGCCATTAAGTTAATTAGATTTGCTGACGTGCAATCAGAGCTGGCATAATTTAGTTATTTTTGTTAATAAGTTTGTTAGTGCACACTACTCATTTCTCAGGTGGTTAGCTCAAGTTCAGAAATCTTTTATACACATTTTTTAATTAGCTAAAGAACTTTTGATTCTATTTTATTCATTAAATTATCTTTACTCTTTCCTTCATTTTCTTTCATTTTCTTCCTTGCCAAACAAACTAGAAATCTTAACTGATATTGATTTTGGAAAATGTAGTAATTCTTAGCTTTCCAAATTTGATGAAAAAGAGACAAGTAAGCCATGCGCCCAAAGAAGATTACAAGAGCCACTTGGGAACGGAAGCTTTGGTGGAGATATTTTGCCATAGATCTCTGAAAGTGCTTGAAGCATACTAAAGGTACCTTTGGGGTTGTTTTGGATTATGAAAGAATCACATTTAGTGGAGATTTTTCAAAAATCAACTTTGAAAACAATTTGATAATATGTCTGGCAAATTTAAATTCTTAAGAAATCACTTATCAAATAATTTGATACACATATTTGGTAAAGGATGGGGATATTTGAACACACTAGTTTCCTTTCAACAAACCTTTTTTAAATAAAATAATTATCAAGTTATAAATTATTAATTTAATTCATTGATTCTTAAAAATCAAAAAATCACACTTTGAAAATAATTTGATAACATATATTTGAACACGCTCAAATTCATTAAATTTGAATTAATTTCTACTAGGGCTAGTTATTTACTCTAAACACTATTTGAACACATAATTTCCTTTCAATATGTATTTTTTAATTAAAATAATTATTAAATTATAAGTCATCATCTTAATTCACTAATTCTCAAAAATCACAAAATTTGCTCTTGATTAACTAATTTATCTCTCTATTATAATAATGGTCAAAACCTAAACTAGTTTCTCTCTCTTTCAATTTTTCTTTCTTGCACTTTCTTTCTAAATCAATTTTACTTTTCTTTTAATTTTCATTATAATATTATCATTTATTGCCAATTATTATCATTCAAAGTTTGTTCTTTCGAGATTAAATAAAAAAAATTCTATAGAATTAAAGTGGTGCAGAAACTTTTTTTATTTTATTTTTATATAGTGGGTATTATCTCTTTCATGTTGTTTTAGATTACAATAAGACTAAATTTGTTAATTTTTGAATAATTGTTAAATCCAATATTTACTTTGTGCACCATAATATTTTTTAAGGGGGAAAAGATAAAAGGAGAGAGAACAAAATAAAATATGTATTTAATCAAATTATATTTTCTAACTAAAACTTTAATTTATAAACTAGTACAGTGAGGAAATTAGTGTATTTAAATAGCCCCACCCTTTGGTAAATTATGCTTAATTATAAGGTGCACATTAAAATTATTAAAAAAAATATATTATTTTATTGTTAAAAATAATTATCAACCATTATTATTATTTATTAGTTAGATATTTATTACATATTACTGAGTCATATTATTGAGTAAAGTAATAAATTAATTAGAAATTTGATAAATAATTAACAAAAAACTTTTATAAATAGTTTAAAATTTCCTGTGTTGTTTTGTCATCATCGTCGTTAAGGTCGTCATCGCCAATCATCGGAACAGAAATTCAAGATCTGTGTCGTTGAAGTAACATCATCGGCAACGGATAAATCAGAGACCTACACGCACCACCCCAAGCTTTACCGCATCGTGCCGCAGCCGTCAAACGGCGATAATTTTTGGTGCACGGCCACTTTTACCAGGAGAGGAATTTGACAGTTGGCTTATTTGAGGCGGCATTGTAAAACAATCTTTGATGTTTCATATTTGTCAAATGTACATTAAATTGTCACTTAGTTGACAATCTAAAACAATCTTTGATGTATTACAACTAATTGATGCATGCATGATATGTGTAATTAAATTTAATAAAAAGTTACTTGCACAATGATTTTTCAAAATAAATACACGCATATCATGGTATTATTTTGTTTATTGCATAGTTAATATGCTACCTCTGAAGTATTCTAGAGCTTGTATGGCAATGAACAAAGGTGTGATCGAATTAATTTTTGTTGTGTGAACGACAAAAGCAATAGGCTGAGGCTAAGGGAAAACTACGCTTCTAAAGGTTATCCTCTCTTGGAAGTCTATTGTAAATCATCCTCGAGGACCAAAGTAAAGAATCTAGGAGGAATAGAATTAGACTAAACAAAATTTTCCCATGGCATAATTGGTGTTTTTTTTTATCCTAGCTGTAGCGCAGCAACTGAAAAAGAGAGGGCGTCATCCTTAGATTCAAACCTAAGCTTTGTCAAGCCCAAGCTCAAGCCCATATAATCTGTAAAAGGCCCAAGTCCTCTTAAAGCAAATTTTTAAAATATTTTTTAAATAAAGTTATAAATTAAAAAAAATTATTCAATACATAATACTACAATAGATTAAAAGCCTTAAAAATAATTATTCAATACATGATTATCATTTATCCAACACACAAAATAATAACAACACAAGTACACAACATAATAAATCGCAACTACTAATATAAAAAATAAACTAATCCAATATTTGCAGGCCATCTTCTTCCTCATCCTTCAATTCCTCTCCGGTAAAAAGTTCTTGTTTAGGAACTCCACCTAACAAAAAAAAGTGTTAAAATACATAGTAAAGTAAAAATAATTAATAATTGATTTTGTAAAGAATATTTTTATACCTCGACTGTTAGTAGCTTATAACCAATGCTGAGAGCACATGATCGTTTCCAATGTGTTTGGATGTAATCTGCTTCGATGCAGACTCAGTGTTCTAACCGCCGTACTAAAAGCCTACTCTGAGGCAACAGTTGTCACAAGTATGGCTAACAAATCCTTGGCTATCTTAGCCAAAATAGGATATTTGCCTTTGGTCATCTTCCACCATTGTAAAACATTAAAGTCCAGAGTTCTGTTGACTAAAGGATCCTCCAGATACCTATCTAAGTTGGACTTCGAACTAGTAGGTTGATAATTTTGGGTTGCATATATATCAAAATCACCCATATCATCTATATCATCAAAATCAATATGAGATTGGTCGGAAGAAACAACAATTAAGGTAGAAGACTCACCAACAACACTAAAATAATCTAATATATAACCTACTTCATTTCTTAATCCTTCTCAACCAAAATATTGAATATTACCCAAGATATCTCCAAAGTATTAAAAGATTAGATTACAGGTAATGTTAAACTATATTAGGCAATTCTTAATCATAAAAAAATATAACAAAATTTTACAATCCCAACAATGAAATGATCAAAATGCCTTAAGAATATCATTTATGTCTCCTAACACCATCACGTAGTCAAAATTACTGGACTTGCAACCTCCTGTTAGGAAGGGGGTATAATAAAATGGGACGAGTATAAATTCAGTGAGCTCAGTGAGTGGATAATACTTATTGTAAAATAATTATATCATTTCTATATATGATTTTACCAAACTATATATGAGAAACATGAATAAATTATTTAATCTTTAAATCATGTAACTGACATTGAAAAGAATACATAAACAGATACGTAAAATTACATGAATTTAAAACTATCACTAAACAAATACCCAAGGGAATGATCTTGTCGTACCTAGAGCTCATATGACAGTGCAATGACATCCTGTCTGGGTATTGTAATGCCCAAAGCTACCATGAGTAGACCAATAAAGTGCTATCTCATATATCTCATATGTGTCATCATATTTATGAATGCATGAACTAGTCCCCAGAGGACAAAGGCACCCAAGCACATGACACAAAGCCTCTATGTGTGCTTAGACAGGCCCAAAGGCCTCTATCTCATCTATATCATATGTATCTCATTTACTGACTATCTATTATCATCATACAACATGTATAAGGCCCCAAAAGGAAAAAGTGCCCAAACACACGGCCCAAAGCTTCTATGTGTGTTTAGATAGGCCCTAAATGTCTCTTATCTCATCTATATCACTGTAACCAGAAGAAAAAGGTATTGTCTAATGATTTTGCAAACAACCTTTTATGCACATAAACATAAACATATAATCATATTTTAAATCTCCTTTCCTTTTCATTAATATACTTTAAATCAATTTTCTTTTCTTTAAAATACTATCATGCATTACTCAAAATCGATAGGGAAACCAATAATCATACATGTTTTAATAATAATATCGATACATAAATAAAACTCACTTGTAGAAAATCATTAAATCAAAGCATTAAATACTTATTTCGCAAACATAATTTACTATACGTTTTTTATGCAAATTTTATTATACTCATAAGCATACGAATCTATTGTAGTATAAATTAATTTTGACGAGTGTCAATCACACGAGGGGCTAGATTTAATTGTATGTAGGTTTAATTTTTCAAATTTGTATGTGAGTTGGTTGGATGTGATTTATTTATCTTAAGATTAAAAATAAAATGGTGGGAATGAAGTAAAGATGAAACAATACAAATAAAGTACTTGAGTCTTTGAATTTACACCCAATATTTCATCAAGGGCTTAATATTTTTTTTTAATATAATTAATTTATGAGGAGGTTATTTCTACTCCTTATAGTCCCCATTTTGAAAAATATGGTATCAAGTACTCATTATGCTAGGGAAATAATCTTCTATTAGATGTGGTAAGATTGTCCACTAAATTATTTAGATGAATTCTTTGCAACAATGAGTCAAGACAAACCACAAACACTAGAGGGGATTTTCTCACTAATAAATATAGTGTAAAGTGTTCATCGTGCCAAATAGTAATAATTTTGAACTAGGGACCATGTAAAATCTAAAGAAGATTGTTACTATTTGTCAATGATGAGTTAAAACAACCTAAATAAATCTCAAAGAGAGAGAGAGAGAGAGAGAGAAAGTAAACTTAACATGCTAAGCCCGTGAATCATATTGCGACTTCACCTTCAACCCAAGTTTGAAATTAAACTAGCTACTTATTTTGAACTAGGGGTAAAATGATAATTTTATAAAAATACATAGAAAAATACAAGATACAGTAAGATTTAAATAAAATGGAGCTCAAATTTACATTGAAAATTGTCGAATGGGAGGAGTCCCCTATTTATAGATACAACATGTAGATCATGGCCATTCGATGAAAATAATTTGAACACTGAGGATTGCGCCACTTGGCAAGCTCTGATTAGATAGAACACATCATCAAAACTGTCATTTCATATATGTGTATGTATCGTACATGCATATTTTAGTCCACTAATATGCTACCACATCAATAGTCAACACAAAAGTCAACTTTTCGGTTGAATAATGTGCTACCACATCATTGATAAATGCCACATCAACATTTTTTGGTCTAATAAGATGCTGCCATATCATCAATCAAGGTTGCCATATTATCAGTCAATGCCATATCATCGGTCAAGGCCAATGTTAAAATTCTTATGCATTAATTTTGCCTTTTATGCACTTTCTAAGGATTTTTCCTATTCTGAGCTTAAAAAATGCTATTCGTTTCATTGTTTGACTTCTCGTTAATTGTAAAATAACAAATATACTCTTAGAATACATAAAATACTCAAATTATAATAAAGCACACAAAATCAAAGCTTAATGGACATATTACATGAAAGTATAGATATTAGCGACAAACATGGTGCAACGTAACGCAAAGCCAAAGATAATACTTATAAAAATTTAGAAGTCATCATGTTATCCAATGTCAAAAGATCACACAAATTGCCTCGAATTTTATTTTATTTTTATTTTTATTTTTATTTATTTACTTTTTTAAACTAAATTCCAAAATTAAGAAGATACTTTTTTAAAGTAATTAAAACTCCATATTCTACCATCTTTGACTCCAAAATTTATAAAAAATTAGTAAAATTGTAACAACACATTATCGATTATTACATAACTGTCAATAATTTCTTCCCACTAACTAGAATCAGACATTGTCCTCAATGTCTAAAAGGAAAGAAGTAAAGTTTAGAACTCATCACCTGAACATTGCAATAGAAGAAAATATTTACAAATGGACGATTAAATCTAATTTATGCTTCTTACTACTATTGTTACCATCATCAGTCGACCAATCCAATATAAGAGTCTTAAGCTGTAAACCTGTAAAAGATCGAGTAAGTTGTTAGCTGTAGGAGCATAAATAAAGAGTTGTTTCACAGTGAATGGAATGAAACTTTTTTTAACTGCATGGTTAAGAAATACTATCAAGCCATTATAAAAATTATTAACATTTAACAAACCAATGAATGTTTAAATGGGCCTAAGATGTGAATGTAATCAGTGCCTTTAAAGTTTTAAAATCTCCTAGCAAGAAAATAAAGGCATAAGCATGATTTAATATTTCGGTTATTCTTTTTAGCATACTTAAGATGACTAGTTGTTCTTCAATTGGTGAGTCGGGCATACATTCTTAAGGTTTTAGGGTTTTTAGGATAATACTGAGCACTTGACTTCCTTTAGTGTAAGCAGCTTACGAGACACGTCTTGATAACCCTCAGTTACCTCATCCGTATATCAGGTTTATTTTTCTCTCTGCTAATACTCGACCAAGATCTATCACTGTTTGAACAAACTCTTTGTATTTTCCATAACAAAAGCCAGAAAGCACACAAACGTTCTTGAATTTTCTATCCAAAGTTGTTGCCATTAAGTCAATTCTCAAAAACAACTTGTGAGTGCTTAACAAAATAAGCTTGTTTTTAAAGATCTTAGTGACAGACATATACACAACTATAAATGAGGTGGTGTGTTTATCAAATAATGCATAAAGTTCGTGGCTTAAAAGTAAAAAATAAACAGCGAAGAAAACAAATAATAAGGAAAGATAAAATCACACCATTAAAAGTAATAATGCAAATTATAAAACAATAGTAAAACAAAAAGATATGTACTGGTAGTTATGACTGTGGTTAACATTTTCCTCTAAAGTTACGTCTAGAAATGGCTTGAGCGCTCTCTATGGGTTGAGGATATACTTTCATCCAGTTTTCTTATAAACTGGCAAACACAGTTGTTTATAGTCAGATTTTCGAGACTGTATCGTGCATGTTCTTTCTAGAACAATAGTTGTAACTAGGAAATTCTCTCTATATGTATCAACTAAGATGTGTTTCAACAGTAAAAAAGACGTCATCCAATGACTTTTTATTCAAGCCATCCCTAATGAATTGAATCTTGTCTTTCTTATTGTCAGACAACATTTCCAAAAATTTGCACGGACGTCTTTTGTATTCTATTCGGGCACACTTATGACAATAAACTTTAAGTCATCTAGCTCTTTATTTTCGTGAATAATTTCTTTTCTTACAACAAATTTGGGTGGTAACTCTTTTACTAATCTTACTTTAGCTTCGATTAGCCAACAAAGGTCAATGAGGATGTTATTTCTCATAAGCAGTTGTAAGCGTTCGAATCGAGCTTTATACATTGTGACAATTGCATTTTGATAAAAAGATGGAAATTACTTGTAAAGCTTTGTAAGAATTGAATGTCATACTAGCTTAGTAAATGACATGAGAGATGCAATTAACTTATTGGCCTAATACTACTGCTATTGCATAATAAAATGCATCACACATGAGTTCAAAAGGTAAGTTCTAGTTTAGGGGCTAAATAATGGGTGAAGAGGTCAATAGCTGCTTTAATTTTTCAAATGCCTTAAGACATGAATCATCAATAACAAAATGTATATCCTTAGCAAATAAATTGCATTAAGGTCTAGAAATCTTGCTAAAATCTTTAATGAAACGTCTATAAAAACTAGCATGCCCAAGAAAAAATCTTAATTTTTTTACTGTTTTGGATGGAGGAAAATTGGAAATGAGATCCACTTTATCTTTGTCAACCTTAATACTTTTGTTCAAAATGATATGACCGAGAACAATACATTATTTCACAATAATCTAAAACTTCTCCTAGTTTAAGACTAAATTCTTCTCTATACATCTTTACAGAACTAGTATTAGGTGATGCAAATATTGGTCAAATGAATCAAAAAAAGCTGAAAGTCATCCATAAAACTTCAAGGAAATGTTCAACCATATAAAAAAAAATACTTAACATGCATTATTTAAATGTAGCATTCATGTATAGTATTCTTGTATTTGCATAAAGTGTTAAAAGGGCAAGTGAAAGTAGGTTTTGGCCCTTTGGTGCTATGAGGATCTGATTATATCCTGAGTAACTATTTAAAAAGCAATAAAATCCATAGCCCGTTAATCTACAAGCATTTGATTGATAAATGGTAAAGAAAAATGATCTTTTCATGTGACAAAATTAAACTTTCTATAATCAATGCGCACATGTCATCCTGTAGTCACTTTAGTTGGTATTAATTCATTGTCAACATTGGTAACTATATGACTCTTGACTTTTTATGTATAACCTGTACATGACTGACCTATGAACTATTAGAAATTGGATAAATTATACCTGTATTTAATAGTTTAAGGACTTTAGTTGTAACAACTTCTTTCATATTAGGATTTAGCTAACGTTGCATTTCCTTGGTAAGTTTAGTATTTTCGTCAAAATGAATTGAATATATGTAATCTACTAGGTTTATACCTGTTGTATCGTCTATGGTCCATCCTAATGCATTTTTGTGCTTTCTTAAAATATCCAATAACTTACTCTTTTACTTGTCATCAAGAGAAAATGCAATGATTACTAGCAAAGTGTTTTTATCTCCCAAGAATGCATACTCTAAATTGTCGAGTAATAGTTTGAGCTCGAGCCTTGATGGAAATTCTGATGATGGGTTGAGTTTCTTTCTTGATGGTGCCAGTTTCTCTATTCTTGATTTTCATTTATTAGTATCCATGAATGGTGATGAGTCAAGTAAGGCATTGACCTCATCAATTGATTTGTCAATATTAAAATTCAAACAAAAATGAGTTATATATGCTTGTAAAGGATTATTACTAAGAACAGAAGAAAAAGTATAATCAACCAATTCTTCAGTTAAATCTACATCAACAATTCCATCATCTTTATCGTAAAGGTTGTTTGGCAATGTTAAAAATATTCAACTCCATGGTCATATTTTCAAAAGACAATTATATATATTCGATCTTGCTTGGAATGTGAGCATTGGTAGTTGCCAAAAAATATCATTATAAAATAATAGGGATATGCTTTTTTTAATCCTGCATTAGTTGAATGTCAATCATAATAAAGTCAACGGGGAGAAAAAACTTGTCTACCAAGATAAACCTCTACAATACCATGATGTATTTTCATTAATCGATCTACAAGCTGCAACACAATTGGAGTTAGGAGCAATTCTCCTAGTCTAAGTTTCATAAAAATTGAGTAAGGAAAAAGATTTACACTAATTTTGAGTCCAACAAAGCATTCTCAAATATGTGGTTCCTAATACTACACGAGATAGGAGCAATTGAGTAAGAAAAAAGATTTACACTAATTTTGAGTCCAACAAAGCATTCTCAAATATATAGTTCCTAATACCACATGAGATAGTGGGAGAGCCTAGGTTAGGATCATTGGATTTTGGAGCAATTTTGTGTTGGAATATAAAACTAATATTTTTTGTTAAAAATGCCTCGTTCGAATGGGAATGCTTCTCTTTTTAGTGCAAAAGTCTTTTAAAAACTTGGCATAAGAAAGCATTTATTTTGTAACATCAAGCAAAGGGTATTAACATGTACTTGTTGAAAGATGTTTATAATCTCACATGTGTAATTTCCCTTCTTTGCTTTAACTAACCTCTAAGGGAAAGGAGCTTTTGGGACGTATTCTTATGGGTTGCTTTCTTATTTCTTCTGTGATGATAATTCCTCAGAATCTTAAGTCTCAACTTGAGTTGTCTTTTTCACCGATATTTTCATTTTGTTGTGGACGTCTTTGCATTTTCACAAGGTCATGATGGCTTTGACCTCTTTATGCTACTAGAGTGAACTCGTACTCACTTTATATACTCTCTTAGGATGGGGCACTAGCTGACTTTGGAATTTACCTTTCTCAATAGTCATAGCCAAGGTTTGAACTGGAGAGGCATGTTGACTTACCATCTTCTCAAGGCTTGAGATTGATTAGGCTTATGAATTGATACCAACTCTGATCTTATTTCGCAACTCATCAATGGTGTGATTTTGTTGTTTCAGCGTGGAGTGAGTCAAACTTTTAAAATTCTTAAGTGCCTCTTCTCATGGTTTGGTTTATGAGTAGCTCTAATTCAAATTGTACTGTCTAAATGGTGGTTAAGAGATTTAAGGAGCTTGAGGAACTGGTTGCACTAGTGTTGGTGGAGTTAGAGTTGTTGTTCTGTTCTATTAAAGTCCATAAGACCATGAAAAGTTGGGATGGCCTTTCTATCTAGGATTATAAGTATTGGATTAAAGATTATAGATTAGCTACTTTCTTATCAAGTTTATAGCATTAGCTTGATCTAGGTATGAATCATGGTCAAATTGATTATAAGCTTGTGGCTCTATTGATTTGTAGCCATTAATGATACTGTTTGTTAAGAAAGTCCATCAACTATTGCTTTGACTTTCTTGATATCTGGTCCTGAATCACCAACATAGATTTTATTTACTCTCTTGATTTTTCTCACATTTCTGAATGATCAACTTCACTATTGGAAATTATCTGCTTGTTGCTAGAAAAAATCCCAAATTTCTAATGTGCTTTTAGAAATTAGCTTACCTCCATTTGTTGCCATTAACCATTCTTGCACATATGCCAATAGTCCTTTCAAGAAGTATTGACATTGGTGTCATTTCTCGTGCCCATGATGTAGACACTTCAAGAATAGCACATTGAATCCCTTCCATGCTTAAAAAAAATTGCTCGTTTTCTCCTTGAGTAAACTTTGAGATTTTCCTACGAACAGCAATGGTTTTATGCATTGCAAAGTTTTTATTTAAAAATTTAGTTACCATTTGTTCCCATGATGTGATACTATTAATAGGCAATTTATTAAACAAAGAACAAGCTCTATCCTTTAGAGAAAATGACAATAATCTAATCTTAACATCTTTATTTAAAAAATTTTCATATTTAAAAGTTTGACAAACAATATGAAAATCATTTAAATGATTGTATGGGTCTTCATTTTCTAGGCCATAGAATGATGGGAAACAATTTGGGCACGCCTTCTAACTTGAAATTCCTAGCAATTACATTTAGGTATATTATACATTACGTAATCAAATTAGCTAAAGGACTAAAATAATCCTTAAATGGCCTCTTTTATGGTGCTTGTGGTTGTTGTTTCAAATCCATTTAAATTTTATCCTAATTTTAACCTTTGATGCAATATATTTATGTGTGCAAAGTGTCTTTCTAGTTCATAATATGTAGGTTTTAGATCATGTGATTGTGACCTTCGACCATACATACAAAGAATACATATAAATTAAAAATAAAACTACTGAAAATAAAGAGAAATGAGAAGTTACAATACAAATTATATATATATTGAGAATCCAATGTAAACAATACCTTCCAGCAAGAGGGGCACCTACCATAGTAGCTTAGATTTTGTCTGGTTTGAATTCAAACTAGCACATCTATCCTTTGCGCCTCTCCATATATATGTGCTTTAGCCCTGATTACTCTCATGTGTGTGTGTGTGTGTGTGTGTGTGTGTGTGTGTGTGTGTGTGTGTGTGTATGTTGTTGTGTAAAATTTAATATACTCATAAGCGCACGAATTTAGAAATAGAGTAGTGGTAATGAGGTCGGACCCACAAGATTACTTTAAAATTGAAAAGTCGAATTTAAATCTAAAATTAATATTAATCCTAACTTAGTTGACCAAATTAAGTTTTAAGAGAAATTAAATGAAATAAACTCATAAAACAATTAAAGAAAAGAAGAATTCAATAAGACAAAGGTTACTAAGGTTTCAAAATTCACCACTATACAACTAGTAATTATCTAATTATCAATTAATCCCCAATTTTAGGATGATAACTCGAGATCACTCTATGTCGTCTTATGGATCTAACAATTAAGCTTAAACTCAATTAAAATTAATCTTGTAAATTCTTTTTCTTCTTAATAGTATGGTATTTGAGCATCCTATGTAAACATATTGAATAATAAAAAGTCAAAGTTTTCTTAAACACTATGTGTAAACATTTTAATGAAAATGCAGAGTCAAAGATAATCATATATAAACTTTATAGATCCAAGCATAGATTTAGTCAGATATTAATTCTAACAATCAATAATGCATGATAGAATTAGTGAAAAGATTTAATAACATCCAACTAATCATGTGAAACAAGAACCATAAACATTAAAGAACATATGTAGGGAATTAATTGTAATATATGCACCTTGATTTCTTTAATCTAGTGCATTATATTTATTTTATTTTATTTCGTCATTAATTTTTTTCAAAGACATCAGATTGCTTACAAATCGTTGCAAGAAAATTAGATGCAGCTATTAAATTGATCTTGCTCAAATAATTTAAATTTGTCACAACACAAAATGGAGACAATTTGAACGCGATTCAATGGTTGCGTAGTCAGACTTTGTTTCAGTACTCAGGTTCAGTATTAGTTTAATTTGTATTAAGCTTAAAAAAAAAATTAGTTTCTATAAATGGAAAGGGAGAGAAAGAGAGAGAAGGAAACTGTTGAGTACTTGAAAGTGCATATTTATAATGGAGAAAATCATCATTTTACACTCCAAGTCTTACTAACATCCCTATTTTTATGTCTTTAAGTCCCTTGTAATTTAATTATGTATGTTTTATTTTAATTAAGTATTTTATGTATTTTAGGGGATATCATGGTCATTTTACAATGAACGAGAGATCAGATGAAAAAAAAGGGGAAAGCACTTTTGAACTCATGACAGTCGAAAACCTTAGGAGGAGCATAAAAAGATAAATGCTACTGTTCACATATACGGTATTGTTCACACATACGGTACGGTGATATATACGATCGCATACGACCTATTCATCGCTCATGACACTCGTTCACCTATATCAGTATCTTTGACGTGGCACTTTGCATTTATGATGATGTGGCACTATACGATGATGTGACGGTATTTGATTGGACGAATGATGTCTCATTGAACGCTTATGTGGCATTGATTGATGATATGGTGTTGACTAATGACGTGTCACAATCTTATTGGACAAAAAATGTTGACCGGTGACGTGGCAGAATGTTAGTGGACCAAAAAAACGTGTGTACGGTACATGCATATACACAGAATAACAGCCCTAATGATGTGTTCCATCCAATAGGAACTTGCCACGTGGCGCAATCCTGAGCGTCCAAATTGTTTTAATCCGATGGCCATGATTTACTCAGTGTATCTATAAAAAGGGGGCACCCCCCCTAATTTGACACCCCTGAATCCATTTTTTAGCTCCATTTTCTGTAATTCCATCTCCATCTTGTATTTTCTACGTATTTTAATAAAATTCTTATTTTACCCGTAGTTCAAATATGAGTGGCTAATTTCCTTTCAAGCTTGGGTTAAAGGTGAAGTCTCAACATGCTCTATGGGCTTAATTTGGTAAATTTACTTTTCCTTCCCCTTTAATTGATGTGGTTGTTTTGACTTTTCGTAGACAGATAGTAATAATCTTGTCTGGATATCGGCTGGAATAACCGCCTCCCTAGACAAGGTTATTACTATTTGGCACGGGAAGCCCTTAGCACCATATCTATTAGAGTGTGGTTCATGAGGAGTGGAAGTTCCCCCTTCATGATTTAATTGGTACTAATAATTAATGTTAAGCTGATAGTGCATGTTGAGACAGATCTGGAGATCCAAGCCTTTCATTTTAATAGTTTATTATACCGCTTTAATTTAAATTAATTGATAGCCTACATCATTCTCATTATAAATCCAATCACCCACTAAGAAAATTAATTCTACAAGCAATTAAAATCCACCTCCTCGTGGGATCGACACTCATCACCATTGATCTATTCTACAATAGATTCGTGCACTTGCGAGTTCAATAAAATTTACACAACAGAAACATGTTGACCCATTTGACCCAACCCAACCCTCCAGTTTGACTTGGCCGGATCTCCCATTTCCAGCCGCCTCACCGGCCTAGCTTGGTACTGATCTAAAGCTTGTGAGCCACCGGTCGTATCTCTGTCGTCACCATCACCAAAAACTGACTAGAACGTTGGCGATCAAGCTTGAAAACTTGCGGCATCAACCATTTTTTCTCGCCATCAATTTCACCGAAATTAGGCCATGCCACCACTTGGATCTTGTTGCTCAGCTCACCCTCATCATTTTCCAACCAACCCCGTCACCTGAAACAACCGTATTGCAACCAATCGAACGCCAAAAAACTCACAATTTTGGAGAACTCGATCCGCCACCGTCGTTGTCTGTGGGAGGTCACCACCAGCATCATTGGACTCACCGAGGTCAGAACTATCAGACCTGAGCTTCCCGTCACCATTGACAAAGCTCCGATCACTGTTAACAATAGGGGTAATTTGATAATTTCATAAACTTCAGGGGATATTTAGTAATTTCATATTAGGGCAGTTAGGTAATTTGAGATTTTGGGAGTAATTTGGTAATTTACATTGTTAGGGGTATTTTGGTAATTTCTCATTTTTTAAGGGTAATTTCATAAATTCAGAACTCATGGATATTTCTATAATCGAAATTGAGGGTAGTTTCGTAATTTTTTTTTTAGGATAATTTGGTAAATTTTGATGTTAAGGGCATTTTGATAATTTTATGAATTCAAAAATATTTTATTATGGATAAACATCGTTTGAAGTTTATTAGTTGTGATTCACATTTACGAATAGTGATTATATTATTTCCTTGAATTAGGAGGATCCACAAATGAGAATCAACCCGTGGACGTTGTCGATACCGAGTTTAGACATCGTCACGATGAGTGGAATATATAAAATCTATTTTCATAGTTTATTATGATAGTAAACCATGTTTACAAAATAAGTTTCAAAGCTTCGATTTAAATGATTGCTAAGAAATGGATTTTATCTGCGTATTGGTATTTATTACGGAATATATGTATGATTAATAATTTTTGTTACCGATTTTGAATATGCATGATAATATTTTAAAGAAAAAGAAATGAGATTTCGGATGAGATTATATATTTATATATATGTGTACAAAGGTATATGAATATGAATATAATGATTGTTTTTAAAATCATTAGACAGTACCCTTTCCCTCCAGATACAGTGATACAGATGAGATGAGATATGCATGCGGTATGATGAATACAGAGATACTGATATTGGGATACAGATGATACAGATAAGATACAGGTTTTTAGGGTTCGTCTCAGTACACACGGAGGCTTTGGGCCGTGTACTCGGGCGACTTTATCTTTTGGGGACCATATTATGCGTGCACATATATGATGAGATATGAGATAACATTTTTCGATCTATCCGTACAACTCCGGAGTGTGATTATACCCAGATAGTACGTCATTACATATCTATTGAGGTCCAGATATGATGAGATATGAGATGGTACTTTCTCTTCTATCCATGTAGCGCCAGGGCGTGATTGTACCCAGATAGTACATCATTGCCCGTCTGTCCAATTCCGGATATGATGAGATTATTCCCCTGGGTACTTGTTGGAGATAGTTTTCGGTATTTAGTATTGATATTATAAGTGTTATGATTTTATTGATTTTATGCAGTTGTTATGATTTTATTGATTTTATGCAGTATTATGTGATATTACTATTTCAATGCATAATTTAAATTAAACAAGTTTATTTAAGTTCTTGTGATATTTTGATGAAATTGTGTTTAGAAATGATACAATTATTTTATAATAAAGTTATTTTCTCAAAACTACTATCCACTCACTGAGTTCATTTGGTTTTATACTCACCCCGTTTTTATTATATTTCCCCCCCGCCCACAGGAGATTCGTAGGTACAATAGTCGACCCAATAAAGATAATTATTTTAGAAATATGGGCACGTGATAGTGTTAGAAGTTGTAGATGTTTTATTGAAATATTTTGGGATTGTATAATTTGATACATTTCGATGATTGTGGACAAATCTATGTATTTTATCTGATATTGAATGCTTGAGTGATTTGGTATGTCTGTTGAGGAGATTGATGAACAAAGTTGGTTGTATTTGAAATTATTTTGGGAGTGCTTATTTTATAATTATAGGTTTAGTTATGTGATAATTTTAAGAGAGATTCTGCCGAATTTTCAACAGAATCCTTATTAATTAGATTATTTTTGCTCGATTTTTAATAGATTTAGACAGATTTCTCTTGGAGGTTCAGGGTGGGTCGTGTCATTAATTAAATAAAAAGATAATTATTAATAGGATTTCATCCTTAATGTCACTATAAGAAAATTAGATAGACATACTTAGAATCAGAGCAAGAAAAGAAATAAAATCAACCATGGAAAAATTGAAATATTGCTGCTACTCCTCTTTCTACCGTATGCCTCTCCTCTTGTGTCTCCGCCCTTTTTTTTTCCTTCGACATCTATTTGTATTGCCCATGGCCATGCAATTATTGGCCAAATCTTGTACACTTTATTGGTTGGATCCAATTTGGATTCTTTTTACAATTCTAAAGTCTATTTTCCTAATTAGTGCCACCATGACTTGTCAACACCATAAGCCATAAGTTTATTTCCCCTTTTGAAATTGGAAGCTATCGGGTTCCTTTAAATTGCTTTCCAAATATGTAAAGCCATGCATGTGCAATTGCCATCACCAAATCTTTGTTTTCTAAATGCATGTCCACCATTCATCATTTGAAGAAATTGACTTCCGATTTTGGTCTTCTTCGCTTCCATTAATTCTTGGCTATATTTTAGTCTTCTAATTTAATTTTATTGCCTTCCAAATTAAACTTCTTCATGTCCTTTTTATCCATAATCTCCAATTAATTCCCTATTTAATAAAATAATTCAATTAATAAAAAATAACAAATAAAAATAACTAGCAATTATATAATTAAGGGTAAAATATGTATATATTATATGCTCATCATATGTATATAAAATGTGTTCCGAAAATGACATAAGTGATTATCAAATAATGATATTCTCAATTAGATTATGTATGTATTTTGTAAGTGCTACTTAATTGAGTTGTGAAATCTTATGTTCAAAACAAGGTTTAGGGTTCGAACCCTATTCACAAGGGTGAGGACAAGATTAGGTTGCTGCTATAAATACACAAAAATTGGTGTGGGCCTCCAAGGAAGAGAATACACACACACACCAACTAGGGATCCGTAACCATATTTAAGTCAAGAACAAGATAAAAGATAAAAAAACACAAACTCTATGGTTCACCTACGTTGCAACGGTTGTACGTTGTAACATTTTTTGTTTTTTTATAATATAATTACATTAGGGTCCTTATACTTTCTATAAAATAAAATAAACAGAAAATTTTATAAATATTTACATATAAGTCCTTTTTCATATCTATTTTAAACAAAAAATTTTATAAATATTTATATATAAATCCTTTTTCATATCTATTTTCATTATTTAATTTTTTTATTAATTATATTTAATTATTATTTTATTAGTTATTAATATATAAATATAATATGATATAATAAAATAATGTTCTAATATAATTTATTTTTATATTATAATATTTACCTATAAGTCCTTTTTTTTATAAAATGAAATTTGAAAAGAATTTTAATGGTTGTTATTGTTGTTATTATTATTATTATTATTATTGCTATTAAATTTTTTTATTTTTATTTATTTTAATTATTATTATTAATAAAATTTATTACTTTTATTATTTTAATTGTTATTATACCATCATTAATTTATTATTATTAGTATTAATATTTCTGTTATTAAAATATATTAACTGTATTATTTTAATTACTATTAATTATTATTAGTATTAAAATTTATTAATAATTTTTTATTATTTTAATTATTATCATCGTTAATATTATTATTGCCATTAATTTCATTGTTATTTTATTCTTATTATCAAATTTTATAAATTTTTTTAACTAATATTATTGCCATTATTATTATTATTATTATTATTATTATAATATATCCTAATAATATTAGGGACATAATTAACAAATTGTATTTTAGTTATTTGCAACAGTCTATTTCAATTATAAAATAAAGTAAACACATTAATGGGAATGTTGTTCATTCCGATTCCAATTTCTATATCTCAAATAAATAACTTATTATAATTCAAACTCCTTATTAAGATTTCAGTTTTTTTATATTTAATTAGTTATTAATATATAAATATGATATGATATAATAAAATAATGTTCTAATATAATTTATTTTTATATTATAATTATTATAATAAAAATAAAAAATATAATTTAAATATATTTAATGTTTCATTAAGGCAAAAGTTGGCGCATTGTAGCAAATTATATAATGGCCACAATCTAGCTTTTAAAACTTCCAAACATAGGTAAGCAATAAATTAATATGAACAATATTATGATATTATATAATACTCTATTCTAAACACACTTTAATTGTGCATTTAGCAAATAAAAATTGAAATGAGCTGGAATCGTAATAAGGAGTTTGAATTATAATAAGTTATTTACTTGAGATATAAAAATTGGAATCGGAATGAAAAATATTCCCATTAATGTGTTTACTTTATTTTATAATTGAAATAGACTGTTGCAAATAACTAAAATACCATTTGTTAATTATGTCCCTAATATTATTTGTATATATTATAATAATAATAATAATAATAATAATGGCAATAATATTAGTTAAAAAAATTAATAAAATTTGATAATAAGAATAAAATAACAATGAAATTAATGGCAATAATAATATTAACGATGATAATAATTAAAATAATAAAAAATTATTAATAAATTTTAATACTAATAATAATTAATAGTAATTAAAATAACACAGTTAATATATTTTAATAACAGAAATATTAATACTAATAATAATAAATTAATGACGGTATAATAACAATTAAAATAATAAAAGTAATAAATTTTATTAATAATAATAATTAAAATAAATAAAAATAAAAAAATTTAATAGCAATAATAATAATAATAATAATAATAACAACAATAACAACCATTAAAATTCTTTTCAAATGTCATTTTATAAAAAAAAGGACTTATATGTAAATATTGTAATATAAAAATAAATTATATTAGAACATTATTTTATTATATCATATTATATTTATATATTAATAACTGATAAAATAATAATTAAATATAATTAATAAAAAAATTAAATAATGAAAATAGATATGAAAAAGGACTTATATGTAAATATTTATAAAATTATTTATTTATTTTATTTTATAAAAAGTATAAGGACCCTAATATAATTATGCTATAAAAAAACAAAAAAACGTTGCACCCCAAACTCTAATGTAATGTATTTTACTATAAGATAAAAGATGAAAAAATACATACTCTAATTTAATGTATTTTATTATGTAATATATTGAAATCTGTGTTTTCTTTTTTTTTTATTTTTTTTACCTTATTTCTGACTTTAATATACTAAACTTTAATATAGTTAGTATATTAAAGTCACATATTATAATTCAAATATTATGGAGAATCGTTCATCCTAATAGAATGACCACAACAACAAAGAGTATGCTAATCTAGTGCATTCATCGCTTGCTTCCAGTTCCTGGAGATATGAAAAATCCCGAACCTTGCTTTGGTAATAATAGTTGCTGACCCTCACTGATGACCCAAAAAAAAAAAAAAAAAAAAACTAAGTCCGATTGCTGCCTTATCCAAAATCAATTGAGTAATACGCAACGAGTCAGACTCTACAATCACAAGAGATAAGCCAATCTCCTTTGCGATCGGTAAACAAAAGTGTGAGACTTCCACCTTAGCAATATCGACATTATCAGAATGAACAACTGTATCAACACTAGACACGGTGACCAACCCATCATGATTTCGCACTATATCAAAATAACCAGCCATAACTTTATTAAATATTTACTATCACCTTCCTTAGGCTCGCATGTTGGATATTGTCTAGCACCTTCCGTGGGATCAGATTTGTCATTCCTGAAACATACATTAGTACCAATTATTTAAATGATTTTTAAATTTCTAGAATGGATGAAAAGAGAAAGCAGATGCAGAGTATAATTTGTTGGGTTCAAGTAGCCCTACCAGAAACCAAAATTTCCACCAAGAAAGACCCCTGGTATCCTTTAGCTTGAGCAAGAGGTAAACGAAATTTCATACAAAATAGATTCTTTTATGACACGTGGCGTGGTGGATTTTGATTTCGCAAATTGTCACTTCACTTTTTGTAAATCACCGCTTAGTGTGTTTGTCAACTACACACTTTTGGCAGGTGGACACAAGCATGGAAAGGATCCTCAAAACTTCCACTATTTTGTTCAAATGAAACCCGTGGTTACGATTTCACAGGTGACGTGGATTGGACTTTGCTCAACTTTCAAATTACAGTTGTGTCTTAGAAGTACAGGAACTAAAGTTGAAAACCTGTCGTAAATTGATCCAGTTATCAGAATTTTCACTTGATTAGAAAGATCTAAGCGAAGCTGTGCTGCATGGTCTAGTAACGGGCCTTGCACGCAATTAGGTCCCAAAGTAGTTGGAGCTATATTGACTGATCGACTCCTTTCAGGCTATTTAAAAATGGCTGAACCATATTTATTACTGATTTTTTTCCCTCAATAACTGAAAGTAACTAGCCATGCAAAATTGTTGAGAAAATGTTTCAGAATTAGTAGAGATGACAATAGCCGCTTGGGCTTTGACAACTTTTATGGAGTGTTCAAATTTAAGTAGTAAATTCAAGTCACTTATTTTAAAATAGAAAATGCAGAAATTATTAATTGAGTAAGAAAGGTTAACCCAAAAAAAGAAAAAAGAAAAAGCTAGCTAGCAATACGAAAGTCTAAGGAAATTTATATAAAGCTCCAAACACTCATTACACTCACTTCACATATACCTATTCTTAAATCTACACTCAAGAACCTCTATTTCAATCAAAAAGTTTCTTCATGGCTTCATCTTCTCGTAGCCGTTCTGCTCAAAGCAAATACGATGTCTTCCTCAGTTTCAGAGGGGAGGATACTCGTGACAACTTTGCCAGTCATCTCCGTGCAAGTTCTGCCGAAAGAATATAAAAACCTTCATTGATGAAGAACTTAGTAGAGGAGAAGAGATTTCGCAAGCTGTTTGGCACGCAATGAAAGGATCAAAGATTTCGGTCATCATCTTCTCAAAACACTATGCATCTTCCAAATGGTGCCTGGATGAACTTGTCAAGATTCTTGAATGCAAGAACATGAATGGCCAACGGTTGTTCCAGTTTTCTACCAAGTTGATCCGTCGGACGTGAGAAAGCAAACTGGATGCTTTGCGGATGCCTTCGTTAAGCATGAAAAACAGTTCAAAAGCATGCCAGAAATGGTTCAAAATTGGAGGGCTGTTTTGACCGAACCATCCAATCTATCAGGATGGAATTCCATGAATACCAGGTGATTCTCTACCTCATTCATGTACATCTAAGTGCAGAAATGATCATTTGAAATGTTCCAAACACGTTTCTTTTGTTTGGATTAAAAAAAAAAACAAATAAAATGAGAATGTATAGTTAATTGCAACTGAACATTAAATTATTAGATTTTCTTAAGAGTTCAAAATTCTATTCGGCTAAAACAGTTTCGACTGTCTCTGTTTATACGAATAACAACTGGACGAAAAGACAGAATGTATAGATTATATATTATAACCGAATATTTTGATTTGTGGAACCTTTAGGAGTTCAAATTTTGTTTGCCCAAAAGGTTATAAACAAACTCTATTTGAAAGGTTATTTTTTTCAAACACATGTTTGCTTATTTAATTTTTGTTTGAGAATAAATGACTAAGCGCACTCTAGTTGTTTGGTTCAAAATATTAATTTGAAAAAAATCTGAACATTTATTAATGGATCTATACAAGATGAATTAAATGGTATATAGGATATTTAAGCGAATTTGTATAATAAATTATTTGAAAAGTGATCGTCTTTAATATATCAAACACTTATCAAATTATTAAAGATTTATTCATTGGGAAACTAAAGCAATCCAAACATACCCTATGATTGTGAGGAAAAAAAAATGAAAATTGAAAATGAAGGAAACATATATTTAGTCCACTCATCGTATCTGTCTTCTATGATTAAAGTTAAAATATTTATTTTAATTTTTCTGATTCTATCCATTCTATATCTGATGACCATTGTTCGTTTTTCAGACTTGCAAGGCCTGAGGCTAAACTTGTAGAGGAAATTGTCAAAGACATTTTGAAGAAATTGGAAAATATAACAGTTTTAACTGACCTCGAAGGCCTAGTTGGTTTAAATTCTCGAATTGAACAAATAAAATCATTACTGAGTGCCGGATCGCCAGATTTTCGCATTGTAGGATTTTGGGGCATGGGTGGTATAGGAAAAACAACAATTGCCGGAGCTCTTTTCAATCAGATTTCTAGGGAGTTCGAAGGCAAGTGCTTCATGGCAAATGTAAGGGAAGAATCAGAGAAAGGAGGTGGATTAGCAGATTTGAGAGAGGGAGTTATTTCTGAAGTAATAGGAGAATTTTGTCACCAAACTTTTCAGCTTAATGTATCCACAGTCATCTTAATATTTATCCTTCAATATATCCATACCATCAACATCAAGATATCTCCATTAATGTCAACTCCATATTTTATTCTCATAATGTACTTAAAATCTTGAGGTGAGAGAGTGATACTCCTACCATGCAAAAAAATATATGAGGTAAATGAATAAAAATTTTGAACTAACCATGAGCATAAATTTCATTTGAAAAGACCACATTTTATGTGCAGAAGACTTTCAAATCCCAACTCCACAACAGCTTTTTTTTAATCCTCTGACAATTTTGCAACCAGTTTTTCAAAACAATCTGCAGCTGCATCTAGTTTCAATGGCTTTCTTAGTTCCCTTAACAAAATCATCTTCTTTGTCGTTATTTTGTGCTATATCACTACCAACCATTCTAATTTAGCTTTCTCTTCTTCACTTAAATTTTTGAAACATTTCCCTAATACAATTTTATCCCAAAATTGTATATATACAAGTTATTGCTTGAAACATGTACTCTCAAATTTAATGGAAATTAATTGATATCATAGCTGCACTCACCACTTTTTTTCCTTGTTCTCGTAATATTTTTGCTTCTTATTTGCTGCAGTCAATAAAATATTTTGAAAAAAATATAATCAATGCACTTTCACATTATTAAATTTGACTTTACTAAATATTCATAAATTTACGAACAATCAAAAACATAATATTTACTATAAGAGGACTTACAAATACTCAATGAAAGGCTGATTTTTTCTTAAAATTTCATTTTGTTAGTTCACGCCATCATTCTCCTTGAAATCAGTCTCGTTACCCTTATCCACATTTTCAGTCATTTTCAAGTTAACCACAAGAACCTGTACACGAAGTTATTAGAAACAACAAGGGGTAAAAAAGAAAAAGGTTTACATGAAACTATCATCATCAAATTTATTCAAGACATTTACTTATTTCAACAAACAAGCTTGTGCAGTCATTTAAAAAAAAAAGACAAAATTCTGAACGAAGTTGAAGATGACTATATATGAAACAAGCTTTTGCAGTCATTTAAAATGCAGACATTTGCATTGAAACATGACTCCTACATAATATGGTAAGTAAAAAGCTATATTGAAAAATATTGATCCATCAAAACTTTTCACAACTATAAGCATGTTTTCTTTTTTTTTTTTTCTTTCTTCTCAGGGTTAATTTAATAGTAGTAAAAGATACTTGAAATAATCAAAACATTCCACAAGAAATGTCCAAAGATCACAAGTTTTGGATCCTATAAAAATATTTTACAAATAAACATTTCAATCCAAAATTCAATCTCCCAAAGCAAGAATTAGGAACACCTTTCCAGGAAAATTAAGCTAGCATTTGCTTACAGAACAGTGACAAACTCTAACCATTTACAGCATTAGTTATAATGAGGCTCTGCCAGTTAGCTGACTTTGCAATATTACACATTTATGATTTACTCATAGCAGTAACTCAAAAACGGAGGCAACTCACAATATTACACATATACGTAATGTGTTCTACCAGAGCTGTATTTTGTATGGAGAATAAATTTTAAGTCAAGAAAAAAAAAATAAAAAGCAATATGGAGAAACAATTACAGGCTAGAGTGAAAATCGAACCTATAACATTTGTGCTAAAGAATTGGTCAAAGTTAGGCTTGGCATGAACCAAGAATTGAGCTAGCAAACTCTGAAAACATCACAACTTTTGCTGTCATCGTTACTACTCTCCTAAAATTTTTCTGCAACTTCACCTAATTCTCGGTCACTGCAACTAAATTTGAGACAACAATCCACTTCCAGTTTCAAAATTATGGTCCCTTACACTTAATTTATTTGCTTCTGTTTGATTTATATTCTAATTTGTTCATCATCCCCACTAAAAGAAAAATAACATATAATAACAGGAATATAGCCACGTTCACCCGATGATTGTTGTGAAATCCACTTTTTGGCATCGCCCTTAATACACGAGCTGTCAAAAAGTATTGAAAGTTTAGATTTTACAACATGAAAACAAAAGGTAATGGGTATGACTTGTGATCTATGGTTGAGTTGGTGGGTTGAGTAAATATATAGCTTCTAAACTTTTATCTTTGTTCGATCTTGAATTTATATCAAGAATGCCATTCAAGCTTTAGATTTTTATCATCTCGAAGTACTATGTATTAGCTGTCGCATTGCTTCATTGCAGCTATTTAGCTTATGCCCCCAAGCTATTGGTTTTACTTTGTAATAGTTTAATGGTGGGAAAACTTTGACTGAGTGAGTAATTTTCCAATTAACTTGGTTTTGTCCATACTTATATAATTACTTTGAGCTGGTTTGAGTTTATGCTTTTGACTGCAAACTTTGTGAAATCAAGTGATTTTGACAAGAAAAATATTGTGATAAAATAGTTGGATGAACAATTAAAAAGATTTACGGTAAATGTCTATGCTGAAGATGTAAGCGAGCAACTAAACCTGCTGGTGATTTGGGTAATTACGTGGTTAATCATTGAGCATTCATTTTAATGCTTTTGCTATTGGCTGGATAATGATGCTAATGATCTTATGTATCATTACTCCTTCCGAAGTTGTAGAACTTTCTCCACATAACCTATTTTGGAATTTTTGACTTCCATAGAACTATGAAGTATGATGCTAATAAATTATAGTTTATGTGATTACATAAACAATTCCTAGGTTTACTACTTGACTTATAAATTATGAAACTTTTTACTACTTGACTTATAAATTATGAAACTTACTTGTGAGTAAACAACTAATATTTTTAGTAAGGTGTATCTTATAATCTATAGATTTTACACAATTTCTATTTATAGGCAGTGATTATGTTAAAGACCATAAAAGTATTCTTTGTAGACTTCATTTCATTTTTTATTACAGTCTTTGTTTTTGTGGTTTATGGGCATGCTTGATTGGATACGTGCTTTATGCATGTTGGGTTTGCCTCTTTGCTTGAATTAGAATGTGAGCTTCAATTAGCTTGAAGTAAGAAGAAATTCCTAAAAATCAGAGCTTGTAGGAAGTCAACGGTAGATAGCAATTTAGCTTTCTTAAGTTGGTGCACTATCTCAATCACATAGGATGTTCTATATTCCTAAAATTACAATAGAAAAGTCTTTCAAAAATTTTATTAAGTAATAGATGATTATTAATAATTCAATATTCGAACTTCCTTTTCTTCAAATTATTCACTAGCTAGTTTATATTTTCTCATGAGCTATTCCATAAATAATTTTCCATACTCAATTAAAGTTACTATGTCATGGCTGCCTATCAAGCTAATTTTTGTAAATATAATTAATGCTTAATGGTCCTAAATCAGGTTGAATTGAAGTAAAACCTTGATAGTTCATATATACATACTAGCATTTTTCTTCCTGAACTAAGCTAACTAAATACTTTGTACAGGGCAGCCATATAAAACTCTATCTGGGAGACTGAAATTAGCTATTGCTAATGTTTTGAACGACTTACTTTTCCCTTCATTACCTCAGTGGAAGTCATTCTAACTTGTAATATTTATTTGTGTAATATAAATAATAATTCACTTCTATTGAACTAAGAGTTCATGAAATTCATTGATATTGAAAGTATTTGCAGTTGATGAAATTTGCATTCTATTAAACTTTAACCAAAATCAAGGGAACAACAGTAAACAAAAGTTACTTTTAATTTTGTTGAAACCTATACACCACACCAAATTAAGGTTCAGTTTCTATTTCTTACTTAACCCAAGTGACACAAAACAATTCTATTAAATTATATGTTGAAATTATTTGTGACAAACAAACAAATATACCAAAAATAGGCTTACTCGTTCGAATTAACAACAATGCAAATGCAGTGGAGGGGAATCAGTGGCTGGAATTTGCCTTGCCTGCTCTTCCAATCAATAGAAATAAGGGCTGTGGCAACAACTTATGATCAACACCTGGTCC
The DNA here is from genome assembly GCA_030449905.1 of Luvunga scandens. Taxonomy (NCBI): domain Eukaryota; kingdom Viridiplantae; phylum Streptophyta; class Magnoliopsida; order Sapindales; family Rutaceae; genus Luvunga; species Luvunga scandens. Next base: position 203,464 of record JASUUG010000329.1, on the reverse strand, counting down.
TCCGCTTTAGGCACTGTCACAATCTCATCAAAATTTCTTTGTCCCTCAATTCTCTAGGAAACCCAATTCAGACGCATAGTATCCAAAAATTATAAAAACGCCACTTTTAAAAAAACTTTAAAAAGGGTTAAAAAAAAGTTTAATCAAGAGTTAACCTCTTGAGTCACTAACGCCCAGTAGTTATCATCGATCCAAAACCCCTTCATGAACATGAACGCAGCTTGGTTCTCCTCAACCACATCGTTGTAGAGCTTCTTCTTTCTCGCTTCTTTTTGGCTTCAAGCAATTTTCAAAGCGATGATTGGCAGGAAAAGAGGAACAATTGAGGAAAACAAAATTCGGGTTTGCCAGCAAACCCAATCGCTTCGAAAATACAAGATCCTACATGCTGTGATTTCTTAGATTCGATTCCATGACCTTCAAATTATTGGTAGACTTTGATTCTATTTGGACTTTCGTAGTTTCAATTTTAAAAATATTTATAATTTTGAAAATTTTAACCAGTTAACTTTTTTTTTAAATAAATGTTTAATTGGTTGTAAATTGGTTAGTGAATTTTTTTATTTTATTTTATAATCATTGTGTGCCATTCTAAGCCAAATGGTACACAATAACTAGGCATTGATACTGTAATTTTTATTACAACATTATAATTTTTTTTTTTTAAAAAAATAATTATCAATGCTAAATTGCTATATGAAGAACACTTACTTGTACTAATAGATATCTTTATTGGAAAACATGGTGCCATATCTTTTGTAGTTTAACTAGAGGTGGCAAACGGGCTGAACAGCACAAGGCACGGCACAAGCACGAGCACGTTTCAGTAGGGCACGCGGCATAGCACGACAAGCACATGTGTCGGGCCAAGCTCAGAAATTTAGGCACGTGGGCCTTAAAAGTACGGCACAATTAGCGGTGGGCCAAAGAATGACACATAATAAGCATGCTTCATTGGTGGGCTTACACGCAGCCCGTGGGCCATTAAGAATACGTGGACCAAAAGTATATCAAGGTAAATTTTTTTAATTAAAGGGAAAAATAAAATGTTATGAACTTATGATTTTACAAATATTTTTAAATTAAATTTTTTAATATATTTTATTAAATTAATGTAAGTCTTAGTTTAAAAAAAATTCTAATTGTTTTATGTTTATCATTTATCATTTGTTTTTAATAAATTCTAATTGTGAAATTAAATATTTAAATATATATTTATAAAATTATGATAAATTGATAATAAAATATTAATTGTTCTCTTAATAGTTAATAAAAATTATTGTTGTTGTTGTGTTATTATTATTATTAAAAAGTACATGGGCTTGAAAAAGTACATGGACTTAAAAAAACACATGAACTTGAGGGAAAAAAAAAGTTGATATGCCTTTTTTAGGCATGGCCCATGACACACCTTAAGCACGGCACGAGCCCACTTGTGCCAGGGGTCGTGTTGGGCTTAAAAAAAAAAATTTAGGTGTGGCACGGCATGGCTCATTGGCCATCATTAAGTTTAACAATAAATAAGCTTTCAGCATCTCTAACGGCTGAATGGTTTCAAATAGGTTTATTTGACTAGTTTTTTAGTTCAAATTAATCCCTAATTTAATAATTAATAACTCTCAGCTAGACCTGAGTCACTATGAGAGTTTATACTTTATGCAAAGACATAGAGAAAGCTAAATTGCTAGAGCACTTGCAATCTCTCTCTATTCTTATGCATTTCTAACTTCTAAGTACACATTTTCACATCTATTTACACAAGGAGGAACTGTGCATACTACCACTGTAGCACATAAACTAATAATACGGCTTATTTTACAATGTTATCATTTATATTCCAATAGCGTCTTTTTTTTATGGTTAAATATCATTTTCACTTTAGAAATATGCATTTTAGGTGCATCAATGCCCGATGCGAAATGTAACAGCCTTAAACACGGCACGTGTACCCTTTCCCTTAAAAAAATTATTTACTGAAATTTGTATTCGATCATTTGTTTCTATCGTGCGAATCTCATTTTCCACCACTTTACAAGTTTCAAAATCCATTGCTCTTCTTTACACTCGCTTCTTTCAGAAATTTTTCATTGTACACTATAGTCATCTCATTGCTACTTCGAATGTAAAATACTTTTTCGGATTTTAATTCGGCAAATATCATTGGTTTAATTGGAGGTTACAAAGTTAATAAATAGCAATTCTATTGCTTCCCTTTATACTCGCGCAACAAGTGAATTTTATTTCATTTATCGTGCTCAGATTCTTATTGCTCTCAATACATCTCAATATATATTTTATATGGGTGGGGATATTTCCACTTCACTATTTTTGTAAATTCAACTCACTTCTAGAAAATAATGACATTTAAGTTCACAATATTTTTTAAAAATACAAATTAATAAAAATTTTATATAGTTAATCAATTAAATCCTTCTATTAATTTTTTTCTCAAGTTTCTTTGACCATCTTTGATCATAAACTTTAATATAATTTTTATTTTACTAATTTATTATTATGATATAAAATAACCAAATTGCCCAAGTAAACATGGGTTATTATATCTAATAATTTAGGTATTTAATTATGTGATTTATAATCTTATATTTTTAAATGAAATCTAATTGTTTTTTTCACTACCCTTACGTGCAAAAGACTTAAATTTGACAACATAATAATTTACATAAGTATTGTGCAATAAAGATATTATGTTAATTTAATTAAAGTGTAATAATCATACTAATAAATTAGTATTAGAAACAACAAATTTGGTATAAAATTAGAAAAATATTGACGTTAAAGTAATTTTTTAGTAGTTTTACCGTATAAGGGTAAAATAGTCAATTTAAACTTATGTGAAAGCAATCTTTATAATCAAATATAACAAAAAAAATCTAAGTTACGAAAAGTAAGTTAAGATATATTTAATTAATAATTTCTTCAAAATTCTTCTTTATTTGAATTTTTTTGAAAATAATGTTCATTTTTTTAATTATTTTCTGAAAATGAGGTGAGTTTACAAAACGTATGGGGTGGAGATATAATCATCCATTATAACCCTCTTTTTTCTTTTTATAATACAGACATGCTATTAAATTGTGTGGCTTAATAGATTTTTTTTTTTAATGCATTATAAAGTTGTGTGGTTTAATAGCATTAAAATCTAGCTCTATTAAATCGCACGGCTTAAAAGCGTATTTGCATGAAAAAAAGATGAGGGCTCCCTTGATGCAATTAATAGACAAAAAAAAAAAATTCAATACACTAACAAATAAAAAAACATAGTTTCTAATATATTAAAATATGTGTTTTTTTGTACCTTAATGTGCAATATCACTTGAATGTACCTTAAGTGTATTTAACTTAAGTACCTGTTTAGTACCTATATTTTTAAATATTCCTCAATGTACCTTAGTATTAAATATGTTACACTCTTTCCTTTGCCTTTTCTTTGCATTTACAATAATAATCTTTCAACAATATTTTTAAGTTAATTTTTGTTTTATAAAAAAATTTAATTAGCAAATTAACCAATAATTACTGATTAGCAAATTTAGAAATAAATATTAATATGAAACAACTAGTATTTTTCATACCTCGAAACAATCTTGCTAATTATTATTTATAAATAAATTAATATCAACCAATTTCAAGCAATTTCTAATATTCTTGCGACAATGATATTGATAATTTTTTTGTAAAAAACTAAATAATAACAACTAATTTTATTTTTTAGGCTAATTTGATAAATTCTTTTTTTCCTCCAATGGTAACCAATATATTCTTTATATATAAACACATGTACAAAGCACCTTTATCTGTAGTGAAACAATTGAATAAAAATGTCCTTTTAATTATAAAATCAATAGCCTCTTTTCCCTTCCAGATGCCTTTATGTTTTAGATAAGATTATTATTCTTTTACATAGGTCCCTTGTCTTTCGTGATGTCATTGAAACCACAAGTGCTTAAGGGTTAGTTTGATAATGTTGTACCCTTTAAAATAGTTGTTGTTAACTATGTTGTAAAAATAATTAGTTGTAAAAGAGAATTAATCAAACCTTTATTAAAATTTATTTTAAAATGTGCTATGAGTTTTAAAAAAATTTGTATGTGCTTAGTAAATCTTATTGTTAAGCTGCTGTAAAAATGTAAATGATTAAATTAAACATAGAATTTGATAAAATTTATTTAAAAATTATAAGTATGTTTAAAAAATATTTTTTTATTGTGTATATATAATAATTGATAGCTAAAAGAAATATATTATATTATTGATTTTATTTTTTTATTTTGTTATCTCAATATAATTGGTAATAATAATAATAATAATAATAACCTCTTTAAAATTAATGATTTTATTTCCTAATTAATAAGGATAATTTTGAATTTTTATAATTTATATAACAATATATATGAAATTGTATTAAGTATAAAAGTGATTTTGAAAATCAAATTTTGAAAATCTACTTCTTTGTTACTTTTCAAAATCTATTATAGAATGAAATGATTTTGTCAAAAGTGATTTCTAAAAAATTTTACCAAACACCAAAATTATCTTTTATCGTTTTAAAATTACTTTTGAGGCTTTCAAAAGTAATCTCGAACCAACCCTTAGTACAAGATAAATTTTCATCACTGTTGGGTTGGTAAATGGAAAATTTAAGAATAAATGATTTATCATTAAATGATATGCTTAATTTGGAAAGACATTTACATTTATGTTTTAATGTGTTTTGGTTGTTAGAAATGAGAGGAGAGGAGATAAATAGAAAAGAGAGAGGGGACAAGAAAATTAGAGAAAGAGAAGGTCAATCTTAATTTTATTCTTTGGTTTGACTTGAAATTTATCTCTTTTCCCTTTATTTCTTTTCTCTCCTCCTTTCATCTCCTCTCCTCTCCTCTCATTTCTTCAAACTAAACGCACCATAAGTGAAGTGCACAAAAATCATTGGTTAGCTTGTTGTATATTGTATAATATTAGTTAGCAAATTCCCTTGGATTCTTATGACGCAGGTTATTGGAGTTTTGATTATTTAATTACTCCTAATCATTATTTTATGATGGGTAAAAACTCATTTACTTCATATAGTTTGAGGATTGTATCGGTTTAGTCCATGTATTTTTTAAACTACTTCAAAACATGACTATCATTAAATTATTGACACCTCAATCATTACTTTTGTTCCTTTTTGGCTTACTTTTACAATATTATCATCTCACAATAATGTTTCATTTTTTGGACCTTAATCAAAAAATTGAATTGCCAATTTAACCCCAAAAAATAAAATAGAAATAAAACATATATATTAATTTTTTGGAACACTCTATTGAGAAGCTTAATATATTAAATATTTTTTACTTATGTCCTAAAAATTTGGATGTTTATGCCAAAAAAGGGAAAAAACATTATTGTAAGTGCATAATATAAGATTGTAATGGCAAGTCAAAAGGAACAAAAAATAACAGTAGGGGGTGTCAATAGTTCAACGGCACAGATATTTTAAGGTATTCTTAAAAATAAAAGGATTAAACGGATATTGACCTCAAAATATAGGGACTAAATAAGATTTTATCGTTTATAATATCAGTTAGTAAATTCCTTTGGATTCTTAGGACCTGGGTTATAGAAGTTTTGATTATTTAATGACTATAGTTCATCATTTGTATACTCATTGGATGAGAAGATAAACTCGTTTCATATTTTTACTACATAATGTATTAGATCATTCAAGCAAGATAAAGATATTTGAGATTCAATTAAGGACAAATTTGAGATTACTTTTAAGAAGCTCAAAAGTAATTTTAAAATTCTCAAAGTTTTTGGTGTCTAGCAGATTATTTTAAAAATAACTTTGGTAAAATCACCTCATTTTAAGGTGGATTTTGAAAAGTTGGGAAGGAACAACTTTTCAAAATCTAATTTTGAAAATCAGTTTTATATTTAATACAATTCCATATATATCGTTACATATATTATAAAAATCCAAAATTTTCTAATATAAAATTATTAAATTTAGAGAAATTATTATTATTACTAACTATATTGGGATTACAAAAACAATTATTTTAGTTATCAATTATTATATATGCACAATAAAAAAAAATTATATATACATGTTTATAAATGGGTAAATAAATTTTATTTAATATTATGTCTATTGTAGTCATTTGTTCTTCCATCGTTTTCAATTACTTTTAAAATTGACATCAATTTTAAAATTCATTAGATATTTAACTGATTTTCTTCATAATTGATTTATTTATAAAGCATAGTTAACAATAATTATTTTTAAAGTATAGCATTACCAAAATGGCCCTAAACTCACTACATTAATAGCAAAGAATTAAGTATTTATTCCATTTCCATTTTTCAACCCGTAATTATGTTTCATTTTCTTACTCTTGGCACTCTTTAAGTTAATCATCTTAATCTTCTTGTCCTAACTCATTATTGTATCTAAACCTTTTTTTTTTTTTTTGAGAGGGGGGGGGGGGGGGCAGGGGGAGAAAATTTATGTAGTATTTTACAAAATCTTAAAAGTGTTGAACTAATTTTACAGCAATAACAAGTAAAAGAGTTACATAATTTGCCCTCCCCCTTGATAAGTATATATAACACTAGAAATAAAGTCAAAATAATTCCAATGTAGGTCTTTTTTGGTATTGACATGCTATAACTTTTAAGTTATAACTGCTATGAAAAAAAGTAATTATTAAATAAAAATTAATAATTATGTAGTACACATGACTTTTAAACAAAAATTTTAACAAAAATAGTTAAAATCTTATAAGTTTTTATCATATAAGTGTGAGATCAAATTATTTTAGTTTCCAAGTCAAAATAATAAGTGCTTACCAAAAACTTAATTTAGTATTGTAGTTACAACTACTATATCTCAATACCAAATAGGCTATAGTTATTCTTTGAGAACATGACAAATAACAAAAACTAATTCTACAGACTCAATCGAGATCTTATTAGATACTCCGTCTGAAGGAGTTTACAACATAATTCATATATCAAATATATAATGTAATTCAATTAATTTGAGTACAAATTCCAATAGACTTGACCATCAAAAGTAAATTCAGTTCCCACAAGATTTCCACCATCTCTTGGATCTATAAGATTAATCTGCAACACAAGAGAACCTCCAGACTGCACACGCCTGTCGACTTTCAAATCGTCCAATCGAACCGTAGTTCTAACGCCATGAACAGCAGTCTCATAACCACCGTGTTTATCAAGACGCCTGTAATTTCCACTGGTAGAACCGGATGCAACAACATCAAGCAAAGCTCCAGTGCTCATAACATTTAATTTAGCAGCTGGCAAATAATCTCTCCAGTTACTCTCTAATACCCCCGGAACAAACACGACGGCCCAAGTAATAGTGGGAGCCCAACTCCGACCAAACAGACCAAAATCCATCCGACAGTAGCTCTTCAACTCTTCAGCACATGCATAACGAATAAAAACGTAATCTGATTTAAAATATGTCAATTTTCTGTTACCAGATACCTTCATCGGAACACACGGCATCATTTCTGTTGCAATTTAATAACAAATAAGCTCTCAGCCACTTCCAGTATTTGATTGAGTGGTTTTCACTTTTCAAATAGCTTTGTTTGACTAGTTTAATGGTTTATGTACAAAGAGATAAAGCTCCTAATCATTTGGGCCTGTCTTACTTGGAGACTGAATTCAAAGAGATGAAGGGGGAGAAAAAAAAGCTAAATTGCTATTATACTTGCTCTCTCTATTCGTCTGCATTCTAAATACAAAATTTTCACATCTGTTTATACAGGGGAGAACCTGATTCTCCTGCTTCTTTGTTAGTGAGGCTCCTTTACGAATATGTATTTTAGGTGCATCAATGCCTGATGTGAAAAGCCATCACCTTAAACACGGCACGTGTTACTCTCTCAATTTACAAAATTCTTCACTAAAATTTGTTTTGGATCATTTGTTTCTGTCGTGCGAATCTCATTCATCTCATAAATGGCTATTTATGAACTTTACAGCCTCCATTTAAACCAATGACACTTACGTAATTAAAATATAACATATTTCCATTCAAACTAGCAATGAGATGAACTATAGTGTGCAATGAAAAATTCTTTAAGAAACTAATGTAAACCAAAGCAATGGATGCCAAACACGCGCAAAGTCGCTTTTGTACCCAAACAGACGAGTGAATTTAATTTTTTTTCTTTTCTTTGTTTGGTATAAGAAGGAGCTCTTCAAAGAGAGTTAAGACAAAATCAAACGGGGATATGCAACCCCATACATATTATGAAGGATCAAGTTATTAATCGAGGGCAGAGGTGAGCTAAAAACATGAAGGCCCAGAGGAAGAGAGGTTGCAAAACTAGCAAGAGCATCAGCTACAAAATTAGCCTTGCGATAAATATGCTTGATGCTAACCCGCCAATCTCGTTGCAAAAGCTTTTGAATCGAGAGGATGAGTTGAGAGTACTCATTGGTGTTCACTAAAGAGCTAGTAACCAGTTGGGTGACACACGAACTGTCCACTTCCACCGTCAGCCACCGAATTCCAGTTTCCCAAGCAAGAATCAACCCCTGATAAAGGCCCCAAAGCTCAGCCACCGTGATAGAACAGCAACCAATATTCATCCCAAATCCCCTAATCCACCTACCACTGTAATCTCTGATACGCCCCCCTGCGCTTGAAATTCCAGAATTTTTCCGAGAACCATCAGAGTTCAACTTAGACCAAGGCCAAATAGGAGAAGTCCAGCAGATCCATATCTCTTTCTTTTTAGCTGTCGAATTGAAAAAAGGGGCATTAAGGCGATGTAATTCCTCAGGTCGCAAAATGATATCTTGAACTATATGATTACTTTCAACAAAATCATTTTGAAACTGAAATTTATTGCACCAAAACCAAAAGCCTCCAAATGGTGACACCGAATATGCAGCTCCACTCTAAATTACTTAGAGTCTGTTCCTTGCTTTGAAGGTTGTGAGTGAATCATTTCTTAAGCCGCATAGAGTAGAAATCTAAGCAAGAACTACGGGGGACAAAATGGTTCCAGACTCTCTTAGCCACAAGACAATCTCTCAGCACATGGATGGTGCTCTCTAACCCTAGGCCACATCGATCACAAACACTATTTTTCTGGACGTGTCTTCGCATAAGCTCCATTTTCGTTTTAAGACGGTCATGCAACACAAGCCAAAGAAAAGTACGAATGGACTGGGGTCCCTTCCATCGCCAAGCAAGATGCCAACTTGAATCCTCATGCCCACATCCGGATCCTATAATATAGTGGTAAGCCGAGCTGACAGTAAAGTTACCTCTTTTTGAAGCTAACCAAAACAACTTATCATGCCCTCCCTCAAGTCTTGGTGGTGGAATAGAAGCAATTTTGAACAGAATGTTGCTCGGCAGCAAATGATGAAACAATTCCCATCTCCATTGGTTATCAGGATTCACGAAATCAACCACCTTGCCATAAAGAAAATCTTATGGAATAGGAGCTATCGCATAGTCAGCGAGTGGGCGGTCTTTTGTTGCCCAAATATCCCACCACAATCTTACTTTCATGCCATTTGCAATAGACCAACCAGTACCCATTAAAGTTTTATTCCAGATTTTGCTGACAGAACGCCACAAATATGAGCAATTGTTTTTAGATATATCAGAAGGAAGGCTCCGAGGATTAAAGTCATACTTCGTGCTCAAGACCCAGACCCAAAGGCTCTCAAGTGAAGAAATAAGGCCCCGAAAAATCTTCATAAGCATAGCTTGATTCATCATGTCAAGATTCTTCAAGCCCAATCCTCCATAATATTTTGACCTACAAATTGTGTTCCAACTAATTGGATTCATCTTCCTCCCATTAGCATTCCCACTGCAAAGGAATTTCCTGCATGCTTGGTCAATCTTGGACTTAACACCAGAAGGAAGATTTGTCATCTGCATGGCATAAGGAAGATTTGTCGTCTGCATAGCTTGAATAACCGATTGTGTAAGTATGATACGGCCGGCCAAGGAGAGGTGGGAAGCATTCCAAGTTGACAATCTTTTTTCCACTTTGTCTGCTATTGCTTGGTCAGTGCTCTTGGTAACACACGAATGAAGGAGGGGCATACCAAGATACTTACCAAGGTCATTAGTGGTGGTGAAGCCAAGAATCTTCTCAATTTTCTAAACCTCACTAATAGGGACATTAGAGGAAAAGAAAAGATTGGTTTTTTTTCCTATTCACATGTTCCCCAGAGCTACGGCAAAAAGCTTCTAAGGTGGCATTAATAATACGAGCTTGATCACAGGAAGCTTCAGCAAATAAGAGAAGGTGATCCGCAAAGAAGAGATGAGAGATAGGAGTCCCCTTACGCGTCAGGCGAATCGGTTTCCATTCCTTAGAATTAATAGCGCTGCATATACCATGGCTCAAGCATTCAATACAAAGCACTAAAATGTAAGGGGATATGGTGTCATGACCCAACCCAGACCTAGCAAGATATTGTCCGCTTTGGGCCTTAACAAGGCCTGCACGGATTTGTTTCTGGGGCGCCCATACACCCCAAAACGCGTCTTACCAATTAAGGTGTGAATCACCCCTTATAAACCCAGCATCTCTCCCGTACTTTGCCGATGTGGGATTTGCCTAGGGTGTTACATACACCCCCCCTTTAGGGACTCAGCGTCCTCGCTGAGGTTTGCCCCACCATTGCTCAAGAGGACACGCGGAGCTGCTCTGATACCATCTGTCATGACCCAACCCAGACCTGGCAAGATATTGTCCGCTTTGGGCCTTAACAAGGCCCGCACGGATTTGTTTCTGGGGCACCCATACACCTCAAAACGCGTCTTACCAATTAAGGTGTGGATCACCCCTTATAAACCCAGCATCTCTCCCGTACTTTGCTGATGTGGGATTTGCCTAGGGTGTTACATACACCCCCCCTTAGGGACTCAGCGTCCTCGCTGAGGTTTGCCCCACCATCGCTCAAGAGGACACGCGGAGCCGCTCTGATACCATCTGTCATGACCCAACCCAGACCTGGCAAGATATTGTCCGCTTTGGGCCTTAACAAGGCCCGCACGGATTTGTTTCTGGGGCGCCCATACACCCCAAAACGCGTCTTATCAATTAAGGTGTGGATCACCCCTTATAAACCCAGCATCTCTCCCGTACTTTACCGATGTGGGATTTGCCTATGGTGTTACATATGGGATCTCCCTGTCTAATTCCCGTAGAAGGGCAAAACTCATCTGTAAATTCACCATTCCATAGAACCGTCATCCGAGCTGTAGTAATGCACTCCATTATAATTCGAGTGAGACTCATGGGGATCCCGACTTCCATCAACGTTTCAAAAATAAACCGCCAGTTCAGCCTGTCATAGGCCTTTTCAAGATCCGCTTTGATTGCCATCTGGCCTAGATTCCCTCCCTTTTTCCTCATTGAATGAATGACCTCTTGCGCTACCACAATGTTTTCGATGATATGGCGGCTCGATACAAAACTCGTTTGATGCGGACCAATGAGATTCAGAAGAATTTCCTTCAGTGAAGCAGTAATTAACTTGGTGATAGATTTGTAAATCACTGCACAAAGGCTGATGGGCCTGTGTTTTCAAGCTGGTGGGATTGTCAACTTTCGGGATAATTACAAGCAAAGTTTTATTAATCTCTTCTGAGATTTGGCAGCTGTTGAAGACCTCCTTCACTAACCTGCAAACAGAGCCACCGACAGTGTGCCATTGGCTTTGATAGAAGATAGCCTGGTAGCCGCCAACACCAGGAGCTTTTAGGGGCTTCATACTAAAAATGTATTTTTTATTTCTGCATCGCTAACCGGTAAGGTAAGTTGTCTCCTCCCAGATGCATCCACGCTTGGAAAGTAACCTCTGTGAGGATAAGAAGAGAAACAGGAAACATTATTAGTATGAAGGAAAGAGAAGAAAATGACAACATGTTGTCGGATCGCTTCTGTATCATAAAGCCAAGAGCCCGACTCATTCATAATAGCTGTGATGTGATTTTTACATTTCTCGAAAGAGTTTTTTCATGAAAGAAACTTGTATTCCGATCCCCAGAAAGAATCCAGTCCTTCCCAGACTTTTAATGCCAAAACAGTTCCTCCTGGGTCAAGACCTCTTCCAGCTCTTTCTTCAACTTCCACTCTAAACGGTAAAGACTTCGAGTAGGCTTGTCTTTTAGGGCTTGTTGCAACCCTCCTAACCTAGTTAGAACCCTTCTCTTCCTCTGAAAAATATTACCAAAGGTCTCCTTATTCCATTGATTAACTTTGTTGGTGAAATTCTAAACCATCTCTACGTAGGGAGCATTGGAGTTCCAATTGGACGCAATAAAATGGTCAAAATTTGCATTTGTAAGCCAAGCTGACAGAAACCTAAATGGCCGATTACTACGTGCAACTCTTCCATCCTCATCAAATTTAACCAGCATAGGCCTATGGTCTGAGGCCACTTTCGGCAAGTGCACAACATATTTCCTAGGATACTTATCCAACCAGTCACCATTACACACGGCCAGATCTAATGTTTTGTAAAGGTTCCCATGTGACCAGGTAAATCGGGGGCCTTTGAAATCCAGGTCGCAAAGATTATTAAGATGAACCAATTTCTAAAGAGAGAAACAAACACCACTATTATTATTGGCACCCCGTTTTTCTCCGAAGCATAAAGGCTCGTATTAAAGTCTCCACCCACAAGCTAAGGTCTTTGGGTCCGAGTTGCAATCTCCTCTAGGTGATCCCAAAGATACTTCCGACGGCGGGAATAGGGCTTGCATAGGCAGAAGTTATCCAAGAGATTAAAGTGTTGTTGTCGGACACTTTAAAATGGATATATTGTTGATGATTCCGGATGATATCTACTTTATAGTTCTTTATTCCAAAGGATCCAAATCCCACGAGAAAAGCCCCACGCTTCCACACGGTGAGATCTTTCAAAGCCACGTGTTTAATGAAAAAGTCAGATTGCTTCCACTAATTCGCGGCTCAACAGAACAACCATTTCGGGTTTGAAGGATTTGATTAAGGTACTAAACGTCCAACGGAAACCGGATAAGGCCGCCCCTGCACATTCCAAAACATAACGGAAAAAAACATATAGACAAAATATGGAGAAAAGAAGACCTCGCGAAGATGACACCTCGAGAAGTGGCCCATGGCTGTAACTCCAGTTCTATGTCTTTCTCATTTTCTAAAGAAATGTCCTCGTTAGAAGCCTTTGAGCCCTCTTCATCACTAGAGTTAGAATTTAGAGATTAAGGAAGAAGATGAATAACTGCAATTTCATTTCACTTAACATTCAATTACAGCATTTTGCTTAGCACACCTTATATATATAACTGCAGTGCTTCCAGATTATTCTTCTAAGTTTGTTAAGAACTTTTGTTACAGCTGTAATAGTATAACTAATTGAAAAATAAACTTAATAATCTAATTAACTAACTCATGATTAAATTCCAAAGGAATCTCCTCATAACAGTTTTGCCATCTAGAAGCTTCCCACTCCTTGCATGTAGTTTTCAACATTATTCCCAGGTGTGCTGCTGAGTTAGTAACTGACTTGGTTCCAGCTGGCACTCCAATGTGTGCTGACTTTGGTTCAGCTTCTTTAGTAATTCCAACACCCCTTCTCAAACTTAAGTCTTTTGGAAAGACTTTAAGTTTGCTCCTGAAGAAGCTAAACTTGGGATAAGTAAGAGGTTTAGTCAAAACATCAGCAACTTGATCATTGCTAGATACATAAGCAATTTCAACTTCTTTCTTTTCAACTTTATCCCTGACAAAATGAATATCTATTTCAATATGTTTAGTTTTAGCATGTAGTACTGGATTTGTGGCTATAGAAGTTGCACTTGTGCTATCATTCAACAGCAGAGGAGTATTCTGAAGTGTGATATCAAGTTCTTTAAGAACAGAGCAGATCCAAGTTAATTATGAACAAACTAATGACATACCCCTATATTCTGATTCTGCTAATGATTTGGAAACTATACTCTGCTTCTTTGAACTCCAGATTATCAAATTCTCACTTAAAAACACATAATAGCCATTAGTTGATCTTCTGTCATCAATATCACTACCCTAATCTGCATTAGAGTACATTACAAGATCCAGATACTCAGGCTTCTTAAACACTAATCCATAGTCTGTAGTTTCCTTGAGATACCTTAGTACTCGTTTATAAGCTAGCCAATGAGGTTGTAGAGGATTAGCCATAAACTGACTCAATTTATTTACTGCATATGCTATTTCTGGTCTTGTTAAAACAACATACTGTAAACCTCTAATTGCTTTCCTGTACTGAGTAGTATTAGTAGGTATTTCTCCCATGTTTTTGCTGTGTAGTTGTCATTGGTGTATCAGCTCCATTACACATCTTCAAGTCAAATCTGGCAAGCAAATCCTTTATGTATTTTGACTGAGATAATACTAAGGTATTTTCATTTCTAATAACTTCAATGCCAAGGAAGAAGTTAAGATTTCCTAAATCTTTAAGAGCAAACGTATTGCTCAAATTACAGATAAGTTGCTCTATCTCAACATTATTACTTCCTATTATAATTATGTCATCAACATAGATCAGCAATATGATTAAGTCACTGCCATTTCTTTTAAAGAACAAAGATGTATCTAACCTTGCTCTAGTGAACTACCATGATTCAAGAACATATCTAAATTTTTCAAACCATGCTCTAAGAGCACGCTTCAATCCATATAGTGCCTTTTTCAATTTACAAACATAATTGGGGTGACTTGAATCCGTAAATCCGTAAATCCTTCAGGTTGAGGCATGTATACAGTTTCATTTAGTTCCCCATTAAGAAACGTATTGTTGATGTCTACTTGTCTTAATTTCCAGTTGTTTATGACAGCAAGGCTCATTGTAATTCTTTTGGTTGCTGCTTTTACAACAGGGCTAAAAGTTTCTTGGTAGTGAACCCCTTCTGTTTGTAGAAACCCCTTTGGTACTAAACGAGCTTTGTATTTATTGTTTGACCCATCTGAATTCTGTTTCACTCTATAAACCCATTTGTTTCTAACAATCTTCATATTATGTTCTGGTGGAACCAAACACCAAGTCTGATTTTTCAACAGTGCATTGAACTCTTCCTGCATTGCTTGTTTCCACTTAATATCATTCAAAACTTCAGTTACACTTGAAGGTGTGTTAAGAGATAGGGATTTTTCTGTGTTGTAAATTTTTTGTTTGAAAATACCATTTTTGGCTCTAGTTATCATTAGATGAGTAGGTTTGGGTTGAAGTGTTGGTTGAGGTAACTCTGGTAATTGATTTTCTGGTTGGGATTGATCAGTACAGGGAGGTTGAAGTAAACTATGTGAACTGACAATATTGTCATTTACGGAATTTGTCTGATCATTTGTGTTGTTTAGAATTTTATCATTAGAGAGACTATTTGAACCTTTTGTGTTTTCTGATGAATTTGAACCTGTTGCTGTAGCCACATGATTTTGACTCTCAAAAGGAAATGATATTGAAATGAATCTGCTGAGTGTATTTAAAGGCTCTAATGATTGAACAGATTTTGTCATCATGAAGTTTGGATCATTTTGGAAAGGAAAAGAATTTTCATTGAAATTTACACGTGCAGCAATATAAATTCTGCCATTTGAGTTTAAACAAAGATAACCCTTTTGTTGATTGCTGACACCTAGATTTACACATTTTGAGGTGTAAAAATCAAATTTATGACTGTTATAAGGTCTTAAGAAAGGATAGCACTCATAGCCAAAGGTTTTGATTAGAGAATAGTTGGGTTTCAAAAGATGTTTTATGATTCAAAGTGGGTGTGTTGGTCCTGTTAACAAGATAGACAACATTATAGAAGGCTTCCCACAAGAATTTAAGAGGTATGTCAGCTTGAGCAAGAAGTGTAAGTCCAATCTCAACTAGATGTCTGTGTTTTCTTTCAGTCTTTTCATTTTGGTGATGAGTATAGGGAAAGGAATATCTTATGGATATCCATTCATTTCCAAGATAAGGTTCAAAAGCTTTGTATTCCCCTCCCATGTCACACTGGATTGTTTTGATTTTCAATTCCAAACTTTTCTCAACTTGATTTTTGAAAGTAATGAAGGCTGAGAGAGCATGAGATTTATGAGTTAGTCCATAAATCCAAGTGTAATTTGTTTTATCATCAATGAAGGATATATAATATTTGAAACCTTGATTTGAGGTTGTTGGTGCAGGACCCAAAGATCACTGTGAATTATTTCAAGTGCAACTGATGATTTTGACTCATTGCTTTTGAATGACAGTCTGTGTTGTTTTCCATATTGACAAGCTTTGCAAAAAGACAACTCAGAAATTTTATTTCCAAAAGAGATATTACAAGCTGACAAAGTTTTTCTAAGATCAGTAACATTTGGATGACCTAACCTCTTATGCCAAAGATCAAGTATTTTGTTTGCTATTTGGTCTTTGTTGCTTGTATTATCTACTTTTGAGCTAACAGATATCATAGACTTTGGTTTATTTGCTGTGAAAGCTGAAAATTGACTGGGATATGAAGATGAAGAGAACAAAATAGATTTCACTTGACTATGATTTAGAGGCAAATTCAGCAGCTTGTACAATCCATCTTTAGCTACTCCTTTCATGAAAACAGTCCCTCTTCTCTTGTCCTTAACAACACAATATGTTTTGTCAAATTCAATGCAGACATTATTATCATTTAAAAGTTTGGATATGCTGATTAGATTTTTGGATATTTTTGGCACATAAAGAATATGATTTAGTTTGACATATCTTAAGATCTGTGGTTCAAGTGTACTAAGCAATGTATGACCAGTGGAAACAATTTGTAATTTAGAGCCATTACCTACTGCAAGCTGATTTTTGCCTTTGTATTCAGTGCTTATGCTCAGATTACTGAGGTCATTTGAGACATGATCTGTTGCTCCACTATCAAGAGACCAGCCACCATCTCTGGTTTCTTTACCTTCAGTAACATAATCACTTTTCCTATTCCTTGCAAAGTTTGGCACAAAGTTTTTCTTGAATCTATACCAGCAATCCATAACAGTGTGATTCTTTCTGAAGCAGATTTGACAAGGTCCTTTAGGTGATTCATCATAAGTTGAAGGCTTTTCTTTGATTCTGTCTTGAACTTGACTAGAATTATTTCCTCTAAATTATCTTCCACCAGCATTGTTTCTAAATTGTCTTCCATTATGATTTGTGACATCTCCAGTGTTGTTGAAGTTTGGTTGCCAGTTTCTCCTCTGATTTCCTCTGTAATAAGCTATATTAGCTTGATAATCAATATGACTGATGGAATTTGGATATTCAATTCTGTTCTCCTGATTCAACAGTAGGCTGTATACATCTGATAGAGTTGTATTTTCTAAATTAGCATTAATTGTAGCAACAATTGAATCATATTCAGATCCAAGGCCAGCAAGCAAACACAGTACAAAATCATCATCACTTATATTGTTCCTAGCAGCTCTAAGAGAATCTAGCATCATCTTCATTTTTGTATAGTATTCATGAACATTCATTGATCCTTTTCTTATAGTTTGAATTTGAGTACTCAAATGAAGGATTCTAGATTTGGATCTTGCACCAAATTGTTTAGAGAGAATTTGCCAAACCTCTAAAGAAGATTTTGCTCCAACAACAGCACTTAGAACATCTTCACTCAAGGTCGAAAGTAGCCAGCTCATAAGTTGATGATCATTTCTTCTTCAGATTTGAAATTGAGGATTTGGTGTAGTGTTAACAGTTTGATCACTGTCAACATTAATTGAGAACCGATTTGGAGGATTCTTAGTGCTATCAATCAGATCTTCAAGTTCATTAGCATTGATAGTTTAATAAGAGTATTGAATCTGAGTGAATTGAGAATTGCAGAGTTGTTGTTTGGATCATGAGCTGAGTTTGTAGTTGAACTGGAAGCTCGATTAATGGTGGATTGATATTCATTGCTAGCCATTTTAACTAGCTTTGATACCAAGTTAGAATTTAGAGATTAAAGAAGAAGATGAATAACTGCAATTTCATTTCACTTAACATTCAATTACAACATTTTGCTTAACACACCTTATATATATAACTGCACTGCTTCCAGATTATTCTTCTAAGTTTGTTAAGAACTTTTGTTACAACTGTAATAGTATAACTAATTGAAAATCAAACTTAGTAATCTAATTAACTAACTCATGATTAAATTCCAAAGGAATCTCCTCATAACAATTTTGCCATCTAGAAGCTTCCCACTCCTTGTATGTAGTTTTCAACATTATTCCCAAGTGTGCTGCTGAGTTAGTAACTGACTTGGTTCCAGCTGGCACTCCAATATATGCTGACTCTGGTTCAGCTTCTTTAGTAATTCCAACAACTAGTACCCATATAGTCCTATCATCATTGTCTTTTTCCATGACTTCATTCATCGCTAAAATACCAAGGTCTGGGGGTTTTCCTATAGGGGCAGTGGGTTGGTCATGAGCTTCGAGGGTGATGTGGCTATCATGAATATGTGCAGATGGGGAAGCATTAGGGTCAGTGGCACGAGTGCTGTTCCTGAAAGAAATTACAGAGTAGAGCTGTGGATCCAAGCTTGTGGGTACAACGGACGGGATCAGGGTGGTTTGGTGTGCATGGTTACTATTCTAGTTACGTGGGATACATAAGGTTTGCATGGGAGTAGTCATTGACACTTCAGTAGTATTAGCTTTATTATGGAATGTTTCAGCCTTATTAGTTTCTTTATTAAAGCCACATGGGAGCTGGTTAACGACTAATTTTGGAACAGAGGCACTCCTTTTGGCAGCACACTGCAAGAAAAATAGTTATTTTTCACCAACATTACTAATTGCAAGAAACTTTTAGTTGCAAATATGATTATTTTCGATTGTAAAAATTAGTTCATCACTAAAAGAATAAAGTGATGTTCCATATTTTAAATGGGAAAAAACGGTTAAAAATAAGTTGATAATTAATCACTAATACTATTTTTTTTGGAAAATCAATGGTGCCGATACCATTTTCAAGGATAGGAAGTTACTGTGAAAAATGAAATAATATTTTCAATAGCTTTATTAAATTTGTTACAAATACATGATTATTTATAACCACACTGTTTCAGAATTAATAATAGAGGTTTAATTTCAACCAAATACGAAGCCGGTTGAAAATAAGTAATGAAATTTTGAAATGTTTGGCAATAAGCATTGGCAACACTGTTATTTGCAATGGCGAGAATTCGACAATCGAAAATATCATATCTTTTTTAACCAAATATTAAGGTAGTCACAAGTGAGCATTATAATTAATTAGGTGGTATAATTTGAACTGTGACATTTTCAACTTGCTAAACTTGTGGTAGAAATAAATTACTATTTTCAATGATTTTTAATCATTTTCAAAAATACATTAATATTTACAACTATGCTAGATAATTGATTGAAATAGTATGAAATTAATAAGATTAATTTAAAGGGGAAAGATTGGGCCAATACTATTATTTCTTAGTATTAAATATGAAAAAAAAATGTTCAAATATATTTTGTTAGACTTGAACTCTTGGCCAATTGTCTTCATTGTCAAACAGTAGCCAATTGGACAATCATTAGAAGATGTAATAATAATAAAAATTTAAAGTATATATATTTTTATATTTACTGTATGTGGTCTCTAAACTTTTGTTTAGAAATAGTGATAGCTTGAGTATAAAGAGACAATTGAATTAAATAAATCTTTGTTATTTTTCCTATAAATCTTTGAGTATAAAGAGACATTGCGAGGTCCCGCAGCTACTGCCGCCTGGTTATTTAAGTTGGCAAGTGAGAAGTCAATGCCGGCGTTCCGGTTATTTCCTTCTTCATCAGCATTAGAGGCACTCTTTATTTCTCGTGCTCAAATTCTTATACATTGGCTTCAATATATCTCAATATATTTACATTTATATCTTATGTATATATGTGTGTGTTGGACTGTATTTATAGTATCACTTTTTTTTTTAAATACCTTTACAGCGCAGCTAAAATATCGAATAGCAAGAAGGAAAATTATAACTTCATGTTACAAAGAGTGGTTCCTATACTAATTTCTTTTCTTTTTTTGGTTACATAGGGGCTCTTAAAAGGAGCTAAACAGGGACTAGGCGTGGATAAGCAACCCCATACATATCATGAGTAAGCAAAGAAAGAACACCAATTGGGGGGCAAGTGAGACAGTGAAGGCCCAATGGTAAAGAAGTTGCATAATTAGCAAGGAAATTTGTCACAAAATTCGCTTGACGATAAATATGAATAATGGTGATATGTCAGTCACGCTGCAGGAAGTCCTTAATAGAGCAAACTAAGGGTGTGTACTCATTGGCATAATCTAGATGATTATCAGTGAGCACTTGAGTTACACCTAAACTATCCACTTCCACATTTAACCATTGAATCTCTTTTTGCCAAGCAATAGATAAGCCT
The DNA here is from genome assembly GCA_030449905.1 of Luvunga scandens. Lineage (NCBI taxonomy): Eukaryota > Viridiplantae > Streptophyta > Magnoliopsida > Sapindales > Rutaceae > Luvunga > Luvunga scandens. The sequence continues at coordinate 183,008 of JASUUG010000329.1, read as the reverse complement.
TGAAACAGTCCCTAGAGTTCAGCAACCATAACAAAACAAGACCCAATATTCATACAAAAGCCAGTCAACCAATTTCCATTATGATCACAGATAAGACCACCTCTACCAGATGCCCTAGTTTTCTTTACTGCAACATCAGTATTAAGTTTGCACCAAGGCCATATGGGAGGGCTCCATGTGATTTATTGCTCAAACTTTTCAATTCTCAAACAGAGGGGAGAATTATGAACTCTATGGATTTCCATTGCTCTCATACTGACATTGTTCACCATATACTCACTGTCCACAGAAATGTGATTAAAACTAAAGAGATTACACCACTGCCAAAGCTTCCATATTGCAATGCTAAAGAAACAACTCCAGCTAATATCCTTTTTAAAAGTCTAGCTACTCTTTAAGTTTGCACACATCCACTCATGAAGGTTTAGGAGTAAAATGCTTGTCTATTTTGTTCAGGGATGATTTATTCCAAAACCTCCTATCCACCACACAATCTCGTATCACATGCAATATATTTTCCACACTAGCACCACACCAAGCACATCCACTTCTTGTTATAATATGCCTCTTTTTTAGCTTACCATTAGTTTTTAATCTATTATGTAGAACTAGCCAAAGAAAAATACAAATACTTTGTGGTCCTCTCCATTTCCAAGCCAAGTTGCAAGTCTGATCCTCTTTGTTGAAACCGTGGTGAGAAATTACATGGTAAGTTGACTTAACTGTAAAGATACCCCTCTTGGACCCTGCCCAGCACACTTTATCTTCACCCTTATTGAAAAGCAGGGGTTGAAAGGAAGCTATTTGTAGAATAATATTGTGGGGTAGCAAGTGACGGAAACTAGGACACTTCCTGTCTCAACGCTCATCTGTAAAATTCGTAACCACCTTACATAATATATTTTCAAGAATATGACAATTTGTATGAAAAATCAAAGGCTTGTCTTTTGTTACCAAACAGTCCTACCACAAATATGACTTTCTTACCATCCCCTATACGCCATCGGGTCCTCATAAGAGTATCCTACCAAACCCCCCCAATTGAACGCCATAAGTGAGAGCCATACCTCATCTGTAGCACATGAAGCAGGTTAAACAGATCCAAACCATACTTCGTGATTAGAACCTGAGTCCATAAGCTAGTAGGAGAAACAATCAGGCTCTGCCCACTTTCATCAAGAGGGCTCCATTCATTAACTCCAAATTATTTAGACCCACCCCTCGCAAACGTTTGGCTGGCATATAGTATCCCAATTGGCTAAGTTGATCTTGTTACTTTGATTGGCACCACTCTAAATAAAATCTTTTACAAGATTTTTCAATTTTGACCTTAATACCTGAAAGTAAATTAGAATTTTGCATGGCATAAAGAGGGATGGCTTGCAAAACTGATTGGGTGAGTGTAACTCTACTTGCTAAAGATAGTTGGGAAGCATTCTAACCAGAAAGCCTTCGTTCTACTTTGTCAATGATATTGTTGTGGATTGGGTTCAATCTTTTAAAATATAGGTGTTATTACGTAAATATACACAACAAGTAATATAATAATAAGTATTTGAGTATCGTCTCCACAAGGATTGATGCTATCAGAGTTGCTACAGCAATTCTTATGTTGCAAATTCAATTTGATCAAATTAACTCTTTTATCAACTAAATTAAACTAAATAATTTAAATGATAGAAAAGTAAAATGCAATAAAATAAATTAACATGTCTCACACAAGAATGTCTCACTAAGGATAATGTAGTTGAGTGAATCAACTCACTTAATGGTATTGACTTTTTTTTGTACAGTACCATTACTAAAAAAATTACTACAGCACTTGGCAGAATCCTAATGCATCCTCAGCTGTCGCCCATTGGAATTCTTATATCTATATGCAACCTAACAATGACCAATTGCTATGCCAACACAAGATATAACATTATATGATCAAGGTTCTTAATGCCCTAAAAGATGAATCTCTATGTCTAGTTCATCACTAGTTTTAAATTAGGCATGACACTATTCAAATTGACTTTACCCAACTTAGGAAGCCTAATTTAAAACCAGGTATTATTATGATATGTTCTACTAAAACAGACCCTTTGTGCCTCTTTTTTAGCTAGTATCACTAAAAGGGTGGTTAGCCGAAATAGTGAATTAAATTAAGTACTATAAAAAACAAAATGCTATAGCAATCATGCAGCAACACAATAAAATCAGTCAATAAATCATCAAGCTTGTTTATCACTCAACCACAAGAAAATTTATTTCATTATTTGTAACAAAACAAAAACAAAAATAGTTCTAGCTGTCATATACTTCGTTATAAATAAAAAAAACAAATAACATAGAGATAGAAGCGTAAGGCCCTTCGAGATGCTTGATTTATTCTTTCTTACGCCTGCAATCTCTTTTGTTCAGCCTTGGAATTTACTATTTCTTTGCTGTTTTCTTTTTCTTTTCTTGTTATTACTTGTGGTTGACGTCTCCCCCTTTCTTCTTGTGTGCGTGCTTCATTTATAATTGAAACTTAGAGCAACTGGACATCTAAGGCGCGTATCTTTTAGATTTGAAAACTGAAAATCGCATCTTTTGTCTGAGATTCTCGTGAAATTTTCTCTTTTGTTTGCTCCAGGATTGCTACAGTAACGGTTTCTATAGCACTGGCTACAACATCTACACTGTTTTGACTCATTTCTACTTTTCTACAACCAATTTCTTTCCTCATTCTTGCAAGCCTATTGCACAACATTCCTTCCTTAAAAATTTCACTTCCAATTGCCTACAATCAAGCACATGATCTAAGTATATAATTTATTCCAAAAAAACCTAATTTATTGAGAATAAACTAAAATTAATTAGGTATGCAAAATATAACTAAAATGCAGTTAAAACATTTCATTTACTCTCTGAGTAATCTTGATTTAAGTCCAAAAGTATTGTAAATAACTCTCATTTCATAGAGTTATTAGATATCCTGATATGTATGCTTGGACACCCGAGAATGTAAAAGAGGCACGTCGAGATTTTTCCCAAGGTTGTTTGTTACGGAAAAGCCAAACATATTTCCAATTTTTCTAGATGTACTCACAGTAACATTTCTTGAGAAATAGAGCAAGGATTTCAAGTTATTAATCTTTACCCCGGAGCTGTTGCAAAACACATCCAAGATGGAATTCACAACTCTAGCCTAGTCTTTGGATGCTTCAGCTAAGAGACGTAGATCATCAACAAAGAACAAATGGGTGAGAGGGGTACCATTACGAACTAATCCGATCGGTTTCAACTTTCCCATTTTCAACAGATTCCCAATTCCATGACTTTGCCTCTTAATGTATAAAACAAAAATGTAAGAAGATATAGGGTCTCCCTGCCTAATCCCTCTAGTTGGTTTAAACTCCTCTGTAAACTCTCCCTTTCACAAAACATTCATGCGCTCAGTGGTGATGCATTCCATGATAACTTTTTCCAGCTGATTTGGTCATATGCTTTTTCCAGGCCTATTTTTGATTGCCATCTGACCCCGCTTACTAACTTTTTTTCGCATTGTATGCATAACTTCCTCAGCAACCACAATAGTCTCAATTATATGTCTGCTAGTGACAAAGCTAGTATGATGAGGACCAATAAGCTGACGTAGAATAGCTTGTAACTGATAAACAACTAGTTTAGTAATGGTTTTATAAGCCACTGTGCATAAACTAATGGGGCGGTACATCTTTATGTTTATAGGGTTTTCATTCTTGGGAATAAGAACTAATAAATTTTTATTAACAGCCTTAGGGATTTTATTAAGGTAGAAAGTTTCCTTAACAAATCTACAGAAGGAAGGCCCAATAATGGTCCAATAAGTTTGGTAAATTATCGCGTGGAGGCTGTCGATTCCTGGAGTTTTTAGAGGCTTCATGCTAAAAATGATCTTTTTAATTTCATCATCATCAACAGCCTTCTGGAGCATGAACAACATAGAGTCCTCTATAACAGGAAAGAGACCCTTGAAGGGATAAGGCTATGTGTCAGTTTCCTTACTAGAATAAAGCCTCAAAAAAAAATTAAACCACATGCTTTTTAATTTCCTCAGCCTCGAACATCCACTACCCTGTGTTATAATCCTTGATAGCTACAATCTAGTTCTTTTTTTTGTCTTGTCAGAGTTTTCTGATGAAAATAAGATGTATTGCGGCCCCCACATAAAATCCAATCCTTACAAGATTTTTTATGCCACAAGATTTCCTCCTGAGAAAGGAATTTTTTAAGTTGCTTTTCTAACTTCACTTCAAGTCGTAAAAGACTTTTAGTGCATTGACTCTCTAGCACTCTTTGAATAAGCCCCAGACGAGCCAACAACCTCCATTTTCTGCTGAAAAAATTGCTAGAAAAATCCATATTCCAAACTGTGACCTTATTAATGAAATTGTGGACCACCAGATAGTAATGCTCATTTGGACTCCAATTCGAGGCTACGAAATTGGTCCAATTTGAGGCCAAAAAATTGGTAAAGTCTCTATTAATTAGGCAAGCTTCTTGAAAACGAAAAGGCTTATCACCATACCTCTTCTCTTCATGTTGTTGAAACCTCACTAACATTGGCCGATGATCCAACTTTACTTTCAGGAGATGGAGGACTGTATTCTCTAGAAAAGAGTGAAGCCATGCCGCATTACACAAAGCATGATCTAACCTTTTAAATAAATTATCGCAAGCCTAGGTAAATTTGGGAACCTGAAAGTGCAAATCATGTAAGCTAAAAGTGTAAAACCAATTCTTAAATAAGCCACAAACACCACTTCTGGTAGAAGACCCTCCTTTTTTTTAAACGAATAAAGGATTAAGTTGAAGTCCCCACGAGCCAAGGATCTTGCATAGACGTGGCAATTCTTCCGAGATAATCCTACAAGTATTTTTGAGAGAAGGAATGAGGCTAGCATAGACCTTGGTAACCCACGATAAAAGTTTATTCTGCCTGAATACATTTTAGGAATGAGGCTAGCATAGACCTTGGTAACCCACGATAAAAGTTTATTCTGCCTGAACACTTTAAAATGTATATACTGTTTATGGTTACTAACCACTTCCACCTCAAAAATATCCTTCCACAAAATCTAAAAACCAACAAAAAAAACCAATAGTTTCGGTTCGATAAGATCTATTAAAGCTACTATTCTTCATCAAATTATCCGTCTTCTGACCACTGATCCTTAGCTCCAAAATAACAACCATGGACAAATGGTAATTCTTAACTAAAGTATAAAAGGTTTGGTTAAACCCCTGCGAGGCCGCCCCCTGAACATTCCAAAATAATGGTTAGAGACATAAGGATAAGAACTAAGAGAATGAGGACTTTATAAAGATGACTCAATGGCCTCTTGATCAAAATCCATAGCATCCTTATCCTTCAAACAGATGACCTTCTCTGAAGAACCCGATTGCCCCTCAATGCCACTCACATAATCACTGTCTTTAATATCATCATCCATATTTTCATGTGAACCTCGAATTTCACTGTTAAAGAGGTCACCTGCCAGGTTGGAATTTTGGCCTTGATCATTGGGAAGATCACCATCTAACTGTTGCTCAACCAACTCATTTACATAGAGGCCGTTACTAGTATCGATGTTCTAGATAAAAGAGATGGCAGGATGATACATGGGACTAAGGCTAGTGTGGATGGAAATAGAAACAGGTGGGTTAGTTTGCTTTGCATGGGATTTGGTAGACTTACGTGAGTGTTGCATAGGGTTCATGGTAGTGGGGGCCGAAATGATAACCTGTGAGATGGCTTGGTTTACATGGGGCTTGTTAGCTTGACGTGAAAGTTGCAAAGCGTTGGTCAATGTTTTATTAGGCAAGATATTTGTGTTGAACTTGTCTTGGCAGAGGTGTTCGCCTTCTAGGATGTCAACAGTAGGCTCATGATATGGGGATTTCACTTTTAGAGCTTGGTATTTTGGAAAAGTCGCTTGTCTGAGGATTTTTTTTTTTGGTATGTGAGTTTCCGCAATGGAAGTAGATAACGCTATATTATCATCGTGTTCTGGTACCCCCTCATTCATGATAGCCAAAATTTCTAACCAGGATTCCTCACCAAAATTTTCTTGATGGCCGCATGTCACATCTCATAAAATCTCCTTGTCTTTTTCAGTTTGAGACTTCCCTTTTTTTGTTACCACCATCTAAAGGCCAAACTTTAGGATACCTTGGATAGCATTTCCGGCCACCGTTACTAGCCGTGTGTCATTATTGATAGTTTGAGCATCACCAGCCATATCCTCCAAGTTTCCTCCATTTTTCACGTTATCCAGGCACAGATCCTTTCTATGCCCATATTTTCTATAAGTAAAACATATATTTGGGAGGCACTCATACTCCACCTTTTGAATTTTGCCATCCAGAAAGAACTGTGCAACCAGGGGTTTATTCAATGCAACTTCTTCCGTAATGCGAGCAAATTTCCCTCATGTCGTTGATTCTGTGTTATAATATATTCTAATGACTGTACCAATAATTTGGCAAAGCATCCTTAGAATCCTCTTATAGTAGTAGTGAAATGCCATCCCAACTAACTGAATCCAAGCTATGACTGACTCAATTTCCTCAGTAAAACAGTCAAAATGAGGATTTCATGGTTTAACAACAAGATAGTATCCCATTATTGTCCATGGTCCTTGTGACAAAACAAAATCCACATCCCTTTTCGATTTAAATCTAATGAGAAAGTAATCATTCTCTAAGCCAATAATATGGAAACTGATTGTTGAACTCCACAGCGAATCCAACCGAGAAGCAAGTGCTCTATACCCTATGCGTCTTCCTAAAAGCTTGACCATAACCGAGTTCTGCCACGGCTTAACTAACTGGGTATGGACCTTTCGAGAAAAAGATATAGAGGGTATACTATCAATGCTATCTATAAAAACATCCTCCGATTTGAAATCAAGATCATTTTTCTGTCCCACTAGATCCTCTTCAACATATTTTTGTTACTTCATCAATTTGTCTCGAAAGGAGAGGGTCTTTGGGTTATCTCTATCTTCACCTTGAGCCCTAAACCTTGCTTTCTTAGTTGAACGATCATCATTCATTGGCGGTGAGGGTTCTTTCTTAGGAAGCATTAGTTTTCTAGAGTTATCTGCCTTTCTATTAATCAAGTGTAAATGAACTTGTTGGTTGGATGCCTACATGTTCCTATACTAATTTCTTGGATTCAAACTCAACAACTCTAGCTACTCTCATGACTAAATTTAACAAAGACAAAATAGCAACTTTAAATAGAAGGCACATGACAATTTGTCCCTCTATAACGATGTTGTGCATAAGGCTGAATTCAGGAAATTGAATTTCGAGGACTCAATCGCAATGGCAATGAAATTTCAGGAGTCTTGTTAATAGTTCCATTTCTTTATTAGCATCACTATCATTAAAGCGAGATTGAATCATGAATAATTTTTACATCAATTTCCATGACTAAATTGTTCATTACCTTTGGAATACAGTCCTTTATTCGTTCTCTTGTCTATCTCTTATGTGGTTAATATCTTAATTGGCATTGGCGTTGAACTATTTGGAGATTCAGATTGTGTGCAAGAAAATTGAATGGCTTTTGAGAGAGATCATGAGCTTCATGCTGCCTAGTTAATCCAATAACTTCAGAAGTGTTCCAGCCTATTTGCTTGATTATTAGCTCGAACAGAATCTTGAAATCCACTCACAAAACAATTAATGCTTGAGTAAGGTGCCTTACTTTTGATAATAGCTTCTGGTACTGGGTATGATGTTATAAATAGTTCTTAGCAGTTGTAACTTAGTCAAATCTCCAAAGAAACCTTGAAACTGGATGGGACCAAATTGAGCATGCAATGCATCTTAAAATTTATCCCATTTCATATCTCCCTTCTTATTTTTAAGTGTTTGGTACTATAATTATGTTTCCCTCTCTAGATGGAAGGTTGCAAGTGCACCTCGATCTTATTCCAAGGTATGATTAAAATAAAAAAATTGTTTCACTCCACAAACCGAACTTGTGGTATCATTCTTACCTTGGAAATGTGGAAACTTTAGTTTGATAGTTCTGGCTTGATAAGGTTGTCGCAATCCACGTTGACGAACTCTAATGGAATGACTGCCCTGTTCTTCTTGTTGAAAAAGTGGAGCCACGCAATGTTCTCCCTCCTTGTGAGCTTGAATACTCCTCGATTTAAACTTTGCAAACAATTTTAGCTTTTTCAGAACTTTTTGTTAGCCAATTGACAAAAAACCCACTTCATTTCCTAGCTTCTCAATTCTAGAGTCCATGCCCTTGTTCTGATACACCTTTATACATATTGAGTGGCTTTTCATTACCCATCAGGAGTTTTAAAACTGAAACAGTAAAGAACAAAAAAATGAAAAATCTGCATAGACAAGTCTCACCAAAATGTTAAAAATCCAACACCAATTTCATGATCCAAATTAATTACAATTGTCCAAAACTCAAGTTCAAAGTCCAATCCATGGAAGATTCAAGAATTGTGCACAAAATGAGAGATATTTCTAAACCAAAAATATTTTATGGTCATAAAAATATCTTTTAAGTCTAAAAATATCTTAAATATTTAAAGATATTTGTAAAATATAATTATTATATTTTTGTAAATTAATATTTATTTAGTTTGTATTAGTTTTAGATTATTATAAACACCCCAAAGCTTTTTGTTATAGCCATCAAGTGAAATGTGAAAAATAAAAGAGAAATAAAGTGTGAGCAATGAGTTGTGTGTAATGTCTTTTATAAGATATTAATAAAGTCCTCTAGTTTAATAGAAGTTTTTTTTTGGCCAAATATTTTTATTTTTAATCAATTTAGTCCCCCTCAATTTTCAACATTTGGTATTAGAGCTAATTGAACCACTATACCAATGCTGCTAAAAGTTCACAACAATTAAAAACTGTTGTGGAGAAACTGTAGGAGTACAATAAGGACGATCCAGGATTGTTTGTTGGAGGTTTGTTAAATCGTAAGGAGTTTGAAAATTTGCAAGTTTGTTGGTGAAGGTTGAGCTTGTTTGGCATTATCAAAATCTTCCAAATAAGATGGATGACATTCAAGTAATTGGAGTCAAGAAGTTCAACAATAAAAATTACAATATATGGACAACATTGATGGAGTCCTATTTATAAGGTCAAGACCTCTAGGAGATCGTTTGCGATAACGATATGAAACCACCAATTAATGATGCCATTTTGAAGAAGTAGAATATTAAAGATGGTCATGTTTGCCATTAATACTACAATTGAAGAAGAGAAAATAAAAAAGGCTAAATTGCCTAAAGAAAGTTAGGACACTTTTGTAACAATTTTTTCAAAGAAGAATAACAAATGGCTACAACTTCTGGAGAATGAACTACTATCAATTTCACAATAAAACATGACAGTGGATGAGTGCTTAAACAAGGTAAAGCCTTTATGGCACAAAATTTCTAAGTTAGATCCTACAGTTTTAATTTTTAAATATAAAATAAAAAGAATTATTGTGAGCTTTTTGAGTTGCCTAACCTAGCTAACTATTGAGGAATTTAAAAATTTACTTGCCTATCAAGAAGCGATTAACAAGTGCATGAGTGAAGCCTTAATAAAGAATTATGAGGAAGCTCCATTCACTGATAAAAAAAGACATCGATTTAAATGATATAGTAATGGAGAAACTAAAGGAGATGTTGATAAGTCAAGAGGTCACCAATACGAAAGTAGCTGACAACAAGGAAGCACAAACGAATCATGGCAATGGTGGCTAATACAAGTCAAAAAAGAAGTTTGAAGGAAATTTCTATAATTATGTAAAGAGGGGGCATATGGTGAAAGATTGCTGGTTTAAAAAAGATCTAAAGAGAGTAATACTACTACTAATCAAAAGAATGATAATGATGAAGAATGGAAAGTTAAAGCATTAGTCGCCATTTGAAGAATGGAAAGAGGAGTTACCACTCGTAGTTGCAATACCTGGCCGAATTAAGTATGAGAGTGATTAGATCGTTGACTTGGGGGTGTTTAAATTATATGGCAGGTGATAAAGAGAAGCTATAGGATATGACTAATACAAAGGAGGTTGCATGGTAGCAACAACAAACAACTCAGACTGCCAAAAGCTCACGTTGGCGTTATAGTTCTTACAACTCAATATAGTCCATAAAAGTATCATTTCAACATGTATATTATGTCCCAAGTATGAAGAAAACTATACTCTCAATACTATGACTAACATCATCAGGCAAGTATGTCTTATTCAGTCCTCAAGATATTAAGGTGTATTAAGACTTAAAGATCTTAGGAACACCTATTATAGAAGGACGAAGGTTAGAATCAGCCTATGTGATATCAGTAGAGTCTGCCTGTGTAGACAAGATTAAAGGAATGAGACAGTAGATTTATAGCATGGGTTAAGACAAGTTAGGCATCATAAGATGAAGGTGATTATGAACAAGTCAATAATTAGAGATCTGCCTAAACTTGATATGAGAATAGACACAGTCTATGTGAGGTGTCAATATAGTAAGGCTCACCAACTCTTGAGTCGAAGTTTACAGTAAAAGAAAAATTAGAATTGGTACACTTTGATGTGTTTGGGCATTTCAAACAACCTATTAAATATGGAATGCGATACATGGTCACATTCATTAATGATTCCTTTAGGTACGTCTGGGTATTTTTTATAAAGAAAAATCTAATTTTTTTTAAAAGTTTAAAGAATTCATAGATATAACTGAAGGATAGTAGGAAAGAAGATTTGTTGTCTATAAACAGACAATAAAGGATATGAGTTCTCCCAATATCTTTAAGATTATAAAATACGCCATCAATTTACTTATGTCTATGTAACACAACAAAATGGCATAGCGAGATGAATTAACATATTTAGCAGAGATTTATCAGATTATGATACATGCAAAGAATGTACTAGGGAGGTTTTGGGTTGAAGCTATGCAGACGGCAACTCATGTGATCAAAAAATTTCCCCAAATGAAATTAAGGTTCATATCACTTAATGGGAAGTTGTGGAATGTGATGCCTATAATCAGTCACTTTCTTATATTCAACTATATGTGCCATGTCTTCGTGTAAAACCATTTGGGAAGTAAATTTGATAAGAAGACAATTAGTTGTATCTTTGTAACGTATAATAGTCAGAGGAAAGGACAAAGGCATTACGAATCTTTTAGTGGATAGTGCTACATAACATGACATGTGGTGTTTGACAAAGCATCTTCATGGAAGACTTCAGAAAAAAAAGAGCTACTAGATTAAAAAAAATTTAAGATCAAATAAAGGAACAAGTATACCAAAATTTTCCTTAGTCAAGAAGAGTCTTAAGATTTTTATAATCCAAGAGGTGATGATATCGAGCATGATGAGATGCAAAGTCCTTGTAACACAAATGTTCAATAGAGCTCTATTAAAGATGAAAAACCAAGTAAACCAGTACTAAGAACTTCAAAATTTCAACTTAAAAGATTAAAAAGAGTGAAAAGGCCAAATCTCTGGTATGCTAATGTAGTAGTTGACATTTGAAGAAGCAATAAAGAATTTTCATTGGATAAAGACAACAAAGGAAGAAATCAGCACACTAAAGCATAATCAAAATAAGGATCTAGGTCCAAAACAAAAAAAAAAAGAACTAATATCTTGTAAATAGGCATACAAGATTAAAAAATGCGCAGATGGTTCAATTAAAAGGTATAAGGCTCAGTTGGTAGCTTGAGGATTCTTATAACTAAACTATGATGAAACATTTAGTTCAATGGAAAATCTTACAATAGTAAAAGTCATACTCATATTTGTAACCAGCAAAGAATGGAAATTATGGTAGATGGATGTAAAAACACCTTGTACATAGGGAATTAAATCGAGAGATCTACATGAATAAACTGAGAGGATTTAATGATAAAGTCCAGAGTATATGTGCAAGCTAAGAAAAGCATTTCATAGCTTAAAGCAAGCTCCAAGGGCATGGTATGGTAAGATTGATGTATTTTTAACTAAAACTGGTTATTTAGTGGCATATGCAAATTCTAGCTTGTTTGTTAAAGCTAGTGAAATAAAGTTAGCAATGGTGCTAGTATACATGGATGATTTGATTCTTACTAGTGATGACAAACAAGAGATTCTGCGAATAATAAAGAACTTATTAGGTTGCCTCGAGATAAAAGAGTTGAGTTAGCTTAAGCACTTCTTTGGTCTGGAGGTTGATCGAATAGAAAATAGAATATTTCTTTGCTAACAAAAATATATTAAACACATTCAAAAGATACTTACAATGTTGGAATGCAAGCTAATCTCAGCTTTAATAGAAGTCAATGCAAAATTGTGAATACGTGAAGGCAAAGATTTACAAGATAGAACGATATATCAACAATTAATGATAGTTTAATGTCACAGGCTGCACAAGCTTTCCATATAAGGATACACTTAGTAATGGTCCATCTAATAAAAGGTACGCTCAATAGCAAGAGCGTTTTTAGTAATTAGTCACTTAGTATATTAGCGAGACTTAATGCGCTCAGCAGTCAGTAGCTTAAGATTTTAAATCCAAGTGTAAGCCAAAGTGAGCAAGCCTAGCTTAATTCTAGAATTCTCTACCATACTATATTTATGAATATCCAGAAATTTTTTATATTAAGCACATGATTTGTATGTAAAATTCTCTAGATCTTGGTAAATATATTTTGAGCAAGTTATGCAAATTGAATGGAAGCTTCTAAGCCAAGGTAAGCCTCTCGATAAATGGGGCATGACACTTTCCATTTTACACAACACATCGTACACCAAGCAGAAGCAATGCAAGAATACTTGTAGAGCTCTCTTATATTCTTTCTTTTGAGTGATAAAATTTTTTGGGCTACATTGCTCTCTCTTTTCTCTAGTTTTCTTACAAGTATTTGAGATGTTCGATAGGCTTACTTAACAACTTTTGTGCTAGAAGTTATCTAAGTGTCGTACAGAGTGCTGCATAAAGCAATCATCGTATAATAAGTGGTATCAAAGCTAAGGCCCGTACCTATACAATCTAGCTCACGAGCAATGACCAACCCTTTAATTTTTAAAAAATCACAAGAGAGCATTTTCATGTGAGCCACCATAGCTAACTTGTGCCCACTAACAAGGTCACTTACAAGCCTCGTAAAAGGTCCAAGGCCACTTTTATTAATGCCTAGAGCCTTGCATTGCCACATTGGAAACACAAACTTCTGCTGCTCAGGGCACCCTTAAAAATTTAGATGAAAAGGTTAATGGTCTCGAGGTGCTTATGCTAATTTTATAGTAGTCACTAAAGCCCTCATCCAAGACCAAGCCAACACCTTCTAAAGAGAGTTTCAAGCATTCTATGATGAGTTGCTTAAACGTTGTAACTTTGCATGAGATGAGCTATGAGTGACCCATCCAGACATGGAGGAAAGTCATTGGGATTGAGCGAGGCACAAGTGCCCACTCTTTACTACCCTAGCTTCTATAAGCTTAGTGATGTATGTCGAATCAACAAGCGAAAGCTCGACACCTATGGTGGTACATGCAATGCCGCAATCGTGGATAACTTCTTCTTTAGGCTCCAACAATACTTCGATGCCATTGGTATTTGAGATGAGGCGTTGAAAGTAGGCACAATGCCTACGTTTCTTCAAGGCATTGCATAATTATAGTGGTTGTGGAAGCATAAAGAATAGGCAAAGGCATTTGTATTATCAACAATTTGGCAGATTTCTATCATGAACTCCAAAAGCACTTTGTCTTGAGCAATGCAGAGAGGGAAGCGAGAGTGTGCCTTTGTTGGCTCAAGCAAATAGTTAGTGTCTGCGACTACATCATCGATTTTAATACCCCTATGCTTAAGATGACCGACATGTCTGATAAAGACTTTGTTTTCTATTTCTAAGATGGCTTCAAGGATTAAGCCAAAGCAAAACTTGATAAATGTGGCGTTTAATCTCTCAATGATGCTATCACCATTGCAAAATCACTAGGAGATCACTCCGTCCAACTCAAGGACAAGAGGCCTAATCAAGGCAAAGATAGGGAATAGGGCTGTGAGGACAAAGGCCATAATTGCAAGGATTAGGGGTAAAAAAAAACCTCTTAAAGACAAAAGCGAGCAAGGTAAATCAGATGGAAAGAAAAAACTACCCAAGCCTCATAGCTATGCTACATATAAAACGACCACATTAGGTACGCGACTATCTGGAGAAAACGTCTCTTAATGCACTCACTGTATAGCTCAAGAACCACTTCACACTCTCAGCGGAGGAACGTTAACCTAGCATGGGTTCACTCTAATGCCTTGACACACTCAAGAGCCACCTGTCTGCACTTAAAAAGAAAAAGGGAGCTGATAAACACTAGCGTGATGCACAACTTTGTATTGGAAGATAAGGCAAGCATCGAGGCCTCAAAACAACTAAGAAAAAAATAACCATAAAGGCAATAAACTTACTTGCCAAGTCATTGTGGGCATCACGCAAAGTGTGCCTATGATGCTTGGGACATGGAATAGAATGCTCAATTTCTCCATCGTGCTTATGGACAACTTCAAGATGGTCATTAGCATGGAATCCTCAACCAAGACCATGCCTTTCAACTATCAACCGCCACTTCCCTAAGCATAATTAACAAGAGTATAGCATGCATGGTTTTAACCGAGTGTGCTAAGACTGTAAAGAAAATGCTTTCGACCATGCAATTCAAAAAGGACCTAAGTTTTTTGGCCTTTATTCGGGAGCTAAATGAGGGGGAAGAATCCAAAAATGCTTTAACGTATGTCCTTTCGTGCATACAAGAGCTTCTTAACGAGTTTTAGGACACCATGCCTCTTAAGCTTTTGATGAGGCTCCCACCATGACAAAAGATGGATCACGAGATTGAGCTTGAGCTTAAGCAAGAAGCTAAAACTCTCATCTTGGCACTCTATTGAGTGGAGCCACCCGAGTTTGAAGAGTTACAGAAATGACTTAAGGATTTGCTAGATTTGGGTTACATCTGCCTTTCAAAGGCTCCATTTGGTGCACCAGTCCTTAAAAGAAGAATAATGAATCTCTTCGTATGTGCATCAAATATCGAGCGCTCAACAAGATCATTATCTAAAACAAGTACCTGAAACTTGTGATAGCTGATCTTTTCAACCAACTTGGTAAGGTGTAGTCCTTTGCCAAACTCGACTTATGCTCTAGGTACTGTCAAGTTTAAATCACTAAATGATAAAGAACTCAAAGGTAAAAGCCATAATCAAGTAGGAGCCTCTCACGAAGGTGGCCAAGCTACGATCTTTCCTCGTATTGATGAATTACTACCGTCGCCTCATCAAAGGCTATTCAGCTAGAACGACACCTTTAAGCAAATCTACTTAAGAAAAACCAAACATGGCATTAGTCTGAATAATGCCAACATGCATTCAAAGAGATGAAGAAAATGATCTCAAAGGAATCTATCGTCATTCTTCTGGACCATATAAAGCCCTTTGAATCCAGACAGATGCCTTGATTTCACCATTGGTAGAGTATTTATGTTAGAAGGCTACCTAATAAGTTTTGAAAGTCAAAAGCTAAAAGGCATATAACATAGCTACACCATGGAAGAGAAGGAAATGACTACCATTATTCACTGTCTACAAGTGTGGGGACACTACTTGCTTACCTCACACTTCGTGATCTTAACCGATAATGTAGCTATAAGCTACTTCTAAACCCAAAAGTAGTTAAGTCCCAAACAAGCTTAGTGACAAGATTTTCTTACTATATTTGATTGTCAACTCAAGTACAAGCCAGGAAAAGCCAACATCGTTGCAGACACTTTAAGTCACAAAGTGAAGTTGGCAACTCTTAGCATAAGCCAGTTGACAGGACTTAAAAGTGTCATTACTCCCAAATATAAAAGTTTCTAGTTATAATATAATCCAGTGAGTCTGGGGTTAAACTACAGGGAATTTAAAATCTAGTAGTCAATTTGTTGTAACTTAAAAAATTTACTGTGGAATAAGAAATTGACAGAAATCAATATAAAAATATGCTAAGGTTATGAAATCCACTCTCGGATTTAAAATTATAATTATAAAAACTCTCTCGTATTTGTATTTTATATTTATAATACTCGTTAATTATTATGTCATTTAATTCTTGACTAACCATTAATGTGATAAATATGAGACCAAGTACCTAATGTGCCACAACTATGTTAAAGTGTCAACATTATGTAAAAATACCATATAAATCGGGAAAGATCTACATCTATAAATTAACATGATATAAAGAAACTGGTTAGAAAAGAATATAACAAATAAAATAAATTTTAAAACTCACTTGAAAAAGTAATTTAATCAATAATTTAAATTCTTGAGCTTCAACTTTCACCCAGCTTAGAAAATTAGCAACTCATATTGAAAAACAAAACAATCATTTTATTTAACAAACTTTTCAAATATATTACAAGAGAATTGATTACATAAGAAAAACAAGAAAGACAAAGTTCCTTTACTCTCCCTTTAGCCCGCAACTCTCTCCTCCCCTTCTTTTCTCATATGCTTGCATTTCCTTGCCTTTTATAGGCGAGGAATGCATATCTTTTCTTTTATTTTATTAATATTTATTTTATTTTATTTTATATAATATATATACATTGAAAGTGTCTTGGTCAAGTGGCTGACCATCACACCATTATTACTCTTTTTTCGTTTCTTTTTTTTTTATTGTTTTATTTTTTTTATTTTTTACATCTCCTTAATAATGCATTCCAATGGCTCAAGCAATTTTTATTTATTCCTGCTTTCAATTGCAAGTCCCTCATTATTCTTGAAATATTTACAATATAAAAAATTAACATACTGCAAATTAATTTTAACATAAAAATTTATTAGGGGAGCATTGAGATAATTTGGGAATAATGAATGTATTAATCAATACTATAAGTGAAAAACTAATAATTTTAGACTTATTAAATGTACATTTTAGTGTTAATCACACTCTCTAAGCAGCTTATTGCTTGGTCCTAAAAATTTAAGTTTTAAAAATTTAGCAAAATTTAAAACCCAAATTGAAAATCTTTGTTTTTTGAAATTGAGTTTATTTCTTTCATCGGATTAATGAAAACAACCAAATAAAAGTATAAGCATTATTTGTGGCTTAAAGAAAAATGACACCTACACAAATCAGTTAAGTAAAATCATGTAAAATTATCAATTGTCAGAGCTATATTAATCAAGCCACTTATAAGAGTGATATGTCAAACCCTAAAATCTCACGGTTAAGAGTGACTCTCTCAAGAAAAAAAAAACCCAGAAAAGCAGTCAGTCTAAAAGTGATAGATTGAGAGAATAGTAAAATAATATCACACGCTCTCACCAAGATGAAACGATAATGCCCATAGCTTAGAAAAAAAAATGATTGCAAGTCAAGGGAATTATTAACTAGACTAATTTATTTATATTTTTATGCATCACCACATCTTTTAGTTCATAGTACCGATTTCTACTTCATACTATAGTTCCCTAAAATTAAGAAGGATTTTCATTGGGACGTAACATAGGATAAGGACATGACTAACAAAGAAGGAATAATAGAAAAAATAAAATATATATTTGAAAAATAGAAAACTTTGAAGATTGTAAGGTGCTTTTCACTTGGATTTTTTCTTTTCTTTTCTCTTTTTTTTTCTTTTTTTACATATTATTTATTATTTTATTTATTTATATTATTTATTATTTATTTTTTTCATAGCATCATTTTCATGAATGCATAATCAAATATATTTTCAAACATAATTGGGTAGTGGAAAACATAAAACATAAAACATAAAGTTATACTCCACATTGGAGTGGGATAAGATGATAGTTTACCAAATAAAAAGGTTTTTTTTTTTATAAAGGCTCAAAAGGTTTAACTATGGATACTTAATAATAGGTTGGCTAGAAAGGCTCAAACAAATGAAAGATGACCTTTCTGTCAAGTTTTAAGGATCTAAATAATCTTTCATATCCACTAATTCAATGGACTTTCAAATGCAGCTGCACAATTTTTTTTTGACATTTTTCTTTGAAGAAAAATATAGAGATCCTGTATAATAAACTATTAAGTTGTATAGGCAAACAAGGTTACACTCCAAGCATAGTAAACGCAAAAACTCATTTGGACTTACCATGACATGTTCATTTATTCAAATGGCTTAATCAGTTTCACTTATCAAATTTCTCAATTTACACATATATATATTAAAAGATCACGATTTTTTTTTTAAGTTTAAAGAAAATATAAAAAAAGAACTCCTAAAATTTTTTTTTTAATGAAAATATAATAGAAGAAGTTGGAACTGATTGCAGAAACTTAAGAGAGATGATTAAAACAAAGAAAAGAAAAGGAAAAAAATTAGAAAGCAATTTTTTTTTTAAAAGAAACAAAACTCTAAAATTAAGATGTGTTTCTAAAGTCATTATATTCCATATTCAGCCATCTTCGACTCAAAGTTTTATCTAAAGTTAGTCTTTACAACAAAAATTAGTAAAAACATCACTAGGAATTAGACATTCTACAATTGTCAACTATTCTCTCCCCCCAGCCTAAAGGAGACATTATTCTCAATGTCTATGAAGGAAGGAGTAAAGTTTAGAAGACATCCTCTGGCCACTGTGAAAAAATATTTACAAGTGGAGAGTTAAGCCCAATTTACACTTTTTACGAAGGTTACTGTCGTTGTCATCAGTTGACCAATCCAACGCCAAGGTCATGGGATCTGGCTCTGGTTTGTAAGCTTGCAAAAGATCAAGTAACTAGTTAGTAGTAGGGGCAAAAGATCAAGTAACTAGTTAGTAGTAGGGGCAAAAATAAAGAAATGTAATTAAGCCATCATAAAAGTTATTAACATTTAACAAACCGATGAGTTTTTTATGGATATTCAAATGAGTCAAAGAAGCAAATGTAATTAGTGCCTCTAAAGTTGTAAGAACTTTTGGCAAGAAAATAAAGGCGTCATCATGATTTAACATCTCTAGTCGATGGACTGAGTAGACATCCTAAAGGTTTTAAGACTTTTGGAATGATGCTAACCTTAATCACTCAACCAATCTAACTAGAATCCCAGAACTGTCAGAAACCCTAAATCTCGAAAGAATGAATCTTTGGAATTGCACATGCTTGGCTCACATTCCCTTATACGTCCAGAATTTTAACAAACTTGGTAACATGATTATGGATGGATGTGAAAGTCTTATGTGCTTTCCACAGAACATTTATTTCATATCTTCCATTAAGATTGACTGCTACAAGTGTGTTAATCTCAGAGCGTTTCCAAGGATTTCAAGCAATGTAGTAGAACTAAACTTAATGTGTAACCCAATAGAAGAAGTTCCCTTATCAATCGAGTGCCACCTAATCTTGAAACCTTAGAAATGAGTTTTTGCTATAGTCTTAAAAGGCTTTCAACTAGTATTTGTAAATTAAAATCTCTTCGCAGCCTTGATATTAGTTACTGTAGAAACCTTGAGAATTTCCCAGAAATCTTGGAGAAAATTGAACTATTAGAAAAAATTAATTTAGAGGAGGTAGGTAATATCAAAGAGCTGCCATCTTCAATTGAAAATCTAAAAGGGCTTAAGCAGCTATAGTTGACTAGTTGCACTAAGCTTGGTAGTTTGCCAGAGAGCTTGGGCAATTTAAAATCTTTGGAACGCCTTGATGCAGGGATATTGGCAATTCCTAAGGCACCATCCTCCATTGTTGATTTAAAAAAACTTGAAACCCTTTCGTTGTTTGAATGCAGGGGCTTGATATTGCCTCTGCTATTATCGGGTTTATCTTCTTTGAAAAAGCTAGAATTAAAAGATAATGAGATAATGGAAATCCCTCTAGATATTGGTTGTCTATCGTCATTGGAAATTTTAAATCTGAGTGGAAATAACTTTAAGAGTTTACCTACGAGTATCAGCTAACTTTCATGGCTTAGAAAACTTTACTTGGCCAATTGCATCATGCTTCAATTGTTACCAGAGCTTCCACTGCTTTTGGTAATGCTAGGTCCAAGTGATTGCAAGTGACTCCAATTTTTGCCAGAACTCACACATGTCTAGAGGAACTAGATGCATCCACATTGCAAGCACTATCCAATCGCACCGGTGAAAGACTATCCAAGCTCATGTTTCCAATGCAATTAATATTAGCTAATTGCTTAAAACTAAATGAAAGTATTTGGGCAGATTTGCAACAAAGAATCCAGCATATGATAATTGCATCGCTAAGACTATTCCATGAAAAGGTATGCAATTCAATCTACTTCTCTTTATCTCTACTAAGAATTACATCCAAAATCAAATCCTGATTTTTATTGTACAGGAATTTGATGGAATCAGCTTTTGTTTACCTGGAAGTGAAGTACCAGATTGGTACAACAGTCAATCTTTGGGATCTTCAATAACTATTCAACTGTCACATCGTTGTGGTAACAAAAACTCATTGGGTTTGCTCTATGTGTTGTTATTGAATTTGAGTTTGAGGAAGATTCTTATTTGCTGGCCATTTTCTTCGGAGTGGGATGTTAATTTGGTCTGATCACTTTTGCCAGTTGGTCAGCAACGTGTGCGTAAACTCAAATCATGCCATACTTGCAATATTAATTAGGCTACCTAAGAGAGGGGTTGAATTGGGTTCTTAAAACTTAAACAAATAAAACTACACAACAATTTAAACTAATGTTTTAATAAAATCAAAAGCAATAATTTTAACAATGCTTGAAATGAAAAGGATAAGGGAAGAGAGATCAAATACGCGATTTTTATGTGGTTTAGCCAATCATGCCTACGTCCACGCCTCCAAGCTCACCGGGCTTGAGGATTCCACTAAGCAAGCCTCCAAGGCTTCAACAACACTTACAATTGACTTCAAAAGTGTCAATGAACCTTTACAACAAAAGATTATTCCTATTCTCTTAACCCAAGTGTATCCCAACACTTACAATCACTCAAAAACAAAGATTATAATCAACCAATCTCTCACACAATGTATATGATTACAATTGAAATCTCAAAGTGTAAATCAATGAAATAAAATAAGTTTAAAGATAAAAAAAAATTGTATACTCAGTAGTAAGCTCAAAGATAATTGTTGGATCTCTTTTGATTTGAATTTGATTGAGCCATTTTATAGTTGGATCTGAAAACTAGCTGTTGTTGACTTTCTTAGAATAATCGGATTGCCATTTTCTGTTGTCGGTTGACTGTTTTGACTTATCCAAATAGCCGTTGTGCTTAGATTTTAAATAAACGGTTTACTGTTTACCATTATCGGATCATCGTTTATTTTCAGAAACCTGCAAAACAAACTTAGGTCTTCATTTTTGCTAAATGGCTCAAGGTTAGAAAACTTTCTCTTTTCTGTAAATTATCGATTCACTGTTTTCCAATAAATGGTTCACCGTTAATTTCCAAAATCTTATCCAAGCAAGTCTAGTTGAGATTAGAAAAACTTTTTTTTTTGTAAATTATCAGTTTACCGTTTGTAATAAACGGTTCAACGTTAATTTCCAGAATCTTGTCAGTTAAACGGCTCAGGATTAAGAAGACAATTTCCTGTCTGTAAATTATCGGTTCGCCATTTTCCAATAAACGATTCACCGTTAATTTCCAGAATCTATATTTTGACAACCTTTGTTTAGAAAAAGATTTTTTGACTTAAGTTAACAATCGTTAAGCTTCTTTAAACATGTTTTTTTCTTTAACAAATTTATTTTGATAGCCCCAACATTTTAATAGAAAACATATAAGTTTTGTTATCATCAAAATCAATATTATAAGATTAACAATACTTGGATTATATCCTTGTTGGAATATTGGGTTATCAGATGGGGCAGCAGTTTCATTTGACTTCTTCATCATCCACTATCAGCTGGTTATCGAAAAAGGTCCTCAAAAGGTCAAACGCTGTGGGGTGCGTCAAGTTTATGCAAATCCCAACACATTTACACTGGAATTTGGTGGCAGCAGTGAAGACTTTCATGATGTTGATAATGCTCAAAGTGTTGGCAGATCTCACGAGTATAAAGTGGAATCAATTCGCCGAGAGCAATTCAATGGTCCTCAACAACAAAATTCCACGTTTCCTCAAATTTTAAAAAATGCTTGTTGTTTTGATTATGAACCGTGAACAAAGAAATTCTTACAAGACTAGGGGATATGACTCTGTTTCCTATCATAAAGTCCTTGCCTTGTTTTGTAACTTTTGATAAAAGCAATGAGACTATAGGCATCTCGTATTTCCTTTCAGAAACAAATTTCCCTTGCCATTCCTTGCTTAAGATTTCCATCACATTAAAATTGTGAAAAGACCCATTTAGGATTTATGGATCTCGCAATGGCATGGTGTGTGCTTTGGTAATCATCAGATATATGGAAAATAAAGTATGGTTCCCTTTTGGTGATGAATCCTTACATCAAGAGGTGCAAAGAAATACCAAATCTTCCTATTGAATGCACATGCTATTATGGCCCAGTTTGATATTGAGACTGAAATTTTATAAACTGGTTATTTCATAATTTTTGACAAAAAATAATGTTTGGTAAATTTTATAAAAGCTGCTTATTTAATAATTTTTTTCATTTTGTCAGCAGCTCTTAAAAGCAGTTAGGGAGTTACTTTTCATAATCTTTTCATAAGCATCTTATTCAATAAGCTATCACACATTTTTAAAATTCATATTATAACCTTAGTATCTTAATAAAAAGAAAATTGTATTTTACTTATTCGTAAACCCAAATATATAAGTCATTAGATATCATATTACAGCCACAATTTAGATATCATAAGTATGAATTTTTATCATATTTTATGCAATAGATTATGAAGTTCTTTATATTTTTTTAATTGAGTCTTTTAATGTAATTTTACATATTTAAGAAAAAAAAGGTATGTATAAACAATTTATTAAACATACTCTAAAAATAAAAGGCAATTTAAACCTATATCTATTTTTATCATTATATAATAAAATAACACCTTCATAATAAAATTTACCAAACGCATGCACTTTACTTTTTAAACTCACAATAATTGCAACAACATAGTTTATTAGACACCAAGTTATTTTTTTAATCAGTAGCTTATTTTATTTGCACAGCATAAGCAAGTTATTTCATCAGTTTCCGCAATTCCAAACTGGCCCTATAGCGACAAGTTATCTGGCTTTAGTCATGCTAAGTCTATTGATGACATGTTTTCTCTATGAAAAGCAATTCTTTGGGGAAAAAAAATAATAATAATACTACATGATTTTTATTAGAGACCTTGCCACTTCCAGGATATTAGCACAGTTTACAGACGTTGTTTATAAGTTTACTTCTACTTCATGAAGGCTGTCTCCTCTTACATTGAAAATTTGGAAGCCAACTAGCCAAGCCCTAGAGTTTTGGGTTGTTAAGGAGTACGGCGTCCAGAAATCTTCGGGTAGATTTTATTGTAGATTTTTAATAATTGCCGTTTGAAAATAGTAATAATGGCATATGAGATATATTTGCCGATATTTATTACCATAACATGTGATACAGCAACAGTTTATTACATGCTATTTTTAATTGCTGTAAAAAAGGTATTTACACGGCATCATATAATTGCCGCGGATGATAAGCTTAAGACGACTTTAAATTCAAAGCCGTAAAAACTCTCATATAACAATTAGTAAATACTTAATTTCACAAGCCCTTCAAAACTTGTCTTCTTTATTCACAAACCCTCCCTTGATATGAATAAACAAACGGCCAAACTCAATTTCTTTTTCATTTAATATGAACTGTTAAATCAAATTTAATGGGTTCTTGGGTCTATTGGTGTTTTGATTGGTTATTCTCCTCCTTTTCTCGAATGAAGGTTGTGAGTTTATGATTTTGTTCTTTTTTATTTTTTCTTAACTATTTTTTGGATTATTCTTCTGGCTCAGTTATTTTATTATTTTTGTTTATCCTTTTCTGTACTAAAAATTCTCAGAACCCATTGATTTTCTATTAATTTAGAATTCAAATTTTCCTTTGAGGTATAAATTAAAGTTTATGTGATTGATGGCGGCTCTTATTGTTATGGGATTGTGTTTTGGGAATTGGCGTTAATATGCTTTGGGTATATGGCATATGGTAGCATACCAACGGTTCGATTATTTGAGTCAAACGAATGCGTTCGGTTTGCTTGCTTTGATATTGAAGTCATATGGTAGCACACACATATAATTTAGATGTTTTTTTTTTTTTTTGAAGAAAAAGGATAAATTTAATTAAGAGATAACAGAGTTGAAAATACAAACAATTTCAGCTGGGAAGGGCTCCACCCAAACTTTAGAAGCTTCAATTGAAATGGCATACTTGGCAAGCCTATGAGCTATTTCATTTCTAGTCCTATAGACATGCTGGAAAGTAAAATTCTGGAAGTCAGCACTCATGTCTTTAATTGCTGTGATCACCCAAAAAATCTCAGTTTTGCTTGCTCTTTTATTATTAACAAGGCCAACTATCTCCTGGGAATCTGACTCAATTATGATTGAAGCCAAATTTGCCTCTTTGGCCACTTGAAGCCCCCATTCGGCAGCCTCAGCTTCTGCAAATGACACACCACACTTCAGCCTCGTGGGCTTGGTTGCAGCTGCCACAATTCTTCCTCCATCATCTCTAATAACAGCTCCTAGCCCTGCTGCCTTAGCTTCAGCATCTATAGCAGCATCCACATTGACTTTAAAGCTTCCAGTAGGAGGGGGAGTCCACTGCTGCTTGCTTTTATCTTCTGGCTTTTCAGCCTGAGATTTCTGCACGTGCTTTACCCGTTGAAAGGCTTCTATTACTGCTTGGGCTTTTGCAGCTGAAATGCTTGGGTTAGAAGCCTTCCCTTCCAGGATGAGTCGGTTCCTAGCATTCCAAGTGACCCACCAGATGGCTCCCAACAACTCCAGGTCTGTTTTGCAAAGATTCATGGACATCTCATACCATACGGCAAGAATATCATTGCCTTTATGCATCTCAATGCCTTTGTCAGCCAATGTTGATTGCTTCCAAATCTTGCAGGCTCCTTTACAGTCCAGCAAAGCATGGGAGGTGTTTTCCATACTTCTCCTGCAAATTTGATAGACAGGGGAAGCAACCACTTTCCTTTTCCACAAATTCTCTCCTGTTGGCAACATATTGTGAGCTGCCCACCATAAGAAGATCTTTATCTTTTCAGGTAAATCCAGCCTCCATATAGCTTTCCAATAATATGAGCTGTCCTCAGAGGTGCTAGGAATATCAGAGCATTTAAGTTTTAGAGCAACTTGATAACCACTCTTAACGGTGTACAAGCCTTTCTTATCCAAATGCCTACAAACTTCATCCACTTTTGGGCTTTTAGGGAGAGGGATGCTTAATATAGCATCTGCATCTTCCTTGTTAAAATGCTGCTGAATAATTTAGATGTTTAGTTTAGCTTTATTATCACTTTTTTAATATAACAATTTGGTTTTTACTTGTACAGGGGAGATGAGTTCGAGAGATTTTTTTTTTTTTTGCAAAGAAGTTGAAATGTCTCTTCTTTTATAATTTTTTATTCAATTGGTTTTCATTGTAGATTTTTCATTTTTGTCAAAATGTAACAACTTCATTCTTTGAGTGTTATGTATATATTGGCTTCAAATTTTATTGATTGGCACTTGACAATTTGATATTGCAAATTCTTGTATTCATAATTGTATTTCATGAATGGAAGAGAGCGGTTTTTTTTTGGGATACTGATCACACAATAATCAGATATTTACAACTGCTATTCCAGTAGATAATTATTGATATTTATCACAATGTAGATAACTAGGTAATATCACACTCGCATTTTGCAAGGGAGAAAGACCACAAATTAACTGTACTCAATCATGTTTAATGGAGAGAGAATTCTGAGTCCATAAGGACTTGAACCGCTGCGCTCACAAGCGGTTCACCACTTGGCCAAAGGCCGAATGTCTAAGTGGTATAAGTTGTTAAATCTATCAATGATGGCAAATATTTTCAGTTTTATATTTTCAACAGCATAAAAAACAGCATCATATTAATGCTATGAAAAGTAATGATTTTTCATGGCTTGTGGATCCACAGCACATCAATTTATGCCGTTATGTTCCTTTACCAGCATATATTCTTAGTGGTTAAAAGCCTATTTTGTAGTAGTATAATCTCAATTGCAAATAGGTAATATTCAATTTTATATTCTTTTAATAATAAATCAAATATTGATATCATAATATTAATCTCGTAATATCCTGATATTATGTATCATAATTTTGGCGATATTGTTGTCATAGTAATCATTAAAAATATATTCATTAAACCACAAATAAGTGTCACTGTGTTTTGATTGCCAAATTATAATTACTTACACTATTATAACGTCAACAAAAACTATTTCTCTAGTAGTGAATTCTTGGAAAAAAAAAATACTTCATGAATTTTATTAGAGACCTTGCCACTTCCAGGATATTATCACAGTTCACAGACGTTGTTTATAAGTTTACTTCTAGTCATGAAGGCTGTGTCTTCTCTTACATAGAAAATCTGGAAGCCAACGAGCCAAGCCTAGAGTTTTGGGTTGTGAAGGAGAACAGTGTACATAAATCTTGGGCTAGAATTTTAACAGGAAATCGATTTTGCTACATGAAGCTATTATGCTAATTAAAAAACAGTGACGTAAAGATAATTTGAAATTTCCTGAATTTACATTTTGTAATAAAAAATATGGAAGGCTTAATCCTTTAGGATTGGGGCTTTTCATCAACAACAGTTTCCATTGATGTGCGTGTTGATGGCCTTGTGTCATAGGTTGAGTAATTTGTGTAGCAAACATGTCCAATACTTAATTCGACAACTTTTTCTCGAAGGTTGTTGAGTAACGCTTGAGCTTCTCAACTATCTAAACTAAGATATTTCTAGAAAAGTTAGAGAATAGAGAGTAATTGAGCTAAAGGGAGTTTGTATTCACAAGAGCATGTAGAAGAGAGCTTGAGAGCTTACTTTGAGTTGCTTACAAGTTTTCTTGCTTGGATGAAAATGTTAAGCGACAAACTTTTTATAGAGAGCTTTGTCTAGCTCTAGAATCCACTTTGTCTGGAGAGTTCTCATGGTTTAGAGAGAGTTCCCATTCCAAGAGTAATTTAGAGTATTCTATCTACAAGCCACATGCTAGAATACCTTAGCAATATCTAGAGATTTCATAGCTATATACAAGTAAAGAATGTGTTAGAGATAAAACTTTCTATGGTCAAGCCAAGCTAGCTCAACTTAGACTTGTCTAGTTAGCCTATTTGGCTTGAAATTTGGAATAGTCTATGACACTTGTCTCACCAATATGACTATTGTAATTAGGGAAAAAGCCATTTACAATGCCAAAGTTTGTGTAAATTGCTACATGCTCGCTTAGTTTCATATATGTCATGTAAATAATTTTTAGTATTAAGCTAATATCAATATGTGCTAATAGCTTTTATTAATAGATTTATGCTATTATAAACATTAATAAAAAAATATAAATAAAATATATAACATAGATTTTGCAACTTATTATGAATGTTAAATAAAAATTATTTGAATATTATTAGCCTGTGAAACAAATTTTATTATATAACATACATGATAGATTAATAATATTAAAATAATTTATATTTCATATTATTTATATATTAGATTATTCTAATATTGTATTTTTGTTTATTATAGAAGTTTACTAAAGCCAAATTTGGAGTTTTTATAATCGAACGGTATAATCGTCAAAAGAGAATTGTATGATCATTTCTGAAATTAAAAGGGTGTATGTAACTATAAAAGCAAATTTTGGAGGTGTGCATGACTTTTTCACTTGTCATTATACGAGTAAGGATATTAGCTGGGGTCAATTTGAAAACCAAAAAGTTTAGTGGCTATTTTTGTAAATTTACCGTGATTCATTTTTGTGCTTTTCTACAAGACTTTCCTCTGCTGCTCTGCCTGCACATCATTTGTTTGGCTCGTTTCTGCTTCTAGTAGTCAAACGAAAGTCTTCTCCTTAGTACTTTGAATGCAATAGTTCTTAAACTAGAATTCAAATGGCCACCGGTCAGCAGTGGGAATGAAAAATTCAGGCCGGTAATGATAATGTTCGGATTCGGCTCAGGTATGTATTTTGACTATTCGAGACCCGATTTTTTTAATCCAGATTTTAAAAAATTTGAATTTTATGTTCTATAATTAGATATATTCAATTTATTATTACAATTTAATGTTTTTTAAATTTTATATAAATGAAATTGGACTTACAAATACGAAATTTAAATATTTAAAATTTCATATATACATAATATGTGGATCTAAAAAATATAATTATTTAAGTAATGTATATTATTAATAATTTTTAATAAAATTTGAGTTTTGAGTAGAGGTGGCCAATGGGCCGGATGGCATGAGGGACGGCATGACACGGCACTGCACACATGTGTGCCAGGCCGGACTCAGAATTTTGGGCACGTGGGCCTTAAAAGCACGGCACGATTAGCGGTGGGCAAAAGCACCACATGCGAAAAGGTACGTAATGAGCACGCTTCATTAGTGGGCTAGCCCGTGGTCTGTGTGCCATTAATAGCACATGGGACAAAATATATTAAGATAAATTTTTTTAATAAAAAAGAAAAATAAAATGTTCTAAACTTATAATTTTACAAATATTTTAAATTTAAATTTTTTAATATATTTTATTAAATTAATTTAAGTCTTAGTTTAAAAAAATTCTAATTGTTTTATGTTTATCATTTATTAAATGAATAAATAAATATAATGATTTTAATAAATAAAATTATAAATATCATGATTTTATAAATGATATATCAAAATTTTACGACATTAATATTTCATTTTTATGAAATCGTAACTTAATTAACAGAGATAAGTTTCATTTGTGATTTGTAAATGAAATATTTTTCATATTTATACAATAGGTGTTAATAAAGAATTAATCACAACATCACAAAAAGTGATTGCTCAACTACCTATATATTAGTACGTAATTATCCGAGCAACAACTTTCAATATTGCTAAATACATATATTAGTATATATTATCACTGGTTTTATCAATTATGGACCTATATGAACAAACCCTTTGTTGGAAAACGCTAAAATTAGAACAAATCAGCCAAGATATTGGCATGATTATAGGAATATTCTAGCTGTACAAATCTGTATAGTTTTAGGAAATTGACTTATTATAATTGGCTGTAATATTAGCTTTCCTTTTTAGTTTGTTTCTATATCTTTAAATATAGGACACAAGCTCTATTTTTATAAAGGAATGTGAAACCTACGACTGTTTCTTTTCAAAAATTCTTCATGGTATCAGAGCAAAAAAGATTTCTTCCTTTGTCTCTCTAACCTTGGTAGCTGAATCCTCTCTTTTTTCTTCACCATGTCTGAAATTTCAGAATCCTCTTCTACTATTACTTCTAAACTCATTGAAACAAAGAATTTGCACTCTATTGAATCTCATCACATTCAGATTTCCACCATCCGCCTCAATGAAAGGAATTTTTTGTGTTGGTCTCAATCAGTTAGAATGTATATCCGAGGGAGGGGGAAGATTGGATATCTCACCGGTGAAACCAAAGCTCCTGCCAAAACAGAACCAGCTTTTGCCACTTGGGATGCCAAAAATTCCATGGTAATGGCTTGGCTGGTCAATTCTATGAAGGAAGACATCAATGTAAATTATATGTGTTATCCTACTGCTAAAGACCTTTGGGATAATGTTTGTCAAATGTACTCTGACCTTGGCAACCAATCACAGATCTACGAGTTACAACTTCGTCTTGGAGAAATTCGGCAAGGGGGAGATAGTGTTACAAGATATTACAATATCCTGAAAGGCTTGTGGCAGGATTTGGACTTGTTTGGTGATGAATATGAATGGAAGAGTACTGATAATTACAATCACCACCAAAAGATGGTGGAAAGTAATAGAATTTATAAGTTTTTAGCAGGACTTAATGTCGAATTTGATGAAGTAAGAGGTAGAATAATTGGGAGACAGCCTTTGCCACCAATTGGAGAGGTATTTTCTGAAGTTAGACGGGAGGAAAGTCGCCGGAATGTTATGCTGGGCAGAAAAGGGTTAGGTGCACCTGTTGAGAACTCGGCATTGACTACTGCTGATGCTCATGCTGCTTGGTCATACAATAACCAGCGAAAGACTGAAGAAAAACCCCGAGTTTGGTGTGACCATTGCAATAAACCACGCCACACTCGAGAGACTTGCTGGAAACTTCATGGGAAGCCCGCAAATATGAAGGGCAACAAATCTGGTGATAAAAACAGTTTTGGAACTCCTTCAGCCTTTAAAGACGAAGACAACTTCTTCAACAAAGAGCTGGTTTTTCATCTCTTATAATTGCTATAGACTAATCCACTATCTTGTATTCCTAGTGTTTCTCTTGCACAATCAAGTAGTACTTCAAATGCCCTAACCAAGACCTTAGTTTCTTCACCTTGGATCATTGATTCAGGTGCATCGATCATATGACCAATCTTTCTCACTTATTTAAGTCTTATTTTCCATGTTCGGTAATAGAAATGTTAAGATTGCGGATGGGAGTCTTTCACCTATTGCGAGAACAGTTCGATTAGAATTTCGGAAAAAATAGAACTCGAAATCACCCTTCATGTCCCTAAGCTTTCTTGCAATCTTTTATATGTTAGCAAATTATCAAAAGATTCTAATTGCCGTGTCATATTTTTTGACTCCCACTGTGAATTTCAGGACCAGATTACGGGGATGATGATTGGCAATGCTAAGATGATTGACGGTCTTTACTACTTTGATGACAGCTCGCTTACGAATAAACAAGCTCGGGCTTAAATGGTGGTACCGATTCATTTGTTCATGAACAAATTATGCTATGGCATCGTAGGCTAGGGCATCTTAGTTTTCCGTATTTAAAACATTTGTTTCCTAGTTTATTTAAGAATTTGAATTATAATTCCTTTAAATGTGATGTTTGCTATTTATCAAAAGGTCATCGAGTTTCATATAAATCAAGACCTTATTGTGCATCAAAACCATTTTATTTAATTCATGGTGATGTTTGGGGTCCTTAAAAAATCACTACTTTAACTGGAAAAAAATGGTTTGTTACTTTCATTGATGACCATACTCGACTCTGTTGGATTTATCTAATGAGAGAAAAGTCTGAAGTTGAAAAACTGTTTAAAGACTTTTACACTATGGTTGAAAATCAGTTTCAAACAAATATAAGCATTCTTTGAACTGATAACGGAACTGAATATTTGGAAAATTTTTTAAAGGAAAAAGGTGTTGAACACCAATCCACTTGTCGTGTTACTCCTCAACAGAATGGAATTGCTGAGAGGAAAAATCGACACTTACTAGAAGTTGCCCGAGCAATAATGTTTTCTATGCATGTCCCAAAGTATTTATGGGGAGATGTTGTCCTAACAGCATGTTATTTGATTAACAGAATGCCAACACGTGTTTTAAAATACATCACACCTTTACAAAGTCTCAAAAATTTATTTCTAGAAAATAAACTCATTTCTAATATGCCATTAAGAGTGTTTGGCTGTACTGTTTTTGTTCATATACCAAGTCACTTATACTCTAAACTTGATCCTAGGGCTGAAAAATGTATTTTTTTAGGTTATTCTTCTAATAAAAAGGGATACAAGTGTTTAAATCCAAAAACAAAAAAGGTTTTCATTAGTATGGATGTCACTTTTTGGGAAAAAGAACCTTTCTTTAAAAATAATCTTCAAGGGGAGATAAAAAGCAATAAAGATCATTTTTGGCAAACATCTATACCCATGCCCACTGTTTTCTTTCCAGAATTTGATACAATAAATAAGGAATCACAAGTTTTTACTAATGAAAATGAAGAAAACCCTAATTTACTGATGCCAAGTGCAAGTGATTTACGAACAGAGGGAGAAATACCACCAAATAATCCTAATTTGCCTCCTGAGCTTCGTGTTTTTAGCAGGAAACGTTTTCATCATAAAAGTAAGGATCATGCAACTATCCCTGCACAAGTTCAACCATCATTTCCGGAATCAAGTCAGTTGGACACTCAAAAGTTTCTAGGTACTCCCACGACTATGCTTCCTGTTGATCATAATGTACCTATAGCCATTAGAAAAGGTGTTCGAATGTGTACTAAAAATCCTATTGCCAAATATCTGTCATACCATAGGCTTTCTAATAATCATAGGGTTTTTACCTCCAATATTACTCACCTATTTGTGCCGAGAAACATTCAGGAAGCTCTGGATCACCCAGATTGGAAATTAACAGTTTTAGAAAAAATGAATGCTTTTCGGAAAAATGGCACTTTGGAGGTTGTTGACTTACCGGCTGAAAAGAAGACTGTAGGCTGTAAATGAGTGTTTACCATCAAGTGCAAAGCTGATGGAAATATAGAAAGATACAAGGCTAGACTTGTGGCTAAGGGATTTACACAAACACATGGAATTGACTACTAAGAAACATTTTCACCAGTTGCAAAAATGAACTCAATTCGGGTTCTCCTCTCTCTAGTAGTATATTATGATTGGCCATTACATCAATTGGATGTAAAGAATGCATTCCTAAATGGAGACTTAGAAGAAGAAGTGTTCATGGAGTTGCCACCAGGATTTGAGGAGAAGTTGGGTAGAAATAAAGTGTGCTGCTTAAAGAAATCTCTTTATGGACTCAAACAGTCTCCCAGAGCTTGGTTTGAGTGCTTTGGTAAGGTCGTAAAAAACTAAGGTTATCGTTAAAGCCAAACGGATCACACGATGTTCTTCAGACACTCTAAGGAAGGGAAGATTGCTATCTTAATTGTTTATGTGGATGATATAATCCTCACTGGAGATGATTATGTTGAACTTAAAAAATTGAAAGAAGTACTTGCTAATGAATTCGAAATCAAGGATCTAGGAGCATTAAGGTACTTTCTCGGTATGGAGTTTGCAAGATCAAAAAAGGGCATCTTTGTCTCTCAAAGGAAATATGTCATAGACCTCCTCAAAGAAACGGGTTTACTAGGCTGCAAAGCAGCTGAGACACCTATAGAATCAAATGTGAAGCTTGAACAAGCCAAGCCTGAAGAAGGTTATAAAACAGATCAGTACCAGCGTCTTGTAGGGAGATTAATCTATCTTTCACATACTCATCCTGATATAGCCTTTGCAGTCAGCGTTGTAAGTCAGTTTACGCATTCTCCTAGTCCAAAACATTTTGATGCAGCTTATAGAATCCTAAGGTATTTGAAGGGAACTCCAGGAAAAGGCTTATTATTTAAAAGACATGGGCATTTTCAAGTTGAAGTTTACACCGATGCAGATTAGGCTGGAAGTGTCATTGATAGAAGATCAACTTTCGGCTACTGTACATTTGTAGTAGGGAATTTGGTTACTTAGCGTAGCAAGAAGCAACCAGTGGTGGCTAGAAGTAGTGCTGAGGCAGAATTTCGAGCCCTTGCTCAGGGGATTTGTGAAGTTATTTGGATCAAGAGGTTATTGGAAGAATTAGGAATCTCTTATTCTATGCCTATGAAAGTATATTGTGATAACAAAGCTGCCATCTCCATCGCACATAATCCAGTTCTACATGATAGAACAAAGCATGTGGAGATTGATAAGCACTTCATAAAGGAAAAGTTGGAAAATGATATGATTTGTTTGCCCTACATTCCATCTATTGATCAGGTTGCAGATATACTCACAAAAGGATTATCATTTAGACAATTTGAGCACTTGATTGGCAAGCTGGCTATGGAAGATATTTTCAAACCAACTTGAGGAGGAGTGTTGGAAAACGCTAAAATTAGAACAAATCAGCCAAGATATTGGCATGATTATAGGAATATTCTAGTTGTACAAATCTGTATAGTTTTAGGAAATTGACTTATTATAATTGGTTGTAATATTAGCTTTCCTTTTTAGTTTGTTTCTGTATCTTTAAATAAAGGACACAAGCTCTATTTTTATGAAGGAATGTGAAACCTACGACTGTTTCTTTTCAAAAATTCTTCACCCTTCTAATTTTTTTCAAAAGCAATATTACATTACATTGAATACAAATAAATTTTTTTTAGGGACCTAGGTTTGATCATTTTTGTATGGCATAGCACAGATGTTAGATTTTTAAAGGGATGGATAGAATTTATTCTAAATTTGCTCATTTACCTTATCCATAGTTATGATTAATAAATATTATTTTGTGCTTAATAATCAATATTTTGTATTTGCATAGTTGTGATTTGTCAATTTATCGTAATTCGTATTTCGTAGTTGACACGACCGGCCCTGAATCCGCAGGACGAGTCTGCCTAATTCTATAAAATCTTCCTAACGTAATCTGAATAATCATGGTTCTACCGAAAAATCGGCAAAGTCTCCCATATATTTATTCTAAAACCAAATCTACAAAATTATACATCAAGCACTCCCAAATAATTTCCGAATACAACCAACTTTATCAATCAATTATCTCAACCAAAATACCAAATCACTCAATTATTCAATATCAAATAAAATACATATGCTAACCGCAATCTCTGAAATGTAACAAATTACAATCCCAAAAGATTTCGATAAATTAATCAACAACTCCTAACATCACAACGTGGCCATAAATTCGAAAATGACTATTGTGGCTGGGTCGACTGTTGTACCTGCGAATCTCCTGTTGAGGGGGGGGGGAAATATAATAAAAAAAAAAATGGAATGAGTATAAAACTCAGTGAGCTCAGTGAGTGGACAGTAGTTTTTCAACACAATTTTGTTATAAATTAATTAATCATATCAAAATACCAACTCATTAAAATATCGCAAAAACTTAAATAACTTATTAAATCAAATCCATGTACTCAAATAACGATATCACAAACATACTGCATAAATCAATGAAAATTCATCATACTTATAACATCAATATCGAAATACCAAAAACTATCACCAAACAAGTACTCAGGGAAAATAATCTCATCATATCCGGACCTCGACGGACGGGCAATGACGTACTATCTGGGTACAATCACGCCCCGAAGCTACACGGATAGACAGGGAAAAGCCATATCATATTTCATCATATCTGTGCATGCATAATCTCGTCCCCAAAAGACAAAGTCGCCCGAGTACACGGCCCAAAGCCTCTGTGTGTACTCAGACGGGCCCCAAAAACCTGTATCTCATCTGTATCTCATTATCAGTATTTCTGTATTCATCATACCACATACATATCTCATCTCATATGTATCATCAGATCCGAAGGGGAGAGAGATTGTCTAATGATTTAAAAAAAAAAATCAATCATTCTGCTCATATTCATATACCTTGGAACACATATACATAAACATATAATTTCATCCGATATCTCATTCGAAATCTCATCTAAAATCTCATTCGAAATCTCATCCGAAAGCTCATTTCTTTTTTCATTTCACAAGTTTTAAATCTGCTTTTCTTTTCTTTAAAATATTATCATCCATATACAAAATCAGTAACTAAAATAATTAATCAAACACATTTCTCGTAAGAAATACCAAAACATAAATAAAATCCATTTATATAAAATCATTAAATCGAAACCTTTAAAATCAATCTTGTAAACATGTTTTACCATATTTTTCAATCATAATAAACTACTATGAAAATAAGTTTTGTATATTCCACTCACAGTGACGGTGTCCGAACTCGGTATCGGCAACGTCCATGGGTTGATTCTCGTTCGCGGATCCTCCTAATTTGAGGAAATAACATAATTACTAATCATAATCACGAATTATTACTAATATACTCGAAACGGTATTTATCCGTAATAAAATATTCTAGAATTCGTAAAATTACTAAAATACCCTCGACATCAAAATTCATCAAATGATCCTCGGAATCACATATTATCAAATTATCCTCAATTCCGATTACAAAAATATCCACAAGTTTTGAATTTACAAAATTACCCTCGAAAAATTGTAAAATTACCAAAATGCCCATAACGACGTAAATTATCACCGAAATCTTAAATTACCTAATTGTCCTCACCTAAAATTACCAAAATGTCCACTGATTTTAAAATTTCAGAATTACCCCAAAAGTTTATGAATTTACCAAATTGCCCCTAATGGTCAACGATGACCGGAACTCCTTCAACGGCGACGGGAAGCTCAGGTCTGCTAGATCTGGTCTCGGTGAGTCCAATGCTGCCGGCGGCACCTCCCACGCGCTACGGTAACGGCGGATCTAGCTCCCCAAAAATCGTGAGCTTTCCGACGTCGATCGGCGGCAATCCGGCCGTTTCAGGTCACGGGGTTGGTCGGGAAACGATGAGGGGAAGCTGAGGAACAAGATCCAAGCAGTGGATCGGCCCAAAACCGGCGAAATCGACAGCAAGAAAAATGGGTTAAGCCGTGACTTTTCGGGCTTGTTTGCCGGCGTTCTGGTCGGTTTCCTGTGACGAAAACGGCAGGGATGCAACCGGCGGCTCACGAGCTTCAGATCGGTACCAAGCTCGACCGGAATGGTGGCCGAAAACCCGAGATCTGGCCGTGTCTTGGTCGCGGGTCGGGCACGGATCGCGAGTCAACGGTCCTTTCTCTTTCTTTCTCTCTCTCTCTTCTTCTTTCTATTTTTGGAAGTAAAATCCTTCTCTCTCTCTCATGACTTTCCATTTATAGTAAGAGAGAAAAAAATATATATATATTTTTTTAAAAACTAAATCCGGACCCGAGTGCCAAAATAAAAATCAAATACACGGCCCTTGAATAGCGTTTGGAATGTCTCGATTGTATGTCGAGACAAATTTAAATTATTTCGAGCGCGATCAATTTTAATAACTGCGACCGATTTCTCGTAACAATTTTAACAATCAGACTTTTTTAAAAAAATTTTATGACGAAAAAATAAAAATAACATCGCACTCAATTAAATAATTTCGGTGCATATGTTACAGTAGTTGTAACTTGTAAGTTGTGATTTGTGATTTATTATAATTAATATCTCGTAGTTATGACTTCTTGTAATCATTATTCTATTATTATTATTATTATTATTATTATTATTATTATTATTATTATTATATAGGTTGATGGACTTGAAAAAATACGTGTGCTTAAAAAAGTACATGTACTTACAAAAATACTTGGGCTTGAGGGGAAAAAAAAAAACTTGATGGACTTTTTTGGGCACGGCCCAAGTACGGCACAAATGGGCTCATACAGTGTGCCGTGCTGGGCTTAAAAAAATTGGTGGGCTTTGCCGTGCCGACCCATAGATTTTCATGGACCTTTATTTAATGGCCGGCACGGCCCATTTGCTATCATTAGTTTTGAGCCAAATTTCAATCTTATCAAGTAAAAGCTCATTTCAGTTCGGTTTGTCCTCATTCGGGCCGCATTGCTTGGGTCTGGCCAGCGAGTATTTTTTATCATTTTTTTGTTATTTTATGTTAAAAAATGAAGCAAAATAAAGGTTATCGCTTTAACAAAGCATAATAGAGAAGCTAAAACAGACAATAACAGAGCACTTGTGGTTCCAGCCATCGTGTTGTTTGAAAAATAAAGAGACAATGTTAGCTTTGGATATTCTGAAATTGGTAATTTAATCTTCAAAAGATGGGAAGGTAATTTATGCTTGTCCTAAATTGTCCAGTTCTTTTTTTTTGGGGGTATAATTAAGTGCAGGTAATTTATTTTATTGAAAAGGCAGAAGCTTTATTAGAAGAGAAACAAAACTTCAAAATAAAGAGGTAGTTACATCGATTAAGAGAATCGGTATGTAGGCGAACCTCAATACGCATATAAACTTTCACGAATGAGAAATGGAGGACTATCCCATCAAACATAAGAACAGCAACTCAAACCAATATTAGCTAAGGAATCGGCAAGACGGCAACATAATTTCCTTCTAAACAAATATGCGTGCATCCAATCCCTTTCACCCGAGTATCTGTGCGGAGAGTCATGTGTCACCAAACCCAATAGAAGATAAGTTACGCATAATCCTTCTTTGTTCTTTCTAGTATTATTAATTGACTTTGGAGTATTGTCATCTTATTACCTAATGCTTTTTGACAGATCACTTTACTACTAAATTTTTTTGATAATTACTTTTTCTTCCTTAATGTTTGAATTTTTATCATTTTACCATTAAACCTTTAAAGTTAATAGAATTTTTAACAAAAATTATATTAACAAGTCTATTTTATCCTTAAACTGTATTCATATACTTTAATCCTCTAAATTAAAAAATATAAAATTAATTATGTACAAAGAAATAATAATTTTATCAATTAATTATTTTATATATGTAAAACAACTAATTGACAAAATTATAAATATTATTCCTTATAAAATTCTTAAAATATTAAAAAAACTAAAATTTTTAAAATACCTTGCAAGTGTGTGACATTAGCAATTTGCTAATAGAGTTAACGATTTGGCGGTAAAATGATAAGTACTGAAACATTAAGTGAGAAAAAGCAATTGTCAAAAAATTTTGAAAGTTAAGTGATATGTCAAAATATTAAGTAGTAAAATGAAAATACCCCATTAATTTATTTGCAAGAATGCGTAATTCTTGCTTTTGATTTTATAAAAAACTATTGATGCCCTTATCCCATTGGTATTTTAAAATAGGGAAATTATAACTTGTATACCCTTAAATTACATTTGTATCAAATGCACTAGAACACTTTTAACATATATCACTCATATACTTTAAGTTAATAAAGTGTGTTTATCATCCACCAAACTGTTAGCTACTGTTAGAAAGTTAATAGAATTATGAAAAATTTACTATGCCACCCTTGAAACTCAAATTAAGGTAAAAAGACAGATTTGCCCAAAAATTAAGGTAAATTTTCAATACATAAATTTTTTTATTTTATTATTAACAATACTTATTTTTTTTGATAAGAAACTATAAACTATTAACTGTACATATTATTAACAATTATACCATAAAAATTATCCATGTTATACCATAAAAAAATATTAACAATACATATTATTAACAATTACACATATTATACCATAAAAAGTTCGGGTCGGAGTTTGGAGGAGTAGAACTTTAAAAATTCATGTTATAGTTTGGAGAAACAAATTCAGTCATGAAGTAGAAGATTTTTCTTTTTTTTTTTTATAATCCTGGTGAAACCATGCTGTTTAATAAAGATGACATCGTTGTTCACTAAATGGGACAACATGTCATTTTTTATGAGCTAAAGGGAATAATATGTCGCTTTTTATATGAGCTTCTTTTATTTCCACTGAATATCATCATTTGATAAATGGGACACCACATGATTTTTATCAGGTAAATCAGACGACGTGTCATTTTTTACTAGGAAAATGGGACGACACGTTGTTCTTTAAGCTTCTTCTACCTTAAAAGACCATATTACCCTTATAATGTCATCACTTGCAGACAGCAACAAATGGATTAGTGTACGGCAAACATATTTTGTCAACTTAGGTATACGGGTGATATATGTTAAAAGTATTATAGTACGTTTGATATAAGTGGCATCTAAAGGTACACAATTGATATTTGCCTTTTAAAATAAGTTAACTTTTAGGGACCTCTCTTGAGGTTTAGCATATTAACACTTAGATAGAATGTACTCAAGTAATTCCAAACACCTCCCCTCCCGTTAGTATCTAGTGTTAACATTCATATTTTCATAATATTGATTTTGATGATAACGAACTAGATTAACAAGTGCTGGAGTCTTTAAAACTGATTAATCTTAGGCCATAAGAAGTTTCTTAGACATTAATAAGAATCTAGAAATAAACGGATAACTATTAATCCACAGTTGGCAAACTATTTTCTTAAGGAAGTTTTATAGTTTTAATTTTGTAAAATAATGGTGAACCATTTATTTGAAAACAATTAACCTACAAATTCCAAGAAGCAAATTCTATGGAATCGGTAAACTGTTTACTGATAACGACTAATCGACAAATTCCAAAGAGGAATTAGTTTGTAACCAGTGAACCATTTAGCACAACTGACTAGCCAATAATGTCTTACAAGTCTTTGGAATTGAACAGCAAACCGACAACATCAAATGGTAAATCGACTATTCAAATTTTAGCATAACAATAACTTGCACAAAGTCAAAACAGTGACCTAACAACAGTTCACGACGATCTGATTCTGTTTAGAAAGTCAACAACGACTAGTTTTTTTCTCGAACTATAAAAAGGCTTAATCAAATTCAAATTAGAACAGGTTCTACAATCATTATTGAGCTTGTTATTGTGTACTAAATCTCTCTTGTGCTTAAAAATTGATTATTCTATCATCAAAACACACTTTGAGCTGTCATTTGGAAACACATATGGTGTATGAAAGAAAATCTGTGTCATTTTCATTCTTAAACATAAAATTGAGTGTTTAAAAGTGTGGGAAACACTTGGGTTAAGAGATTTGAAATAACTCAAATTGTAAAGTTTGATTGATACCTTGGAAGTCAATTGTAAAGATTTTGAAGCCTTAGGGTGTAAGGCTTGGATAGTGAAATCTTGAAGGCCAATGAGCTTGAAGGCTTCGACGCAGGCAGAGTTTGTCAAACCACGTTAAAATCTCAAGTTGATTCTTTTTCCTGCTCTCTTTATATTTTGATTGTTGATATTTATTTGATTGTTATTTATTTAATTTTATTATACATTTAAATTGGATTTGGTTTTAATTACTCTATAATTTTTAGAAACCCAATCACCCCCTTTTGGGTTATATAACTAGTATTTCATTTGGTATTGAGCAAGGTGCTCTTGTTAGGACTTAATCATCTTAAGTAAAAGATCCATAACAACCTAAAATGATTCTACCTTTAGGGAAGGTTAGTCCACTACTAGACTACTATTTTTTTATGGAAATGACTATCTATATTAGAAAACTAGGATGAGAATTTACTTATAAGCTTTAGATTATGAGATTTGGGAAATGTTAATGATGGTCCTTTCATGCCAACTACTAAAAATGAAAAAGGGGAAGAAATTCCAAAACCTTCACATGAATAGAGTAAGGCGGAAAAGAAGAAGGCCTCTTTAAATTCTAAAGCCATGAATGCCCTGGTTTACGCTTTAGATAAAAAAGAATTCTATAGAGTCTGAGGTTGTTCTAATGCATATGGGATTTGGAATAAACTTGAGTATTTTATGAAGATACAAATCAAGTTGAAGAGTCTAAAATCAATAATATATCAGGTAATGCGAATTGTACCAAATGGAACAAAATGAAAGTGTGTATTCTATGTATACTAGATTTACGGATATTGTGACACTCTAGGAGCTCTAGGAAAGAGCTTTTCAAATAGTGAGAAGATTAAGAAAATCATTAGGTCCTTACTAAAAAAAAGGAGACTTAAGAGAATTGCTATTGAAGAAGCCAAAGAATTAAACACTCTATTTATTGATGATCTATTTGGCTCACTGTTGTGCAAATTTTATTGAACTCGCAAGTGCACGAATCTATTGTAGAATAGATCAATGGTGACAAGTGTCGATCCCACGAGGAGGTGGATTTTAATTGCTTGTAGAATTAATTTTCTTAGTGGGTGATTGGATTTATAATGACAATTATGTAGGCAATGTATTAATTTAAATTAAAGCTGTTGGAATAAACTATTAAAATGAAATGCTTGGATCTCCGGATCTGTACTCAACATGCACCATCTGCTTAATATTCATTATTAGTACCAATTAAATCATGAAGGGGGAACTTCCACTCATCATGAATCACACTCTAATAGATATGGTGCTAAGGGCTTCCCGTGCGAAATAGAATAACCTTGCCTGGGAGAGCGGTTATTCCAGATATCCGGACAAGATTATTACTATCCTGTCTCACGAAAAGTCAAAACAACCACATAAATTAAAGGGGAAGGAAAAGTAAATTTACCAAATTAAGCCCATGGAGCATGTTGAGACTTCACCTTCAACCCAAGCTTGAAAGAAAATTAGCCACTCATATTTGAACTAGGGGTAAAATGGAAATTTTATTAAAATACGTAGAAAATACAAGATGGAGATTAAATTAGAGAAAATGGAGTCCAAAAATGGATTCAGGGGTGTCAAATTAGGGGGGGGAGCCCCCTTTTTATAGATACACTGAGTAAATCATTGCCATCGGATTAAAACAATTTGGACGCTCAGGATTGCGCCACGTGGCAAGTTCCTATTGGATAGAACACATCATCAGGGCTGTTATTCTGTGTATATGCATGTACCGTACACACGTTTTTTTCCGTCCACTAACATTCTGCCACGTCACCGGTCAACATTTTTGGTCCAATAAGCTCGTGACACGTCATTA
Organism: Luvunga scandens; assembly: GCA_030449905.1. Taxonomy (NCBI): domain Eukaryota; kingdom Viridiplantae; phylum Streptophyta; class Magnoliopsida; order Sapindales; family Rutaceae; genus Luvunga; species Luvunga scandens. The sequence goes on along the minus strand of JASUUG010000329.1, from coordinate 140,702 downwards.
GTCAACGCCACATAAGCGGTCAATGCCACATAAGCAGTCAATGCCACATCATTCGTCCAATCAAATGCCGCCACGTCATCGTACAGTGCCACGTCAGCATACAATACATGTGAACGATCGCGAAACGATTGTCGTCGCACAAGATCGTATATATCAACCGTCATCGTATGTGTGTGAACAAGATCTGAGTATATGTGAACAGTACCATTTTTCTTTTTATGCTCCTCCTAAGGTTTTCGACTGTCCTGAGTTCAAAAGTGCTGTCCGTTTTTTCATCTGATCTCTCGTTTATTATGAAATGACCATGATATCCCCTAAAATACATAAAATACTTAATTAAAATTAAACATACATAATTAAATTAGAAGGGACTTAAAGACATAAAGATAAGGATGTTAGTGAAACTTAGAGTGTAAAATGATGATTTTCTCTATTATAAAAACACACTTTCTAGTACTCAACACTCATATATTTCTGATGAGGAAGATTTAGCAGCTCAAGAAGGTGATGAAGACAAGAAGAAGAAGAGCATTACTTTTAAAGCCTCAAAATCTAAAACAGATGATGATAGCGAATTCGAAAATGAAGATATGACAATGATTGCTAGGAAATTTAAAAAATTCTTCAAGAAATCCAATGAGTGAAAAAAGTTCAAAAACATTAAGAACTAAAAAGAGAAGAATGAAGCAATTACTTCCTATGAATGCAAGAAGCTTGGCCATATAATATCAGAGTGCCCTCTTCTCAATAAACACTAGAAAATAAGCTATAGTGGCAACTTAAGATGATAGCAATGAACATACCTTAAATGAAGAGGAATCACATGAAGTGTTAAACCTGGCGCTTATGGTAATAGGAGAAGAATCATTCAATGAACCTTATGAGATAAATAATCTTCCAACCTATGATGAATTATATGAAGCATTTAAGGAATTACATAATGAATTAAAGAAAATTGGCATAAAAAATGTTTCTTCTGAAAAGAAAATGCTAGAAATTTAAAATGAGAATGATATTTTGCAAAAAAAAAATGATTATTTAAATGCAAAGGTGTAAGAACTTAAATTAGAAAATAAAACATTGCATCATTAAAAGAAAAACTAAGTACTTTATACGAGCATGAGAAGCTATGAGTTAATGATTGGATTAAGGAAAATGAAGTTTTAAAAAAGAACAATGAACTCAAAGATATTATGTTGAAGTTTGCAAATGGTCAAAAGAATTTGGAAAAATTGCTTAGATCTCAAAAATGTTTTTTTGATAAAGGAGGACTTAGGTATAAGCCTAACTTGAAACAAAAATACTACATGAATTATTTTCTGAAACTACCTCCATTAACAATGAAATTGTATGCCATTATTGCAATAGAAATGGACACATGAATCATAAATGTCCAGTAAAGAAAAATGCATATTATCGAATCAAATATGTTTAGGTTCCAAAAGCAACCATTCCTAACACACAAGGACGCAAAAAGCTTTGGGCAACTAAAACTTGATATTTCTTTTGTAGGTATCAAAGAAGAAGAAAAGTAAATGGCACTTGGATAAGGAATGCTCAAGACAAATAATAGGCAATTACTCTTGGTTTTTTAGTTTTATCGAAATTGAAAATGGTGGAGATATATCATTTGGAGATAACTCAAAAGGAAAGATTCTTAGAGTTGGAAATGTTAACATAAATTCTAGAATTGTTATTGAACATGTTTGTTTAATTGAAAACCTAAAACCTAACTTGCTTACTCTTAGTGAATTGTGTGATAATGACTACAAAGTCAACTTTGATAAATCAAAATGTGTCATTGAGAATGCATGTGATGGTAGAGTTCTTTTTGTTGGAAAAAGATGCATAAATGTATATATCATTAATGGAGATTGTGCATTGTCTCATTATAAAGGTTTTTCTACATTACATTATGATAGCTGGCTTTGACATAAAAGACTATGTCATGTAAGCATGGATTTAATTTCAAAAAATTTCAAAAATGAATTGGTTAAAGTTCTTCCAAAGATTGGTTTTAAAAAGATAGAATTTGTGAAGATTGCCAATTAGGAAAACAAATAAAAAATTCTTTAAAAAATAAAAATCATGTTTTTACTTCAAAACCACTTCAACTTCTTCACATAGATTTATTTGGATCTTCTAGATATGCAAGTCTAGTGATAAGTATTATGCATTTGTAATTGTTTATGATCATTCTAGATACACATAGGTATTGCTCTTAGCTAATAAGGGTGATACCTTTGATGTGTTTTAAATATTTTGCGAAAAGGTTCAAAATGAAAAAAGATATGCTATTTTTTGTATTAAAAATGATCATGGTAGAGAATTTGAAAATCATGATTTTGAAAATTTTTGTAATAACTTTAGTGTGGAACATCAAATCTCATCTCCAAGGACCTTACAACAAAATGGAATAGTTGAGAGAAAAAATAAGTCTATTCAAGAAATGACTAGGAACATGTCGAATGAAAATGCATTACCAAAATACTTTTGGGCCAAGGCCATTAATATCGCATGTCATGTTTTAAATCGTGTTTTGATTAATTATTTCAAAGTCTTTAGATGCAAATATTTTATATTGAATACAAAAGACAATCTTAGTAAATTTGATCCAACATCTAATGATGGCATTTTTTTTGGATATTCAAATAGTGGCAAAGCTAATAACGTATACAATAAACTAACCTTGGTAGTGCAAGAATCTATGTATGTCACGTTTGATGAGTATAACCTTTCCTTTACAGAAAAAGTTGTTATTGATGATGATGCAAATGAATAGTTACAAGAAGAATCTTCAAAAGGTAAATAAGATTATGCACCATGTGAGAATAAAAAGGAGTGACAAGAAGAAAAAACTAATACGGAGCAAAATGAAGGTACTTCTCAAACACTCCTCAAGGAGTGTAGGTATGTTTCTTCTCACCTTAAGACTTAATCTTCGGTGATCCTTCATGGGGTGCAACTACTAGATTATCATTTGGAAATACTTGTCAGCTTGCTACATTCATATCTTAAATTGAAACAAAATCTTTTTTGGATGTGGAAAACAATGAATCTTGGATTATAGTGAAGTAAGAGGAGTTAAATCAATTTGAGAGAAATGATGTATGGAAACTAGTTCCTAAATTGGAACATCAATTTGTAATAGGCACTAAATGGGTATTTAAAAATAAGATGGATGAATCCAATGTGGTCGTAAGGAATAAAGTTGGATTAGTAACACGAGAATACAACCAAAGAAAGAATTGATTTTGATGAAAATTTTACACTTGTAGCTTGATTGGAATCCATTAGGGTGCTATTAGCATTTGCATGTCATAAAGATTTCATTTTGTATCAAATAAATGTCAAAAGTACATTTTTAAATGGTTAAAGTATGGAGGAAGTCTATGTGAAACAATCCCCCGATCTTGAAAATGAAAAATTTTCAAATAATGTTTATAAGTTATCTAAAGCATTGTATTGTTTAAAACAAGCACCTAGAGCTTGGTATGAAAGACTTGAAAATTTCTTATTAGATAATGGTTTTTCAATGGGAAAAGTAGATACTACACTATTTATTAAACATAAGAATTAAGATATATTTATTGTTTAAATTTACAGTCATGATATTAACTTTGATTCTACTAATGATTCTTTGTGTAAGGAATTTTTATCTTGTGTCACTACAACATAACTGAGATATAGTGGCACGTGAAAATTTCTACTAAAAGTAAACTATAGTGCTTTACAAAGTGCTATGTTAGCCCATGTTATTAAAAGTATTCTTTTTAATAACAATTAATAAAGCTGCATATTTAGTTTAGTTGCATTAGATAATTGCTATCAGTACATATTATGTAGCACTTAAGAAATGCTATCGAATTGTCTTTTGTAGTATAATAACAATGCTGCAAATATTTTATTTGTAGCACTTTAATCATGCTACACACTTTAATCTAGTAGCACTTAAAAAATGCAATGCACATAGTCTCTCGTGGCATAACAAAAATGCTACAGGTTTTATGATATTAGCAATTTTAAGATGCTACAAATTACATGAGTCATAACATTTACGAAATGATACCAAAGTTTTTTACATAGCCTAACAAAAATGCTACAATATTGAATGATTTGTAGCATTCTTAGGATATTACGAAGTAGTGACTTGAAGCATTTAATTATTATAGATTGGTTGTTATCACAATTATTAAATAGCATCGAACAAACACTATCAATTTGTACATATTAATTTTTATAATAATACAAAATCTTTCTCAACCTATATTCCATATGAACAAAATGTACCATACATATAAAATATTGTATAAAAACGATAATGTATGATGATAATTTAAAGATAGATATCAAGTCCAAATACAAAGTGTGTTTAACTTTAAACATAATGTGCCATATATCAAAAAGCAACAACTGAACAAAAAGAATACTATTTCAACTTCAATTTGATTGAAAACTTCTTTATAAGTAGTACTTATCGATATAACTTGCATTATAAATTAAAAACAAAAATATAAGTGCAAAAATCACTTGAAAAGAGCAAATTTAGTGATAAACTTTTGTAAGTATTTCATTAGAAAAATTTAATTTTCTATCATTATTATTTTTACTAAAGAGATTTCAAAATAATATTTAAATAACTATAAAGTGTTGGTGGAAAAAGCTTTCATTTTAACTTAAAGTTTTTACACATTTCTAGTTTTGAGCAGTTAACTCAAATATACAACTAATCTTATCCTTATAAAAAATTTTGATAGAGTTTCCCCTAAAATATGGATATTTCGTTAACCAATTACAACTTATATTACATATACATCATCAACTCAACAATTACAAAATTATACTTTCCAGCCAACAACTACTATGACCACAAGTCATTAAAAGCAATATATGGTGCCTTCATGTTGTCACATACACTGAAAAAACATAAAGAAATGCTCAAGAAAATTTATAAAAGTTAATAGACATGAAATTACCTAAATATGTGAATGACGCAAATTTCAATTTGTAGAGTCTATAACAACCTGATCTACAGGCCGCGTGATTGTACTACCAACAACTTCCTAAATGTATGTCATATAAGTTATAGTCTTCCATAAATACTTCTCATGTTCTTTTGCTACATTTACCCAAATTCTCATGGCCTTTGGTCCAATAGGAATATGATGAAAAAGGGCTTTCGAATCACTTCAATACCAATGCCCTTCTGCTACAACAACCTTAGAGCCCTTCCAATTAAACAACTTGCATTTAATGATATTAGTCTTCACATTCACACTTTAGCACAATAAAATAATAATAAAATTATAATTTTAATCAATATTATTTATTTTAATTTATAGAAAAACATAGTTAACTTTCAAATTCTTACTTCAAGAACAGGTGCATTCAATTCATCATCACATTCTTGACTCATTTGATTTTGACTCTCTATAATAAAAAATTCATAATTTAGTTACGAAAAAAATTATACACTTATAAACCAAAATACAAACATCTTATATTTCAATAAACATACACTATATATATATTTATATATTCCAATCCAACTATTAACAGGTAACTAGGCCGAGTAAAAAGACACTTTGGGATGATTTGCATTTGCTACTGGGCTAGTTAGTCATGAAGTTGAGATCCACTATATATATATATATAGATACCAGATAGAAAAGGATCGAAGGTCGTGCGTGAAAACCAAAGAGAACAAATAAATTAAAGATTTTAATAAACACACCAGATTATGGCTGATGAATTTATTATAATAAATTTTTAATATCGGTACGTGGCTTGTTTACCAACAGTGCAGACCAGACTAGTGCCCGTTCGGGTTCACCTCTGAAATTTACGTCGTCGGATTCCCGCCGATATACCAAATATTAAATCAGTTACTGTCTTTAAGTTCTTTATCAATTTTAGGCAAACCTAACCACAGGGCTTTGCAGAATTAAACATACATTATGGTAGGCTGCTAGGCATACACAGTACCAAATCTGGATCCCAGAAATGGTGCTCTGAGTGAAGAGGAAGAAGAGAAAATTACAACTGAGGGGAGAGATCAAGTCCCTATACCTCAGAGTCTTAGTATCAGTTTTTATGGCAGATCTGATATATAAGACCAGTCTGCAATCATGCAATTGCTTTAAATCAAAACATACACCCTTAGATCTATGCTTTGAAAATAAATTACAGAAACTTGAAACTTAAATACTCATGCTTTAAATACAAATAAAAGTTAAAAATTAAACACTTACATTGAATGCTTTAAATTGAAACTTTAAATTTTGTAAGAGAAGAAAGAATTTAGAAATCAAAGGCCTTAAAGGCACCTGGATTGATTTCCAAACCAGAGAGGTTTTTTGAGAATGGAAGGGAAATGAAAAAACGGATGCCTTCAACTGAAGGTTAATGGGAACTATATACCCAACATCCTTTACAAGCTTTTCAAAAGAAAAGTAATAATGCCTTTTTCACGTGGTTGGTGCTGACATCACATGGGAAAGCATCTTCTTTATCAAAAGTGGAGACAGCATCATTGAAGGTGGGTTCATCTTCACATGGCTTTATATCACAAAAGTCTTTGTAGGGCCAAAGGCATCTTTGAAAGAAGTGGATTCTTGTGTCCTCACAGTTTTTTTCCTGTGACGGGAATAGTGAGTGAAGGAGGACAGTTGTCCAGCAAATCATTTATTATTCTTTATTGGGAAGAAAATCCCGAAGTAGTCATCTTCATTATCATTTCCAAGAGAAATGAATGGTTCTTCATCATCATCACCTGTAGAGGATGCTGCAACAGAAGATTCGGATCTTGATGAAAGAAGTTGCTCCATAAGCTTGAGGTATTTGGCTTCAGTTTTTGCACTTGCAAGCATGGCTTGGGCTTTGGACCGCTGCGTTAGAAAAGTGCTTTAGGCTTTTGCTTCTTCAACACTGGGCTTTATGTGGCCTTTTGAAGAAAGCCAAGATTTGATGATGGACTCTGTCAGCTTTGAATCTTCATTAAACTTGTTCCACCATTTAACTGTGAAACCTCTTTGTAAAATCAATTGAGAGTCTTGGGTTTGATAATTGTAATACCACATCCAGACCCAAGGTAAAAAGAAATTTGTACAAAAGCAAAGGAAATGATGAAACCTTTTTTCTGATTCTGTAGGGGTGTAATGGTCTTTGAAAAGCTTTAAACAATTTGTGGCATTTGGGGTAAGGATTTCTGGGCAAGGCCCAAAATAGGTCCACCACTGTTTGAACCAATTTGGAAGGCTTTGAACGGTTATTTTCGAGTTGAAGAAGAATAACCATGAATGAGATCTTTTGGGGTTTTGGATAAAGAAGGTATTGAACCAGGCTTGCTGGTAGTCCTAATAGGTAAAGGACTGGCAGTGGTCAATACTTTTTTGAAATTTTTAAGGGAAAGCTTTAGATTTGTGGAGTTGGTCACCCCATTGGTTTGGGCTCAAAACCTTTTGTATTGTGGCCGTAGAATAGACCGGCTCTTTATGGGCTTCACTAAGAAAGAAATGTTTAAATTTAACTGACTCAGTGAATTCCAAGATACTCTGATAGTAGGACTGGGGTTTTGATAAATCCTAAGGTTTTGATAAATCCCAAGGTTTGAAAAACCAGCCCTTTGAGAAAATCTTTGAAACTGCTTGAAAGGGATCAGCATCATAAAATCCATCATCTATTGTAAAAATATTTTGATGATGGGTTTTATAAAACCAATTGGATTTTTAGAAGTTATTTGGTTGACAAACAACAATTTTGGAAGTTGAACTTCCACTAGAAACTATTTCTTTGGAAGACGAAGTCTTTGAAATTTCTTTAGAAATATTTTTCTCTTATGGAGAAATATGACTTTGAGAAAAGCTTTGCAATGCGAGCATAAGCTCAGGAGATTTTGTAATGGAATTCATCCATTCCTTTACCTGTTCTTGTGAGGCCAGGGCTTTAGAATGGGCTTCTTGTTCCTCGACTGTGTCGATCCATGATTTTATGGGCATTACTGAAGACAACAATTTTTCTTTAGGGGGAGATGGCTTTGATTCTTTAATAGGTGTTTGGGGCTCAGAGTCTTTGAGAACTCCTTTGCCTTTATCTTTTCGCCGTGGTGGCATTTTATCTGTTTTGGAGAAATTCTCTGGTCAGAAAATCCGGCACATAATTTTTATCACCTTTGATGATTTCAATATCAAAATAAAAAATACTTAAAATAGCCTGCCATCGTGCAAAAATCTATTTTGATGCAATGTTTTGAACATCTTTTTCCAAAACATGTTTTGCAACTTTACAGTCAATTCTGAGTAGAAATTTTTGATTTAATAAGTCGTTTTGAAACTTTGATATGCATAAAACTATGGATAAAATTTTTTTTTTGATAATAGAATAATTTTTCTGACATTCATTCCAATGTGCAGATGCATATTGTACTATCTGTTCTTTATTATTATCAATTTGTTTTAAGATTCGACCATAGCCTAACTCAGATGCATCAGTTTCGACTATCTTAGGTAATGCTGGGTTTGCAAGGAACAAACATGGAATTTCTTTAACAGTGGTTTTTATAAGCTTAATAGCTTTAGTATGCTCATCAGTCCATGGCATAGGTTTTTTCTTTAACCTATCATGCAAAGGTTTAGAAATTCTATTAATATTAGGACAGAAATCAAGCACATAATTTAAACTACCAAGAAATCTTTGCAGCTGAGTTTTATCTAAAATTTTATCAGGAAATTTATCAGCAAAGGCAAGAGATCTCTCTATAGGGGTAATCGTTCCTTTGGAAATGTAGTGACCAAGGAACCTGATCTTTGTTTGAAATAAAGAGACTTTAGAACTAGATACGGCTAAACCAGCTTTCCTAGTAGCAAAATAAAATGTCTTTAAATGCTTGAAGTGTTGATCAATTGTTTGAGAAAAAATCAGCACATCATCGATATAGACTATGCAAAAATCTGAGTAGGGGTTATAAATGTCATTCACGACTCTTTGAAACTCAGAAGGTGCATTTTTTAAACCGAATGGCATAACGGTCCATTCATACTGACCAAAAGGAACAGTAAAGGAAATCTTGTAACGGTCTTTAGGGTGAATTTGAATTTGCCAAAAACCTGACTTCATATCAAACTTTGAAAATATGAATGCAGAATGTAGTTTTTGAAGCAAATCTTTTTTATTAGGTATTGGATACCTAATCCATTTTAGAGCTTTATTTAGGGGTTTATAGTTTATGACAAGTCTTAGGGTTCCTCTTTCTATTTCAGAGTTTTTGTTGACATAGAAAGCGGCACAAGACTAAGGAGATCTAGACTTAACAATCAAACCTTTTGATTCTAAGTCCTTAATCTCATTTTTGCAATGTTGTTCTAAATCCATATTCATTTGGATTGGACGAGCTTTAGTAGGAATTTTTTTTTCATCGAAAGAATTTTCGTATGGTAAATCTATCATATGCTGTTTGCGATTCCAAAAAGAAGATGGTAGATCAGCACATATTTCCTTTTCAATTAAGGCTTTAAAATCAGAGATTTTTCTTTTTAGAAAATCAGTTTGGAGTTGGTTTTCAATTCTTTGTAAGTTCAAATTTCTTTGTAAGAAACCAAGTCATTTTGTTTTGATTTAAGCAAGACATTGATTTGGTTTTGGTAAACTGAACAGGCTTTAACAATGTTTAGGTTCCTTGTTTTTGGCTTTTCAATGAAAGGAAAAACAAGTTTTTTATTCTTTGCTTTAAAAGATATACTATCATAATTGACAGTATAAGGAGTTATAAGATTTATGAAAGGAGTTCCGAAAATGACAGTATGATGAATATCATTTGTCAAAATAAAAGAAGTTTTGAATTCAAAACCATTGTTTTGTACTGAGGCATCAACTTTAGATGTGACTTTAAGTTTTGAATTGTTGGCAGCAGAAAGTCTTTCTTTTGTCTTTTCATGAAACCTTTTAGGAACAATATCTTCTTTAATGCAATTTAAATCAGCACCAGTGTAAAAAAGGGCAATGGTGTCAATCATGAAATCTTTTGAAAATGTTAAAGTGATTTTAATCAAATATTTTCTTGTAGTGATTTGCTTTAAAACAAAAAGAAAATCATTGGGGATTGATTCAATGTTCTCAAGTTGTTGTTCATTATCACTATCTGAATTTGATTCCTTTTTAGAGTTTTCTTCCAACTGTTTTTGTAAAAGGAGTTGGATAGTTTCTGAATCAGTCTTTTGCTTTTCTTTTAAGTCTTTGATTTCAAGTTTGATTTCTTTAATTTCTTTTTGAAGATCTTGAATAGAAGGAGTTGTTTTCTTTGTCTTCTTTTTATCAAGAATCTCAGTAAGATCATATGCATGTTTGACAACAGGAACTTTAGAAGACTCGCCTCTATCAGAATGGTCAAGAGTTTTTAGAAGCTTGTCTAAATACTCTCTTTGAAGAGTAGGATCAGTAATGTGTTTGACCAATTCAAGAAATGTTTCTTGTTCTTTAGTCAAAACATTTATTTTCTTCAAGTAGGATTCTGAATCAGAATCACTACTGCTATATGAAGAAGTATCAGAGTCAATTAACTCATCAACCTGGAGTGGCTCATTGTTTCCTGTCATAGAGGACTCAGAGTCAGATGAAGATTCTATGAGCAAGGATGCTACTTTGGAAAGAACTTCTTCACTGAGGTTTAGCTCATGAAGCTTTCTACTCATCCTACAAAATTTTGCAGTATGGCCTTTCTTTCCACATTTATAGCAAGTGGCTTCTTTATAATTGAAAGGGGTCTTTGGATTTGAATTTTGTTCCTTCTTCTTAGAGGAATGTTTCTTTTTATAAGGTCTTGAAGACTTCTTATAATAAGTTTCCCTAGATTCAGGAAGGAATTTCCTATGTCTTTTGGACTTGTAATGTTTTTTGTAAGTTTTTGAAGAACACTTACCATTACAATCTTTAGAGGAGGAGGCTTTGAAAGGGTCATAGTTGAACTGTTTACAAAAGCCACCTAATTCTTGCTTAGATTTTCTATGCTCCCATTTTAGGCGTTTTTGTAATTTCAGGTCTTGACAGATTTTTAAACCTTCCTTATTGACGAAGCTGACTAATTCACCATAGGTGAGTTCATCATAAGGAATACGATTTTCATATAAGGTTTTAATGGAGTTCCTAACCTTTTCACCCAAGAGTGTAGGCAATCCAGCAAGGAACTTTTCTTTCCAAGTGACATGATTTGCATCATCCCTTAGAAAGAGTCAGGTAAAGAAAGTGGTTTTATAATCTTGAAAATCACTAAGTTTTCTACATCTTAGGTTATGTAGTAACTCAGTATTTTTGTCTCTAAGGTGAGAATGGTCACCTATAAAATGAAGAGATATAGTAAGAATAAGGGTGGCTACAGCATCCTAGATAGGACTGCTGTATTGATCCAGAAGAGAAGAACCATCCTCATCTGTTTGAATAGCATTTAAAATATCCAATTGTTGTGGCTTGGTGAAAAGATGATCCCACCAACCTTTGAGTTGACCTGTAAACCCTGCTATCAGGATCTCTGTTATGGCTTTATCAGAGGTTCCTGTTTGTGTTTTATAGGCATTAGCTGCCATGGACATCTGTTGCAACAAACCTAGGATATTGTATTTAGACATACCATCGATATTCCACTCATAGACAGAGGATGCATTAAAACGAGATTGATTTAATGCACTAGGCCTATTGTCTATGGCCAAGTCAGGCGGGGAACGAGCAGTGGGAAGAGCTAACTCCCAATGAATTTTATTGGCTTTAGGAACAGGTTCTTCATTGAAGGCTTCTATATCTGAAGATGCTATAAAAGATTGATCCTGTTCTAAGACACCAATTTTACTAGACTGAGGAGTGTCTGGGGCAATTTGTACTTTAGAAGTAGAAGCAGAAGAGGAGGCTTCTATTCTATCAAGTTGTTCTTTAATGGCTTTAGCAAAGTCTGACTTCGACTCTTGAACAAGCTTTTGACTTTGTTTCGAAACCTGGAAAGGTTTGAAAATAGGTTCTTTAAGCTTTTTCAAGGATTCAGTCTTTGAAACAGTAGGCTTTACAATAGGAGAAATAGTAACAGGAGACTGTTGATTTGACTTTCTATTCTAGTCAACTATTTTCCTATTGTGCTTAGATTAACATTACAGAAATTGTTCTGTTGGATAATGTTATCTAAGTTTGTTTTTGTGCTGTTGGCTTTATGAATTTTATAAGGGGATGCTTTAATCTGAACAAGGGGTTCACCATGACTTATGGTTATACTCCTAAGAGGAGGATGTTCAGATTCAATGGTTCTATCACTATCAGAAAGGGTCCACTCAAGGATTTTCTTCTTAACAGTAATGGGGTTTGTTTCTTTGTAAGGGTAGGAAATGTTGTTGTCAGAAGCATACATTTCAAACCAATCAAAAAATAAAATATGGATTTTATGCAAATTTACAAATTCATAGTAGGTTTCTTGAATCTGTTTTCTTTGGCTTAAAAAATGTTTGAAAAACCAAATTCTTTTTTCTTTATTGTTTTCCGAGTAAAAATCTTTATGTAAGAGTGATTTATCAACTTCAAAGTCTTTTTCAAGAACATTTATCACATTTTCTGTGACAGCCGAGAATGTAGGAGAAGTTGGAGGAGAAGGTTCCTTCTCCTTTTGTCTTTGTTCATGTTCAGTACTAGTGTAGATGGGGTGAGGGACACTAGTAGCATAATCAACAGATCGAATTGAGGAGTTAGGTATATCCGAAGTGGAGAACCTAGGTTGGCTTTGAAAAGGGAGATTTATTACCGAAGGAATTTTTGAAAACTTTCTTTCCAGTTCTGAAATACTGTAATTTGAGTCTTTATCAAAAAATCTGGAAGACGTCGAAAATCTAGACGATGTAGATCTTTTGAACGATAATTTGACTTTACCATCAGAATACTGAGTCACATTTTGCAACTCTATGTTTGGCTCAAGTTGTTTTGGAATCACTGGATCAATGGCTCCTTCAAGAATCCATTCATTAGGAAGATTGACATCTTTCCACTGAATAGGTTTTGGAATAACAGTGTTTGCTTTTGATAGGTCAGTCTGTAAGAGAAGAGTTTCATTTCTTTTTGACTGGAACTTGTGCTGCGTGTTAAACGCAGAGATCATTGCTTTGTAAGATATTTTAAAAATTAATGCAATTAGAACAGATCCTTCAATCATGTGATAATTATGAGTTTTGATCTGTAAAATCATGCTTTTCAAAATATTTTTATCTTTAAGAGAAACTGTTATGTTTGGATAACAGCTAAATGAAATAGGTCCTTTACAGAGACTAGATTCAATACTACTGAGTAAGGAATCATCAAAGGAGATGAACCTCCCATCTCTGAGGACAGCCAAGATAGAAGTATCTAGGCCTTCCTTTGTCAGAGGTTTTATGCCAACTTGGATTAGACCCATATGGACATAATTAAATTTCTTTTCTCTTAATCTTTTTAAAGAATGTTCTGAAAAAAGATGGATTGTCTCAAAAGGCTTTGCAAGTGTTATGTCACGTTCTTCAGTTTTTATAACATAATCGGTCTTTAAAAAATCAAGTCTATTCATTTTGTAAATTCTGTCTTTGGAAATCTTTGGAAGTTCCCAATTATCAATTGCTTTATCAAAATCTTCAATTATAAATTCTTCTAAATTTACAACGTTCTTTGAATCACTAGTCTTCCCGGAAGAAGAGCTAGAAAGAGAAGGTGCTCTACAGAGTAGAGACTCCATCAATGTAAAATAATAAAAATTTAAGTTTTTCTGGAATGGATCTGGCAAATTTCTTAGGCTAAGAGTTGGTCTTATGCCTTACAACCAAGACGGGACTTACAACCAAACACTACCTAAGCACCTAAAGGGAAAATCCTTCACCAATCAAGCAAAAATTAAATTTATCACTATTTTTACACACAAAATCTTTAAACTGTATAACAAAAATCGGATTGGTTTTATAAAACCCATCATCAAAATATTTTTACAATAGAGGATGGATTTTATGATGCTGATCCCTTTCAAGCAGTTTCAAAGATTTTCCCAAAGGGCTGGTTTTTCAAACATAGGATTTATCAAAACCCCAGTCCTACTATCAGAGTATCTTGGAATTCACTGAGTCAGTTAAATTTAAACATTTCTTTCTTAATGAAGCCCATAAAGAGCCGACCTACTCTATGTTGTGCAAATTTTATTAAACTCGCAAGTGCACGAATCTATTGTAGAATAGATCAATGGTGACGAGTGTCGATCCCACGAGGAGGTGGATTTTAATTGCTTGTAGAATTAATTTTCTTAGTGGGTGATTGGATTTATAATGACAATTATGTAGGCAATGTATTAATTTAAATTAAAGCTGTTGGAATAAACTATTAAAATGAAATGTTTGGATCTCCGGATCTGTACTTAACATGCACCATCGGCTTAATATTCATTATTAGTACCAATTAAATCATGAAGGGGGAACTTCCACTCATCATGAACCACACTCTAATAGATATGGTGCTAAGGGCTTCCCGTGCCAAATAGTAATAACCTTGCCTAGGGAGGCGGTTATTGCAGCCGATATCCAGACAAGATTATTACTATCTGTCTACGAAAAATCAAAACAACCACATAAATTAAAGGGGAAGGAAAAGTAAATTTACCAAATTAAGCCCATTGAGCATGTTGAGACTTCACCTTCAACCCAAGCTTGAAAGAAAATTAGCCACTCATAATTTAACTAGGGGTAAAATGGGAATTTTATTAAAATACGTAGAAAATACAAGATGGAGATGGAATTAGAGAAAATTGAGTCAAAAAATGGATTCAGGGGTGTCAAATTAGGGGGGGAGAGCCCCCATTTTATAGATACACTGAGTAAATCATGGCCATCAGATTAAAACAATTTGGATGCTCAGGATTATGCCACGTGGCAAGTTCCTATTGGATGGAAATCATCATCAGGGCTCTTATTCTGTGTATGTGCATGTACCGTACACACATTTTTTTCCGTCCACTAACATTCTGCCACGTCACCGGTTAACATTTTTGGTCCAATAAGCTCATGACACGTCATCAGTCAATGCCACATCATCGGTCAATGCCACATCATTCGTCCAATCAAATGCCGCCACGTCATCGTATAGTGCCACGTCATCGCATGCGATGCCACGTCGGCAGATACGATGCAATGAACAAACGATCGTGAATGCAGTGTCATGTACAATAACGTATATATCAACCGCATCAGTATGTGTGAACAAAAAGATCCGTATACGTGAAAGATCCATTTTCTTTTTATGCTCCTTCTAAGGTTTTCGACTGTCCTGAGTTCAAAAGTGTTGTCTGTTTTTTCATCTGATCTCTCGTTTATTGTGACATGACCATGATATCCCCTAAAATACATAAAATACTTAATTAAAATAAAACTTACATAATTAAATTACAAGGGACTTAAAGACATAAAAATAGGGATGTTAGTGAGACTTGAAGTGTAAAATGATGATTTTCTCCACTATAAATACACACTTTCTAGTACTCAACACACCCCCAACCAGCTTGTTGCTAGTCCCTAGCAAATTAAGCGAAAACAAAACTGAATTTTTTTTTTTTATACTGTGGTATTTATTCAATCAGACTAATGATAACAATCAAATAAAAGTATAAGCATTATCTACAGTCTAAAGAAATATGATTCCCACATCAACTCTCCACATGAATCAGTTTAGAAAACTTTGTCACAACTTCAGTAATCGAGTCACTTTTAAGAATGACATGCAAACCCCAAAATCTCGCTGGTAGTAGTAATACTCTCACAAAGAAATTGAACCAAAAAATAATCACTCAAGTGAATGGTAATTTGAGTGAAAATAATAAAGACGTAATATCACACACTCTCACCAAGGTGATAGAAATATGCCCTCAGCTTAGAAATAGTATGATTTTAATTCAAAAATGCTAATCAAACCAATACATTCATCATCCTTTTATATTATTATTATTTTTTTTTAACTATGCACTACCACATCTTTTCAACCCATATAACTAGTTTTTATTTCAGACTATAGTTCCCTAAAATCAAGAAGGACTTTTATTAGGACGTAACGTAGGCTAGGGACGTGGCTAACAAAGAAAGGATAATAGGAAAAACAAAATATATGTTTGAAAAATAGAGAACTTTGGAGATTGTAATGTGCTTTTCACTTTTTTTTTTCTTTATTTTATTTATTTATTTATATACATATTTTTTGTTTTTTTTGTTTTTCTCCTTTTTTTTTATAGCACCTTTTTTTTTTTTTTGTGAATGCAAAATTATCTCTATTTTCAAACATAAATGGGTGGTGAGAAATATAAAATATAAGGTGATACTCCACATTGGAGTGGGACAAGATAATAGGTTGCCAAAGAAAAAGTCTTTATTTTTATTTGATTATTATTATTTTTTGTTTTTTTTTTTAAAGCTCAAAGGGGTTAACTATGGATACATATTAATAGAGTTGGCTAGAAAGGCTCAAACGGACCAAATATGGCCTTTCTGTCATCTTTTAGGGTTCTAAATAATCTTCCATATCTACTAGTTAGATGGACCTTCAGATGTGGCAACACACACTTTAGTTTTTTTTTTTTTTTTTTTTTTAGAGATAATGTATAAAGCAATAAACTGCTAAGCTGAATGAAGAATGGGCAAAAAGGGTTACTCTCCAAGAAAAATGACAGGCTCAAAAACTCACTTGGAAATTATTATGACATGTGCATTCTTTCAAGCAACTTATATTTGTCTCCAACATCAACATGTAGAGTAACAAACATGGTGTAACATAACTAAAGACCAAAGATAATACAAATACTAAAATTTGAAAGTTATCATGTCATCTAATTATGAAAAGATCACACAAAATGCCTTTTTTTTTTTTTTTTATAATAAGAAGATGCGTTTCTAGAGTTACTACACTCCATATTCAGCCATCTTCGATTCAAAAATTTAGCCACAGTTAGTTTCTACAATAAAAAATAGTAAAAACTACACCAAGATTGAGATATTCCACAATTGTCAACAATTCTCTCCCCCCAACCTGAACGGAACATTGTCCTCAATGTTTGAAAGAGAATAGGGTTTAGAAGATATCACCTGAGTGCTGGATCATAGAAGAAAATATTTACAAGCGGAGAGTTAAATCTAATTTGCACTTCTTAGTACGGCTACTGTTACCATCATTAGTTGGCCATTCCAAAGACAAGTCTTGGGATCCGCTCAGTCATAAGTTCATAACAGATCAATTAACTCGTTAGCGATGATGAAAGCACAAATAAAGATTTTTTTCGCTGTGAAAGGGATGAAATGATTTTTTATTGCATGGTTAAGAAATGCGATGAAGCCATCATAAAAGTTATTGACATTTAACAAACCGATAAGTTTCTGATGAATGTTCAGATGGGCCCAAGATGCTAATGTGATTAGTGCCTCTAGAGTTGCAAGATCTCCTGGTAGGAAAATAAAAGCATCAGCATGATTTAGCATTTCAGTTATTCTTTCTTGCATACCTGAGACAACTAACTCTTCTCCAGTTGGTGAGTCAGACATACAGCCCAACGGTTTGAGGCTTCTTGGGATGATGCCTAACACTTGGCTCCTCCGAGATAAACGACCACCGAGACTAGTTTTGATAACCCTCGGTCACCTCCTCCATAAACCAGATGCAAATTTCTTTCTGCTATGCGTTGACCAAGATCGATGGCTACCTCAACGAACTCTTTATGTTTGCCATAGTTAAATCCAGAGAGCACACAAATGTTCTTGAATTGTTTATTGGGAGTAGCTGCCATTGGGATGCTTTTCAAAAAAAATTTGTGAGTCTAAAAGAAAATGATCATATTTCAAGGATATTGGTGACAATGATTTACAGCTGTATAGGAGGTAGCATGTCTATGTCAATTAATGCGTAAAGCACATGGCTCGAGAGTCAAAAAGGAAATAGTAAAAGAAAAAGCACTCAATTATTAAAGACAATAATGCAATTGATAAAACAATAGTGAAATAAAACAACAAAGAAAATAAAACAACAAAGAAAAGGATATTTACGGGTATTGTGATTGTGCTCACATCTTCCTCCTGGTTTTACGTCCGTAAACGGCTTGAACGCCCTCATGGGTCGAGGATAGGCCGTATCCAGTTTTTCTTATAAATCGGCAAAAGCAGGTCGTTTATAGTCGATTCCCAAGACTATATCGGACACGCTCTTTTCTACGAAATAATGGCCATAATCGGAGAATTGCTCTTTATGCGTATCCACCGATGCGTTTCAAGAGACAAAAGGATATCATCCAATGACTCTTTATTCAAGCCATCCCTAATGAATTGAATCTTATCTTCCCCAAGTTATCGACATCATTCCGAAAGAACAAGGTTTTTTATCGCATTTCATCCTGGCACACTTATGACAATTAACATGAAGTTTTTTAGCTCTTCTTTTTCTCGAGTAGTTTCCTTTACCACAACCAGGCATGTATGCAATAAATTTGGGAGGTAACTCACCTGCTAAACGTACTTTAGCCTCGATTAACCAACGGATGTCAGCAGGGATGTTATTTCTCATAAGCAATCACATGCGTTCGGACCGAGCTTTGTAGATCGTAAGGAGGGCATTCTGAGGAAGTGAAGGAAATCTCTTGTGAAGCTTTGCTAGAATCACGTTTCTGTCCATACTTTCTTCTCAGAATATCAGTTATTATGGGAAACTGAAGTAACCGACTTTGATTATCACGGAGTACCGTTATCCACCACTTATACGGGAAAATAAATCAAAACACACTAAACAAAGAAAATCAAATCTGTAAAATCGAATCAAACATGAAAGTGAACAAAATAAGAAAACACACAATAAAAAGAAAAATGAACTTACATTCGTCCTCGTATTGAGTTAACCTCAAGCTCTAATTGGAAGTTATATATCCCATCTTCTATTCCTCTGAGTTGATTTTCCAAATCCTCAACATAAGACACAAATGTTGGTGGTCTTTGATCCCAAATCGGATGTGATTTACAACTTTGTATCATGTGTCTCAAGTGAAATTTCACTCGTAAAAATTCTCCAAGACGTTTTAAAAGATATTTTCTCATCGAGGTTGTCATTGTGTACAATGAAAAGAAAATACAATAATTCAACACTTAAGCATAATAACGCGTAAATAAAAGTCAAACAATTCAATCAATAAAGTGAAAGCAAAAAGTTAAATTATTTAAAAAAAAAAAAACAAAAAAACAAAGGCTTAATCAAAATTTTGTCGGTCACTCAAATTTATTTCGGTGCCTTTTTTCACGTGGTTGGTACTCTAGATATTGCTTCAATCTTTGACCATTAACTTTAAAAATTACACCGTTCTTTGGATCCTTAATTTTAATTACTCTATGTGGAAAAACAGTATGAACTATAAAGGGACCAGTCCATCGAGAGCGTAACTTACCTGAGAATAGGCGCAAGCGAGAATTGAATAAAAGTACTTTCTGACCTGGTGTGAAAGATTTTCTCATAATTTGCTTGTCATGAAAGACTTTCATTCGCTGTTTGTAAATCTTGTGCATTTTCGTATACATCATTACGAATTTCTTCAAGTTCTGCCAGTTGTAATCTTCTTTCTGAGCTAGCTTGCTGCATGTCAAAGTTGAATTTCTTAATGGCCCAGTATGCACGATGCTCAAGTTCTGGTGGTGATTCTGATGATGGACTCAATTTCTTCTCTGATGGTGCTAGTTGTTCCACTCTTGACTTCCATTTGTTAATGTCCATGGATGGTGTTAAATCAAGTAGAGCGTTAACCTCATCTATTGATCTGTCAATATCAAAATTCAAACCAAAGTGAGTTAAACATGTTTGTAAATGGTCATCACTAAGATTTGAAAGAAAAGTATTATAAACTAATTCTTCAATTAAATCCACATCAACAATTTCATCATCTGCATTGGGAGGTTGTTTGGCAATGTTGAAAATATTTAGCTCCATCGTCATATTGCCAAAGGACAACTGCATATTTCCAGTCCTGCATTGAATGTGAGCATCGGCAGTTGCCAAAAAAGGTCGTCCTAAGATAATGGGGATCTGCTTCCTTGAATCCTGGACTGGTTGAGTGTCAATTATAATGAAATCAACAGGAAAATAAAACTTATCTACTGTATAAAAGACGTCCTCCACAATACCACGAGGTTTTTCATGGACCGATATCTGCAAGTTCGTAACACCACCTTGGGTTGGGTGTAATTCTCCCGATTCAAGTTTCACAAATCTTGAGTAAGGACAACAGATTTACACTAGCTCATAAGTCCAACAAAGCATTCTCGATTGTGTGGTTCCCTATACTACATGAGATAGTGGGGGAGCCTGGGTCTTTATATTTTAGAGGAAGTTTGTGTTGGAGTATAGAGCTCACGTTTTCTGTTAAAAATGCCTTTTTTTGAACATGAATGTTTCTCTTTTTAGTACAAAGGTCTTTAAGAAACTTGGCATAAGATGGCACTTGTTTTATAGCATCAAGCAAAGGGATGTTAACACTTACCTGTTTAAAGATTTCAAAAATCTCACTTGTAGATTTTCCCTTCTTTGCTTTAGCTAACCTCTGGGGAAATGGAGCTTTTGGAACGTATTCTTGTGGGTTGGTTTCTTCTTTCTCCTCTGATGATGGGTCTTCTTCATTTACCGGTACAATTTGAGTTGTTTTTGGTACCGGTATCTCTACTTTGTTGTCGACTTCTTTTCCTTTTCGCAAGGTCATGACGGCTTTGACCTCTCCATGCTGCTGAGGTGAACTGGTACTTACTTCATACACTCCTTTAGGATTAAGCACTGGTTGACTTGGAAATTTACCTTTCTCAACAGTCATTGCCAAGGTCTGAACTGAAGAAGCAAGTTGTCCCACCATTTTTTCAAGGTTTGAAATTGATTGGGTTTGTGAGTTGAAACCCGCTCTCATCTCATTTCTTAGTTCATCAATGGTGTGGTTTTGTTGCTCGATTTTGGAGTGAATAAGATTCTTGAAATTTTGAAATGCATCCTCCCATGGTCTAGGGTGAGAATGGTTTGAGTTCTGATTATATGGTCTAAATGGTGGTTGAGAGGCTTGAGGATTTTGAGGAATTGGTTGCATTGGTGGAACTAGAGCTGGAGCTGTTGGTCCATTCTGTTGGAATCCTTGAGACCATGAAAAATTGGGGTGGTCTCTCCATCCAGGATTATATGTGTTGGAGTAAGGGTTGTAGTTTGATGGCTTTCTCATTACATCTATGGCATTGGCTTGATCTGAGTATGGGTCCTGGTCATGTGGTTCCGTTAATTTAAGCGGTGCTAACGATCTTTATTTGTCGGGAAAGACCTTCAACTACATCTTTGACTTCTTTAATTTCCGAACTTGACTCGCCAATGTGAACCTCATTCACTCCCTTAACTCTTCTAGTACTCCTGAGTGAACGACTTTGTTGTTGGGAATTATCTGCTTGTCGCTGGAAGAAATCCCAAATCTCTGATGCACTTTTTGACATTAGCTCTCCTCCACTTGTTGCCATTAGCCATTCTTGCACATTCGGCAATAATCCCTCCAAAAAGTATTGGCATTGGTGCCATTTTTCGTATCCATGATGTGGACACTTTAGAAGTAGCCCATTGAATCGATCCCATGCTTCGAAAAACTGCTCGTCTTCTCTTTGGGTAAACTCTGAAATTTCCCTGCGAATAGCATTGGTTTTATGTACTGGGAAATATTTATTCAAAAATTTTGTTACCATTTGTTCCCATGAAGTAATGCTATTAGCAGGCAATACATTGAACCATGAACGAGCTCTATCCTTTAAAGAAATGGGAATAATCTAAGCTTAACATCATCATCTGAAAAATTCTCATATTTAAAAGTTTGACAAATAGCGTGGAAATCATTCAGATGATTATATGGATCTTCATTTTCTAGGCCATAGAATGTTGGGAGACAATTTAGCACACTAGGTTTTAATTCAAAACTCCTAGCAGCTACATTTGGATATCGTATGCATGATGTGCTCAAGTTAGCTAAGGGACTGAAGTAGTCCTTAAATGGCCTCTCTTGTGGTGTTGGTTGCAAATCCATTTCAAATTTATTTTTAATTTCAACGTGTTTGTGTGTGCGAAGTGTTTTTTCTAATTCAAAGTCTATTGGCTCAAGATTAGGTAATTGTGACCTACGACCATGCATGCAAATAAAAAAATTATAACAAAATTAATAAAGATAAATAAGAGGGAGAAATTACAATACTAACCTTATCACGCTGTTACAATTTGTTATGAAAACAACTCAAGTGCTATATATGGAAAAGAAAATACATGAAACAAATTAGAATAAATTAAGAGGCGGTAGAACCTGCCGATTTCACAAAATAAAATAATAAAAAAAAATAACAGGAAAATTAAATTACAGAAATTTAAAGAAGAGAAGAAAAGAAAAGAAAGTAATACCTACTTCAAAATGTAAATTCACTTTTTTTTTAATAATAATAAAAAAATATTACAAGGAAACAACTAAAAGAAAAATAAAAAAAATAAAGAAATTAAAAAAAAAATCTATGAATTAAAATAACTTACCTCCCCGGCAACGGCGCCAAAAACTTGTTGTGCAAATTTTATTGAACTCGCAAGTGCACGAATCTATTGTAGAATAGATCAATGGTGACGAGTGTCGATCCCACGAGGAGGTGGATTTTAATTACTTATAGAATAAATTTTCTGAGTTGGTGGTTGGATTTATAATGACAATTATGTAGGCAATGTATTAATTTAAATTAAAGCTGTTGGAATAAACTATTAAAATGAAATGCTTGGATCTCCGGATTTGTACTCAACATGCACCATCGCCTTAATATTCATTATTAGTACCAATTAAATCATGAAGGGGGAACTTCCACTCATCATGAACCACACTCTAATAGATATGGTGCTAAGGGCTTCCCGTGCCAAATAGTAATAACCTTGCCTAGGGAAGCGGTTATTCCGGTAGATATCCGACAAGATTATTACTATCTGTCTACGAAAAGTCAAAACAACCACATAAATTAAAGGGGAAGGAAAAGTAAATTTACCAAATTAAGCCCATGGAGCATGTTGAGACTTCACCTTCAACCCAAGCTTGAAAGGAAATTAGCCACTCATAATTTAAATAGCGGTAAAATGGGAATTTTATTAAAATACGTAGAAAATACAAGATGGAGACGGAATTAGAGAAAATGGAGTCCAAAAATGGATTCAGCGGTCTCAAATTAGGGGGGGGAGCCCCCTTTTTATAGATACACTGAGTAAATAATGGCCATCGGATTAAAATAATTTGGACGCTCAGGATTGCGCCACGTGGCAAGTTCCTATTGGATGGAACACATCATCAGGGCTGTTATTCTATGTATATGCATGTACCGTACACACGTTTTTTCTGTCCACTAACATTCTGCCACGTCACCGGTCAACATTTTTGGTCCAATAAGCTCGTGACACATCATCAGTCAACGCCACATCATCAGTCAATGCCACATAAGCGGTCAATGCCACATCATTCGTCCAATCAAATGCCGCCACGTCATCGTATAGTGCCACGTCATCGTACAGTGCCACGTCGGATACAATCTGGTGAAGCGATCAGTGAATGATTAGTCGTCGTGATCATCGTATATATCAACCAGACCGTATATGTTAACAGTACCGTATATGTGAACAGTACCGTATACGTGAACAATACCATTTTTCTTTTTATGCTCCTTCTAAGGTTTTCGACTGTCCTGAGTTCAAAAGTGCTGTCCGTTTTTTCATCTGATCTCTCGTTTATTGTGACATGACCATGATATCTTTTAAAATACATAAAACACTTAATATAAATAAAATTTACATAATTAAATTACAAGGGACTTAAAGACATAAAAATAGGGATGTTAGTGAGACTTGGAGTGTAAAATGATGATTTTCTCCACTATAAATACACACTTTCTAGTACTCAACACACCCCCCACGTGAAAAAGGCATTATTACTTTCCATTTGAAAAGCTTGTAAAGGATGTTGGGTATATAGTTCCCATTAACCTTCAATTGAAGGCATCCGTTTTTTCGTTTCCCTTCCATTCTCAAAAAACCGCTCTGGTTTGGAAATCAATCCAGGTGCCTTTAAGGCCTTTGATTTCTGAATTCTTTCTTCTCTTCAATAAGGAAGGTTTAAACAATTTGTGGCATTTGGGGTAAGGATTTCTGGGCAAGGCCCAAAATAGGTCCACCACTGTTTGAACCAATTTGGAAGGCTTTGAACGGTTATTTTCGAGTTGAAGAAGAATAACCATGAATGAGATCTTTTGAGGTTTTGAATAAAGAAGGTACTGAACCAGGCTTGCTGGTAGTCCCAATAGGTAAAGGACTGGCAGTGGTCAATACTTTTTTGAAATTTTAGAGGGAAAGCTTTAGATTTGTGGAGTTGGTCACCCCATTGGTTTGGGCTCAAAACCTTTTGTATTGTGGCCGTAGAGTAGGCCGGCTCTTTATGGGCTTCACTAAGAAAGAAATGTTTAAATTTAACTGACTCAGTGAATTCCAAGATACTCTGATAGTAGGACTGTGGTTTTGATAAATCCAAAGGTTTGAAAAATCAGCCCTTTGGGAAAATTCCATGTAAGTGTTTAATTTTCAACTTTTATTTGTATTTAAAGCATGATTATTTAAGTTTCAAGTTTTTGTAATTTATTTCAAAGCATAGATCTAAGGGTGTATGTTTTGATTTAAAGCAATTGCATGATTGCAGACTGGTCTTATATATCAGATCTGCCATAAAAACTGATACTAAGCCTTTGAGGTATAGGGACCTGATCTCTCCCCTCAATTGTAATTTTCTCTTCTTCCCCTTCACTCAGAGCACCATTTCTGGGATCCAGATTTGGTACTGTGTATGCCTAGCAGCCTACCATAATGTATGTTTAATTCTGCAAAGCCCTGTGGTTAGGTTTGCCTAAAATTGATAAAGAACTTAAAGACGGTAACTGATTTAATATTTGGTATATCGGCGGGAATCCGACGACGTAAATTCCAGAGGTGAACCCGAACGGGCACTAGTCTGGTCTGCACTGTTGGTAAACAAGCCACGTACCGATATTAAAAATTTATTATAATAAATTCATCAGCCATAATCAGGTGTGTTTATTAAAATCTTTAATTTATTTGTTCTCTTCGGTTTTCACGCACGACCTTCGATCCTTTTCTATCTGGTATATATATATATATATAGTGGATCTCAACTTCATGACTAACATATATATATATATATATATATATAATGAAATTTTATACATTCCTATTTTTTTTGCACCTCTTCAAAGAACTTCCTGTATCATGCTAATTCTTTCTTCATTTCATCTTAATCCCTTAGTACTTGAGCTATAACCATATCCTTTTGTTATATAAAGGTTAATTGTGCAAAAGTAACTCCTTTTCCAAGTGCTTTCATATAAGATTTGTCAGGACCTACTACTTTTGAAACAACATCATCTTTCAAATCACTAAAAGTAAGGTTTGATGGATCATTCAATGTTATATGTACAAGTAATTATAGAAAAAATCTTTTGACTAAACAATTGAATTCTTTACTATAGCATTAGTAGCTATTGCATTTATAGGTTCGCCGTTTTTTTTTCTTGTTGGTATTTTTTTCCAAACCTTAACTCTTGATACAGGTTTTCCATTGGTTTTCCTCTAAGAAAAAAAAAACGTTTGTAGTAAAGTAATGCTCAGACTTTTGTAAGTTTAAAAAAATATTTGACACTATCATATATGAGTTGTCCGAGCAATTCCCCTATGACCTGATGTGTGTAGAATCTACTTTTTCCTTATTTTTTTTGAACTTGTCACTTTTAAACTATATTTGAAATATAATTTTATACAATCAATTAAACAAATTGATGACACAAATTAACACACAACTAATATAAAAGCACATACCTTAAATTCATGACTAGTCTTTTCTTTAACAAAGTCCTTCCATTCATGAATTGACTTGATATTGTCAAGTTTGGGCTGCATCCTTTCTTCTACATTTTTTGCCTCTAATATTTTTTTGCATAACCCTTGATTTTGAAGTCCTCGAAAGTCCTCCCACCTCTTTAAATATGTAAGCTATTTTCCATTCACAATGCATAGTTAATCAAATAAATACTATAAAGAAAACAAGTTTCATAATTTGAATGGAAAATTAAAACTAATCTGAACACAATTCCACAGGCTATTTTTCATTTTTAAGGGAACCTTTCTCCAATTTAAAATTGTATATAGTACAATCTTTTGAACTAAACTTCTTAAAAATAGAGATAATATAACTGATACTTCTTCTATTGGTTGGCCATTTTTATTAGATTTGACTTCAATTATTTCACCACCATCCATGGCAATGTTCTTCATTTTAGTAGAACCTTTCTTTCTGTTTGATACTTTTGACTTCTCTAAATGAGCAGTAGTTAAATTCCTGGGATCTTCTACTTGGATATTAGATGATGCTTACAAACATCCTTTTCTAGTAGCTAATTCAAGATATAATTCTTTCTTGAACTCATTTTAATCAATCTGTTGACAAAGCAATCTGTAAATGCAAATAAAGAAAAGAAAAAGAAAAAGGTTAGCATTACATTTATCAAATACAAAGCAATAAAAGAAAACTTATTTTAGGTATGAAATTAAATAAACTAAAAATTAGAAGCACAAAATCTTACTAGTAACCAATGCACTGTAATCATTTTTACATTCTATTAGAAGATATTTACCATGTAAAAGTTTAACAAAGATACTGATTATGAGAAGTTTAAGGAAAAGGCACAATATAAAGAATAACTTATATATGCAACACATCACAACCACAAAAGTTACATGGCAAAGACATTAACGAACTTGAAGTAGAACATCATATTGTTGAAAGATAATAAGAAAGTAAAAAGAATAATGAAACACCAAAGATACCAAAAAAAAAATAAACAGGTTACACCAATATATCATCATCACTCCCTCTAACATTAGTAACTTCTCCATTTTCATTATCATTTTTTACATCTAGTGTTGATACATCTTTCATCCCAAAAGTTGTATCGACATTCTCCTCATACATGTCCGAATCAAAATATCCCTTTGGTGGTGATTTAAGTAAGACATACTAATTTCATGCATCATTTTCTTTCAAATAAAATACTTGTTTTGCCTGTAATGCAAGAATAAAAGGGGCTCTCTCATACTGATTTTCACTTTGGTGTAGATTAATAACTATAAACCCATCTGATTAGTGTTAAAAATTATATATTTATTAAAGGATAAAAATATTATTTTGTGCATATATTATAATTTATATTTGTATTCATGTAATATATTAAGAATTATTAATTATGTTTTAATTATATTTAATTTTGAGTATTTTTGTGTATTTATTAGCTAAAATATTGTTTTCACATAATTTGAGGCTCCAACTGGGAAAATGAAGGTCAAATTTGGATTCCGGAGGTTCGAAAACCTTAGGATAGGTCAAGATCGACTTAAAATCCAGCTTTTAGAAGAAAAATGGACTTTTTTAGTTGACCAAGCATTGATTGTATGATAAAATGAGCTTACAATAGATATGGATGCACTGGATAGCTGTCAATTTTGACTAAATCGCAACCATTCATTATTCAATGACCAAGATTGTGCTACCTGGTAGTGGTTGGTGAAGCAAGTTGAAGGATCTGAATCTTTGTATTTGGGTTGACCCGATCCACCCATTAACCTGCCAAATCTCAACAATTCTTTGATTAAATCAGACGTTTCATATGATGCCACGTGTAAGGTTGACTTTTTAAGTTTGACCAACCGTTGGATCTTGATCTAATGGTTGTGTGGTGCGCATGCATCAAGCTTATCATAGACCGCAAAGCATTGGATTATGAATTTATTTCTCTATAAATAGAGCCTCATTTTTTGTGTTTTTAATCATCCCTCTTTTTCTAAAATTCTCTCAATCCCCTTGTAATCCTCTTTGCCAGGTGTGTTTTAATATTTTTTGTAATTATTTTCATAAATAATATTAGTTTTATTTTTAATTTTAGTTGTTTTATTTCCTTTTAATTATAAGTAATTTAATTTCAAGAATTATTTTTATTTCAATCATGCTTAGTTAAATAATAATAGTTAGGGTAAGGTGAAACTCTTGAGAAATAAATATAATTTAATCAAATTCTATTTTTAATTATATAAATTAAATTATTTTCTAATTAATTTTATACATAATTTATATTTTGAAATTTTGATTTATTCTAGACAAAAAAAATAGATTTTGGCACAATAACTTCTTACTATCTTAATATAAGATATGGTAACATGGTATTTTGATTTATTGTAGACAAATTAAATTTTGGCGCAATAAATACTTAATCCATAATAAAATTAATGAGAAAATAATAATAATTTATATAATTAATCTTTTGGGCAATAAATCTAAATAAAAATGGTAAAAAGAATTTGCTAAATTTTATTTACTATTAAGAGTGAATCCATAACCATAACTAATTCAATTTCATAGTTTCACTTAAATTAAGTTTCATATATTCAAGTTTATTTTGATTTTTAGAAAAAAAAAAAAAATAAACGAATTAAATCTTTTTTTTGTGGATCGACCTCGGACTCACTGAGCTATAATACAACAAGACACTCTTATACTTGAGAGTTGGAAATCACTTTTAAGTCGTGTCAAGTTTTTGGTGCTATTGCTGGGGAGAGATATTTATTTTGTTTTATTTTATTTCATTTTTATTTCTTTTTTTTGTAAATTTTCATTTACCTTCTTTTTCTTTTCTTAAATTCTATTCTATCCTTAAAATTCTTTAGAATTTCACTTTCACCCCAAAATATTTTGTCTCCAACTCCTTCTTATCATAATTGCAGTTTGACCATGAAATTCTAAGAAATTTATAATTAAATCCCTTGCCGAAATTTCCCATAATTATCAAATTTGGACTTATAACTTGAACTTTTTTGGACTATACTTGGACTTATTTGGACCTTATTTTGACTCTATTTGGATTTTATTTGGACTCAATAAACTAAATATTGACTTTAAAAATTACAACAAATGCCTAATAATTTGAATTAATCATTTAATTGTTTGGTAATTTTTAAAATAAAAAAAAAGAAAAAGAAAAAGAGTATACACGTTGAGGTAAGTATTCCTTCTTTCTTCTTTTAATTTTTGCATTTTAATTTTTGTAATTTAATTTCATATTTATTTTTTTTGCAATTTAATTTTCACATTTATTTTTCTTCCTTCTTTTTTCTTTTAATTTTTGTAATTTAATTTTCGCAATTTAATTTTCGCAATGGAATTTTTGGATTTATTTTTTTCTTTATTTATTTATAAGGCAGGTTCAACCGCCTATTTAATTTCAGTTAATTAATTTTTATTTTATTTATTTCATTTTTTTTCTTGTATATTTATCTTGTTTATTTAATTTTCAGTTTGCTTTTATTTGTGTAATTTTCATTTATTTATGTATTTATTTTTGTGTATTATTTTTACACTATAATTTCACACACATAATCATCATCATCATTGCATGAGACATTGGTCTCGAACTTCGAGTGGTAGATTAACTCGTAGATCTCAATCACCGCCACCAATCATGGCTGAGATTCAAGACGAAAACCTTTTGGACCAATTTAATCCTCCAATTGATCGGGGAGATAATTATTTTCAACATAATGCACATGATTAGAATCAACCAAGAACCTTGACAGACTATATGAATCTGACCAGAACCAGAGCCCCCTCGTGTATAGTATTTCCTCCAGAAGCAGTATGATTCAATTTCAAACCAGGTATTATCCAACTTTTACCAACATTTCATGGTTTAGAATCTGAGAATCCGTACTTGCATCTAAGAGATTTTGAGGAAGTTTGCAATACATACACAAACCAAAATTGTAGCATGAACACAATTAGATTAAAGCTTTTTCCTTTTTCATTAAAAGATAAAGCTAAAACCTAGCTATAAAACCTTAGATCTAGATCAATAAGAACTTGGAATAACATGCAAGAACAGTTTTTGAAAAAAAAATTTCAACCTCATAGAACCAATTCTTTTAAAAGGCAAATCACTTCGTTCATTCAAAAAAATGGAGAAACATTATACCAATGTTGGGATAGATTTAAAGAATTGCTTAACATATGTCCACACCATGGTTTTAAAACTTGGCGATTGGTCACTTATTTCTATGAGGGTTTGACACCCCAAAGTAGATAAGTTGTAGAAATGATATGTAATGGTGAATTTAGAGATAAAAATCCTGAAGATGCATTAGATTATCTTGACCAATTAGTTGAAAATGCACAAAATTGGGATACTGTTGAACTTTTGAATTGACAAATAAACTACAACCATCTCCATCCAGTGGAGGAATCCATAACCTTAGGGAAGATCATGATTTACAAGTAAAATTTGCATCCCTAGTTAAGAAGGTTGAAGCTTTAGAAAATAAAAAAAATGATCAAGTGAAATCTGTTGAACAAATTGCATGTAATGTTTGTAGTTCTAATGATCATTTCACTCAAGATTGTCCCACTCTACCTGCACTTAAAGAATGTTTGTATAATCAAGCAAATGCCATTAACACTTTTAATAAGCCAAACCCATATTCATAGACTTATAATCCTAGTTGGAGAAATCATCCAAATTTTAGTTGGAGGAATAATAATAATGCACAATCTTCACAAGCACTACCTCCACAAAATTTTCAAAATGCTCAGCCTTATGCACCATATGTTCACCACCATGGAAAAATTTGGAAGATACAATGCATTCATTCATTAGGAAGCAAGATGCTATTAACAATCAAAATGCACAAACCTTTTCTGATTTGAAAGATACTCTTGCTAAAATTGCTTCTGCACTCACAATTCAAGAAAAAGGAAAATTTCCAGCTCAACCACAACCAAATCCGAAGATTCAACAAAATCCACCTATGGACCAAGTCAAGTCAGTTATAACTCTTCGTAGTGGTAAGGTTGTTGATAGACCTATTCCTGAACCTTGTGAAGATGAAAATTCAAAGGGTAAAGATGGATTAAATAAACTTACGCCTAGTGAAGAAATAACCATTGTTCCATCTGAACCACCATTTCCCAAGCATTAAATAAACCAAGAAAATCAAACCACTCTTATGAAATTTATGAAATCTTCAAGCAAGTGAAAGTTAACATTCCTTTGTTAGATGCAATCAAGCAAGTACCTTCATATGCCAAAATTTTAAAAGATTTATGCACTGTCAAGAGGAAATTGAAGGTAAAAAAGATTGCTTTCATGATCGAACAGGTAAGTACAATTTTGTCTACTAATAATAAGGTTAAATATAAAGATCCAGTTTTTCCTACTATTTCTTGTATTATTGGTGATTACAAAATTGAGCATGCTTTACTAGACCTTGGTGCTAGTGTTAATTTGCTTCCAAATTCAGTTTATCTTCAACTTAATATTGGTGAGCTAAAATCAAGTTCAACTTCACTTTTGCTTGCCGATAGATCAGTTAAAGTACCAAAAGGAATAGTGAAAGATGTTTTGTGCAAGTTGATAGATTTATATACCCTGTGGATTTTATTGTCTTAGAAACTGAACTTGTTGTGAATAATTATAAACCAATTCCTGTAATTTTGAGTCGACCATTTTTAGTAACTGCTAATGCTTTGATTAATTGTATGAATGGTTTAATGAATTTTTCATTTGGAAATATGACTTTAGAATTGAATGTTTTTAACATGTGTAGGCAACCTAATGAAGAAAATGAGGATGAAGATGATACTGATGAACAAAAGGAATTGCTTGAATCTTGTATAGAAGAAAATATTCAAAAAGGGAATTTTTCTGAGCTTAGTGATTTTTTTTGGTTAATTCAATTGAATTAAATAAGCAAATTGAACATGATACTTCTAATATAAATTTTTTGCTTAACTCTGCTCAAACTTTACAAAATGATGATGAGAAACTAGAATTTGACGAGCTTGGAATCATTGAAAAGACTGAACAACAAAAAACGCCTAAATTGGAATTGAAAGCTTTGTCGTACGGATTGGACTATGCCTATCTTGGGGAAGAACAAACTTATCTTGTTGTAATTTCTTCTACTATATCAAGCGACCAAGAAGGTAAGTTGTTATCTATTCTTAAAAAGCATAAAAACACAATTGGATGGACTTTAAATGATATTAAAGGTATTAATCCTTTAATTTGCACACATAGAATCAATTTGGAAGAAAATGCTAAAACATGTCAACAACCTCAAAGAAGATTAAACCCACACATGAAAGAAGTAGTAAAAATAGAAGTCCTTAAATTACTTGATGCGGGAATTATCTACCCTATCTTTGATAGTAAGTGGATAAGCCCTAAACAAGTAGTGCCTAAAAAATATGAAATCACTGTTGTCATGAATGATAAAGGTGAATTAATCCCAACACGACTTACATCTAGTTGGCGCATGTGCATTGATTATAGAAAGTTAAATGAAGCCACTAGAAAAGATCATTTTCCCTTGCCATTTCTTGACCAAATCTTGGAAAACGTAGCTAGACATCTTACTACTATTTTTTAGATGGATATTCAGGTTATTATCAAATTCCTATAGCACTTGAAGATCTAGAAAAGACCACATTTACTTGTCCCTTTGGAATATTTGCATTTAAAAGAATGCCATTTGGACTTTGTAATGCTCCTGCAACATTTCAAAGATGCATGCTAAGTATTTTCAGTGATATGGCTGAACATTGTTTAGAGGTCTTTATGGATGATTTGACTGTGTTTGGGAATTCATTTGATGATTGCCTTGATAATTTGGAAAAAGTTTTAAAAATGTGTGTTGAAAAAGAACTTGTGTTGAATTAGGAAAAATGTCATTACATGGTTACTTCTGGAATTGTTTTGGGTCATGTTGTATCTATTAAAGGAATTAAAGTTGACAAAGCAAAAATTGAAGTCATATCTAAATTACCACCACCAAAAACAGTTAGAGATGTGAGATCCTTTCTAGGACATGCAAGATTTTATAGGAGGTTTATAAAAAACTTTAGTGCCATATCTAAACCACTTTGTAACCTCTTATTAAAAGATGCACCATTTGAATGGACTGATGATTGTAAAAAATCTTTTAAGAAAATAATTTGTTTTTTAACATCTGCACCCATTATGCAATCCCCTGATTGGTCTTTGCCTTTTGAATTAATGTGTAATGCAAGTGACTTTGTCGTTGGTGCTGTTTTAGGACAAAGAATGGATAGTAAGCCTTTTGTGATTTACTATGCGAGTAAGACTTTGGATAGTACTCAAATAAATTATTCAACAACTGAAAAAGAATTACTTGCTGTGGTATTTGCATTAAACAAATTTCGTTCGTATTTGCTTGGTTCTAAATCCATTGTTTTTACTGACCATGCTGCTGTGAGATATTTAATGACTAAACAAGATGCCAAACAAAGACTAATTCGTTGGATTTTGTTACTTCAAGAATTTGATCTCACCATCAAGGATAAAATGGCTGCTGAAAATGTTGTTGCTGATCATTTATCAAGACTCACATCTGAAATTTACACAGACATAACACCCATTAATGATTCTTTCCCTGATGAATTTCTATTTTCTGTGACTTCAATGCCATGGTATGCTAAAATTGTTAATTTCTTTGTTACAGGTAAAATGCTTTTGCAATGGAATAGTCAAGAGAAGAAGAAATTTTTGGTTGAGGTAAAAACATTTTATTTGGATGATCTTTACTTATTCAAATATTGTCCTCATCAAATTTTTCGGCGCTGTATTCCAAACGATGAGGTAAGTAGTATCATTAATTTTTGTCACCTTAAAGCATGTGGTGAACACTTTTCTTCAAGAAAAACTACAGCTAAAATTTTACAATGTGGATTTTATTGGCCTACCATATTCAAAGACACATATGAATTTTGTAAAACTTGTGAAAATTGTCAAAAATTGGGGTCAATTACTAAAAGAAACATGATGCTTTTAAATCCCATCTTGAGATTGAAATATTTGACTGTTGGGGAATTGATTTCATGGGCCCATTTCCACCATCTTTTGGATTTGTGTACATATTAGTTGCAGTTGATTATGTCTTAAAATGGATTGAAGCAATTTCTTGTCGAAAGAATGATAGCAAAACTATTGTTAAATTTTTAAGAGAAAATATTTTAAGTCGATTTGGAGTTCCTCGAGCCATTATCAGTGATGGAGGTAAGTATTTTTGTAATAAGTCATTTGAGTCTTTAATGAAGAAATATAGAATTACACATAAAATTTCTACTGTTGTGCAAATTTTATTGAACTCGCAAGCGCACGAATCTATTGTAGAATAGATCAACGGTGATGAGTGTCGATCCCACGAGGAGGTGGATTTTAATTGATTGTAGAATTAATTTTCTAAGTGGGTGATTGGATTTATAATGAAAATGCTGTAGGCTATCTATTAATTTAAATTAAAGCGGTGGGAATAAACTATTAAAATGAAGTGCTTGGATCTCTAGATCTGTACTCAACATGCACCATCGGCTTAACATTCATTATTAGTACCAATTAAATCATGAAGGGGGGTTTTCCACTCCTCATGAACCACATTCTAATAGATATGGTGCTAAATGCTTCCCTTGCCAAATAGTAATAACCTTGCCTAGGGAGGCGGTTACACCAGCCGATATCTAGAAAAGATTATTACTATCTGTCTACGAAAAGTCAAAACATCCACATAAATTAAAGGGGAAGAAAAAGTAAATTTATCAAATTAAGCTCATGGAGCATGTTGAGACTTCACCTTCAACCCAAGTTTCAAAGAAAATTAGCTACTCATAATTGAACTAGGGGTAAAATGAGAATTTTATTAAAATATGTAGAAAATACAAGATGGAGATGGAATTATAGAAAATGGAGCTCAAAAATGGATTTAGGGGTGTCAAATTAGGGGGGCAGGAGCCCCCTTTTTATAGACACAATGAGTAAATTATGGCCATCGGATTAAAACAATTTGGACGCTCAAGATTGCGCCACATGGCACATTCTTATTGGATGGAACACATCATCAGGGTTGTTATTCCGTGTATATGCATGTACCATACGCACATTTTTTCGGTCCACTAACATATTACCACGTCGTCGGTCAACAACATATAAGCATTTTAGTCCAATAGGATCGTGACACGTCATCAGTCAACACAACATCATCAGTCAATGCCACATAAGGGGTTAATGCCACATCATTCGTCCAATCAAATGCCACCACATCATCGCGATGCCCCATCATCGCATGCGTCGCCATCGTGCGATCATCGAAAACGATGTTGTGAGCGATGCGTATATATGAATAGTGACGTATGTGTGAACAGTGTCGTATCTGTTAACAGTATCATTTATTTTTTTAGGCTCCTCCTAAGGTTTTCGACTGTCCTCAGTTCAAAATTACTGTCCGTTTTTCTATCTGATCTCTCGTTCATTGTGAAATGACCATGATGCCCCCTAGAATACTTAAAATACTTAATTAAAATAAAACATACATAATTAAATCACAAGAAACTTTAAGACATAAAAGTAGGGATGTTAGTGAGACTTAGAGTGTAAAATGATGATTTTCTCCATTATAAATACACACTTTCTAGCACTTAACACACCCCCCAACCAGCTTGTTGCTAGTCCCTAGCAAGTTGAGCGAAAAGAAAATTTAAATAAAAATAATGATGATTTTTTTTAAAACAGTCGTATTTATTCAATTAGACTAATGATAACAATCAAATAAAAGTATAAGTATGATCTCCAGTCTAAAGAAATATGATCCCCACATCAACTCTCCACATGAATCAGTCCAGAAAACTCACAACTATAATAATCGAGTCACTTTCAAGAATGACATGTCAAACCCCAAAATCTCACTAGTAGTAGTAATACACTCACAAAGAAATTAAACCCAAAAATAATCACTTCAGTGAATAGTAATTTGAGGGAAAATAATAAAGAAGTAATATCATACACTCTCACCAAGGTGATAAAAATATGCCCTTAGCTTAGAAATAATA
This sequence comes from Luvunga scandens, assembly GCA_030449905.1. NCBI lineage: Eukaryota > Viridiplantae > Streptophyta > Magnoliopsida > Sapindales > Rutaceae > Luvunga > Luvunga scandens. The sequence continues at coordinate 104,641 of JASUUG010000329.1, read as the reverse complement.
CAATTTTAATTTAAACAAAATGCTAATCAAACCAATGTATTCATTATTTTTTTTTTATAATATGCACTAACACATCTTTTCATCCCATATAACCAGTTTTTATTTCAGACTATAGTTCCCTAAAATCAAGGACTTTTATTAGGACGTAACGTAGGCTAGGGATGTGGCTAACAAATAAAGGATAATAGGAAAAATAAAATATATGTTTGAAAAATAGAGAACTTTTGAGATTGTTAGGTGTTTTTCAATTGAATTCTTTTTTTTTCTTTTTTTTTATTATTTTATTTATCTATTTATATACATATATATTTTTTTATTTATTTTTTTATAGCACCTTTTTTTCATGAATGCAAAATTATCTCTATTTTCAAACATAAATGGGTGGTGGGAAATACAAAATACAAGGTGATACTCCACATTAGAGTGGAACAAGATAATGGGTTACCAAAGAAAAATATTTTTTTTTTTTAAGGCTCAAAGGGGTTACTATGGATACAGATTAATAAGGTTGGCTGGAAAGGGTCAAACAGACCAAAGATGGCCTTTCTGTCATCTTTTAGGGTTCTAAATAATCTTCCATACCTACTAGTTAGATGGACCTTCAGATGTAGCAACACATTTTTTTTTTTAGAGAACATTAACTCTAAGAAAATTTAGAGATAATGTATAAAACAATAAACTGCTAAGCTGAATGAAGAATGGGCAAAAAGGGTTGCTCTCCAATAAAAATGGCAGGCTCAAAAACTCACTTGGAAATTATTATGCCATGTGCATTCTTTCAAGCAACTTATATTTGTTTCCAACATCAACATGTAGAGTAACAAACATGGTGTAACATAACTCAAAACCAAAGATAATGCAAATACTAAAATTTGAAAGTTATCATGTCATCTAATTATGAAAAAATCACACAAAATAATTTTTTTTTTAAATTCTACCCCCAAAACTATTCTTAGTCATGAAAATTATGCATGCAGAATGATGAAAATGACATAGAAAAACTAATTAGTAAAAGAAGTTAAAAAAATCACACTTAAAATGACTGTTAAAGTAAGAAATGTCTGAATTTTTTTTTTTATAAGAAGATGCGTTTCTAGAGTCACTACACTCCATATTAAGCCATCTTCGACTAAAAAATTTATCCACAGTTAGTTTCTACAACAAAAATTAGTAAAAACTACACGAAAATTGAGATATTCCACAATTGTCAACTATTCCCTTCCCCCAACTAGAACGAAACATTGTCCTCAATGTTGGAAAGAAAATAAGGTTTAGAAGACATCACCTAGGTACTGCATCACAAAAGAAAATATTTACAAGCGGAGAGTTAAATCTAATTTGCACTTCTTACTACGGCTACTATTACCATCATTAGTTAGCCATTCCAACACGAGGGTCTTGGGTTCTGGCTTTGGTCTATAATCTTGTAACAGATCAAGTAACTCATTTGTAGTATGAGCACAAATAAAGATTTTTTTCGCTGTGAAAGGGATGAAATGGTTTTTTATTGCATGGTTAAGAAATGCGATAAAGCCATCATAAAAGTTATTGGCATTTAACAAACCGACGAGTTTCTGATGAATGTTCAGATGGGCCCAAGATGGTAATGTGATTAGTGCTTCTAGAGTTGGAAGATCTTCTGGTAGGAAAATAAAAGCATCAGCATGATTTAGCATTTTAGTTATTCTTTCTTGCATACCTAAGACGACTAACTCTTCTCCAGTTGGTGAGTCAGACACACAGCCCAACGGTTTTAGGCTTCTTGGGATGATGCCTAACACTTGGCTCCCTCTGAGATAAGCAGCTTCTGAGACTAGTTTTAATAACCCTCGGTCACCTCCTCCATATACCAAATGTAAATTTCTTTCTGCTATGCGTTGGCCAAGATCAGTTGCCTCAACGAACTCTTCATGTTTGCCATAGTTAAATCCAGAGAGTACACAAATGTTCTTGAATTGTTTTATTGGGAGTAGCTGCTATTGGGATGCTTCTAAAAAATAATTTGTGAGTCTAACAGAAAATGATCGTATATTAAGGATCTTGGTGACAATGGTTTACAACTGTATATGAGGTAGCATGTCTGTGTCAATTAACGCGTAAAGCACATGGCTCGAGAGTCAAAAAGGAAATAGTAAAAAGAAAAAGCAAACAATTATTAAAGACAAGAATGCAATTAATGAAGCAACAATGAAATAAAACAACAGTAAAATAACATTAAAAGGATATTTACAAGTAGTTGTGATTGTGGCTCACATCTTCCTCTGGTTTTACGTCCAGAAACGGCTTGAACTCCCTCTGTGGGTCGAGGATAGGCTTCCCATCCAGTTTTCTTATAAACTGGCAAACATGGTCGTTTATAGTCAGATTCCCGAGACTATATCGGACACGCTCTTTCTGAACTAATGGCCATAATTGGATAATTGCTCTTTGTACGTATCCACTGGGAAGCGTTTGAAGAGACAAAAGGATATCATCCAATGACTCTTTATTCAAGCCATCCCTAATGAATTGAATCTTATCTTTCCTGTTATCAGACATCATTCCAAAAAAACAAGGATTTTTATCGCATTTCATCCTGGCACACTTATGACAATCAACATGAAATTTTTCAGCTTTTCGTTTTCTTGAGTAATTTCCTTTACCACAACTAGGCATGTATGCAATAAATTTAGAAGCCAACTCACCTGCCAAACGTACTTTGGCCTCGATTAACCAACGGATGTCAGCAGGGATGTTATTTCTCATAAGCAATAGCATGCGTTCGGACTGAGCTTTATAGATTGTAAGGAGGGCATTCTGAGGAAGTGAAGGAAATCGATTGTGAAGCTTTGCTAGAATCGCATTTCTGTCCATACCTTATTCTTAGAATATCAGTTATTATGGGAAACTGAAGTAACCGACTTTGATTGTCACGGAGTATCGTTATCCGCCACTTAACCGGGGTAACAAACTAAAGAACAAAAAAGAAGAAAAGAAAAGAAAAGAAAAGAAAAATAATAATTTCACAATCGTCCTCTTATTGAGTTTACCTTAAGTTCTATTTGGGTTTCGTAGATACTTCCCTCAATTTCTCTGAGTTGTCTTTCTAGATCTTCGACGTGGGATACCAACTCTGGAGGTTGTAGCTTCCAAATACGATGTGTTTTACAAAGTCATATCTGGCTTCTCATATGAGATTGTACACATTGAAGTTGTCTGAGAATGTTCAAGAGGATCTGTCTAGCATGGTTAGAAGTGATAGATTAAATAAACACACTTTCACAAAAATTTAAATCACTAAAAAGAACAAAGAAATAAGAAAAAATATCTTTTCAAGTTTGGTGGGTCACTCAAATCGATTTCGGTGTCCTTTTTCATGTGGTTGGTACTCTAGATATGACTTTAATCTTTGACCATTAACTTAAAAAGTTACACCGTTCTTTTGATCCTTAATTTTAATTGCTATATGTGGAAAAACAGTGTGGACTATAAAGGGACCAATCCATCGAGAGCGTAACTTACTTGGGAATAGGCGCAAACGAGAATTGAATAAAAGCACTTTCTAATCTGGTGTGAAAGATTTTTCATAATTTTCTTGTCATGAAAGACTTTCATTCGTTGCTTATAAATCTTGGCATTTTCGTATGCATCATTACGAATTTCTTCAAGTTCTGCCAACTGTAATTTTCTTTCTGAGCTAGCTTGCTGCATGTCAAAGTCGAATTTCTTGATGGCCCAGTATGCACGATGCTCAAGTTCTGGTGGTGATTCTGATGATGGACTCAGTTTCTTCTCTGATAGTGCTAGTTGTTCCACTCTTGACTTCCATTTGTTAATGTCCATGGATGGTGCTGAATCAAGTAGGGCGTTAACCTCATCTATTGATCTGTCAATATCAAAATTCAAACCAAAGTGAGTTAAACATGTTTGTAAAGGGTCATCACTAAGGTTTGAAAGAAAAGCATTATCAACTAATTCTTCTATTAAATCCACATCAACAATTTCATCATCTACATTATGAGATTGTTTGGCAATGTTGAAGATATTTAGCTCAATTGTCATATTGCCAAAGGACAACTGCATATTTCTAGTCCTACATTGAATGTGAGCATCGGCAGTTGCCAAGAAAGGTCGTCCTATGATAATGGGGATGTGCTTTCTCGAATCTTGGACTGGTTGAGTGTCAATTACAAAGAAATCAATAAGAAAATAAAACTTATCTACCTATATAAGCATGTCCTCCACAATACCACGATGTTTTTTCATAGACCGATCTGCAAGCTGTAACACCACTGGAGTTGGGTGTAATTCTCCCAGTCCAAGTTTCACAAACATTGAGTAAGGCAACAGATTTACACTAGCTCCTAAGTCCAACAAAGCATTCTCAATTGTGTAGTTCCCTATACTACATGAGATAATGGGGGAGCTTGGATATTTGTATTTTAGAGGAATTTTGCGTTGAAGTATAGAGCTCACGTTTTCTGTTAAAAATGCCTTCTTTTGAACATGAATGTTTCTCTTTTTAATACAAAGGTCTTTAAGAAACTTGGCATAAGATGGCATTTATTTTATAGCGTCAAGCAAAGGGATATTAACACTTACCTATTTAAAGATTTCAAAAATCTCATTCGTGGATTTTCCTTTTTTCGCTTTAGCTAACCTTTGAGGAAATGGAGCTTTGAGAACGTATTCTTGTGGGTTGGTTTCTTCTTTCTCCTCTGAGGATGAGTCTTCTGCTTTCACCGGTACATTTTGAGTTGTTTTTGTCACCGGTATCTCTATTTTGTTGTCGACTTCTTTTCCTTTTTGCAAGGTCATAACGGCTTTGACCTCTCTATGCTCCTGAGGTGAACTGGTGCTTACTTCATGCACTTCTTTAAGATTAGGCACTGGTTAACTTGGGAATTTGCCTTCCTCAACAGTCATTGCCAAGGTTTGAACTAAAGAAGCAAGTTGTCCCACTATTTTTTCGAGGTTTGAAACTGTTTAGGTTTATGAGTTGAAGCCTGCTCTCATCTCATTTTGCAGTTCATTAATGGTGCGGTTTTGTTGCTCGATTGTGGAGTGAATAAGGTTCTTGAAATTTTGGAATGCATCTTCCCATGGTCTAGGTTGAGAATCGTTTTTGTTCTGATTGTGTGGTCTAAATGGTGGTTGAGAGGCTTGAGGATTTTGAGGAATTGGTTACATTGGTGGAGCTGGAGGTGGAGCTGTTGGTCCATTCTGTTGGAATCCTTGAGACCATGAAAAATTGGGGTGGTCTCTCCATCCGGGATTGTACGTGTTGGAGTAAAGGTTGTAGTTTGATGGCTTTCTTATTACATCTATGGCATTGGCTTGATCTGAGTATAAGTTCTCATCATGTGGCTCCATCAATTTATTAGCTGTTAATGATGCTATTTGTCGGGAAAGACCTTCAACTATCTCTTTGACTTCTTTAATTTTGAAACTTAGCTCGCCAATGTGAACCTCATTCACTCCATTAACTCTTCTAGTATTTCTGAGTGAACAACTCAATTGTTGGGAATTATCTGCTTGTTGCTGGAAGAAATCCCAAATTTCTTATGCACGTTTTGACATTAGCTCTCCTCCATTTGTTGCCATTAGCCATTCTTGCACATGCAGCAATAATCCCTCCAAAACGTATTGGCATTGGTGCCATTTCTCGTACCCATGATGTGGACACTTTATAAGTAGCCCATTGAATAGCTCCCATGCTTCAAATAACTGCTCGTCTTCTCTTTAGGTAACTCTGAAATTGCCCTGCAAATAGCATTGGTTTTATGCACTGGGAAATATTTATTTAAAAATTTTGTTACCATTTGTTCCCATGATGTAATTCTATTAGCAGGCAATGTATTGAACCATGAACGAGCTTTATCCTTTAAAGAAAATGGGAATAATCTAAGTTTAACATCATTATCTGAAAAATTCTCATATTTAAAAGTTTTCTAAGCCATAGAATGTTGGGAGACAATTTAGTACACTAGGTTTTAATTCAAAACTTCTAGCAGCTACATTTGGGTATTGTATGCATGATGTGCTCAAGTTAGCTAAGGGACTGAAGTAGTCCTTAAATGGCCTCTCTTGTGGTGATGGCTGCAAATCCATTCTAATTTTATTTTTAATTGCAATGTGTTTGTGTGTGTGAAGTGTTTTTTCCAATTCAAAGTCTATAGGCTCAAGATTAGGTAATTGTGACCTACGACCATGCATGCAAAGAAAAAAAAAATGGTAACAAAATTAATAAAAATAAAGAAGAAGGAGAAATTATGATACTAACCTTATCACACTGTTACAATTTTGCTATGAAAACAACTCAAGTGAAACAAATTAAAATGAATTAATAAGCGGTTGAACCTGCCAATTTAATAAAATAAAAAAAAATAACATGAAAATTAAATTACAAAAATTTAAAGAAGGGAAGAAAAGAAAAACAAATACCTATTTCAAAATGCATATTCACTTTTTTTTTAATAATAAAAAAAATTACAAGGAGAAAATAAATAAAGAAATTTGAAAATTTATTCTACAAATTAAAATAACTTATCTCCCCGGCAACGGCGCCAAAAACTTGTTGTGCAAATTTTATTGAACTTGCAAGTGCACGAATCTATTGTAGAATAGATCAACGGTGAGGAGTGTCGATCCCACGAGGAGGTGGATTTTAATTGTTTGTAGAATTTATTTTCTAAGTGGATGATTGGATTTATAATGACAATAATGTAGGCTATTTATTAATTTAAATTAAAGCTGTGGGAATAAACTATTAAAATTAAGTGCTTGGATCTCCGGATGTGTACTCAACATGCACCATCGGTTTAACATTCATTATTAGTACTAATTAAATCATGAAGGGGGAATTTTTACTCCTCATGAACCTCACTCTAACAGATATGGTACTAAGTGCTTCCCGTACCAAATAGTAATAACCTTGCCTAGGGAGGCGGTTATACCAGCCGATATCTAGACAATATTATTATTATCTGTCTACGAAAAGTCAAAACAATCACATAAATTAAAGGGAAGAAAAAGTAAATTTACCAAATTAAGCCCATGGAGCATGTTGAGACTTCATCTTCAACCCAAGCTTCAAAGGAAATTAGCTATTCATAATTGAACTAGGGGTAAAATGGAAATTTTATTAAAATACGTAGAAAGTACAAGATGGAGATGAAATTACAAAAAATGGAGCTCAAAAATGGATTCAAAGGTGTCAACTTAGAGGGGGGAACCCACTTTTTATAGATATAATGAGTAAATCATGGCCATCGGATTAAAACAATTTGGACGCTCAGGATTGCGCCACATGACACATTCTTATTGGATGGAACACATCATCAGGGTTGTTATTCCGTGTATATGCATGTACCATAAGCACATTTTTTTGGTTCACTAACATACTGCCACATCGTTGGTCAACACCACATAAGCATTTTAGTTCAATAGTATCGTGACACGTCATCAGTCAATGCCACATCATCAATCAATGCCACATCATTTGTCCAATCAAATGCCACCACGTCATCGTACAGTACATATGAACAGTACCATGAACAGTGTTGTGAATAGTAACATATATATGAACAGTGCCGTATGTGTGAACAGTTCCGTATATGTGAACAGTATCATTTATCTTTTTAGGCTCCTTTAAGGTTTTCGACTGTCCTGAGTTCAAAATTGTTGTCCGTTTTTCTATCTGATCTCTCGTTTATTATGAAATGACCATGAAGCCCCCTAGAATACATAAAATACTTAATTAAAATAAAACATACATAATTAAATCACAAGGGACTTTAAGACATAAAAGTAGGGATGTTAGTGAGACTTAGAGTGTAAAATGATGATTTTCTCCATTATAAATACACACTTTCTAGCACTCAACAATACTTTAGAGTTCTTTTGAGTGAACTAGTCTATGTGGAGACTAAGAAGATAGAAGGGAAGGCCACAACAGGGATAGGTTTTCATAAGAGAAACAGAGAGTATATTAAGACAACTACATCTAAAAACAGAGACACCTTTATAGCCCCAGAAGATGATTGTTTACTTAATGATATTTATCTAGCCAATAAGCTACCTGATTTTATATTAGAAGCTAGACCTCTAAAGCTACATTGAACTACAACAACCCAAGAAAGAGCCAAGGGAACAGAAGAGACATGACACGGATACTGAGGAGCCCTTAGTTTCGAAGGTGCCTTCAGTTCATGATAATCTTGTTCAGTAGTTGATTAGTGAGGTTCGATTGCTCTCTAAGCAACAATAGCAACTTAAAACTCAGTTTACTGTTTTTAGCTTCAGCAACAAAACATACTTGATCAGCAGCAACGCCTCTTTGATTAGCACCAATAGTTTTTCAATGGCCAACAATGTATTCTCTTCATTCTTCACATTCCACCTCCTAGCTTTGCACAGTAGCCCCCATAGTAGTTTCCTATTTATTTCTCTTTATATATTTCACATCGACATGTTTATATTCGTGTTATCTTTTTTTTTCTTTTTATCTTAGATGGTAGTTTATATGATGATGGTTTACATGGTTGCTTTAAATGAAGAATTCCATGCTAATTCTTGCTTTTTATGGTAGTTTTGCTTATTAGTTTCATGATGATTTTCATCATTTGGGTATAAACATGCTAACATTTTTTTGAGAAGATGCTTGTTGATAGGGGAGGTTCTACCCAAATGTTTACTTGGATGACATGGGTAAAAATTTGATTTCTTACTGTTTTCCTTTTTCTTTTTACTTCCATGTTTTCTTTTTGATGATAAAAGGGGAGATAATAAGAGAAGAGTACAATTTTTTTTGTTACAAATTTTTTACATTGGAAATTGCTTTAAACTTGATACTTTAAAAATATAGAAGGAGCTAAAATGTAGAGGGAGCAATTCTTGAAAATTTTTAATACATGTAAGGTTTGTTATCATAAAAAAAAGGGAGAGTGTTAACATTCATATTCCTATAATATTGATTTTGATGATAACAAACTAGATTACCAAGTGTCGAAGTCTTTAAAACTTCTTAGACATTAATAAGAATTTGAAAATAAACAGATAACCATTAATCCTAAGTTAGCAAACCGTTTTCTTAAGGAAATTTTATAGTTTTGATTTTGGATGATAACAGTGAATCGTTTATTTGAAAACGATTAATCAAAAAAATTGAGAGAGTAAATTCTACAGAATCGATAAACACTTAACAGATAATGGCTAACTGAAAAATTCTAAAGAGGAATTATTTTGCGACCAGTGAATCATTTAGCACAACCAACTATCCGATAATGTCTTACAAGTCTCTGGAATTAAATAGTAAACTGAGAACTCCAATGGTAAATTAACTATTCAAATTTCAGTATAATGGTAACTTAGACAAAGATAAAACAGTGATCTGACAGCAATTAATGGTGATCCAACTATTTTTAAAAAGTCAACAACCGTTAGTTTTATTTTCAAACTATAAAAGGGCTCAATCAAATTAAAATTAGAACGGATTCTATGAGCTCAATGATTGAGCTTATTATTGTGTACTAAATCTCTCTTGTGCTTAAAACTTGATTATTATATCATCAAAATGGACTTTGGGCTTTTATTTGCAAACACATATAGTTTATAAAAGAAAATATGTGTGATTTTCATTCTTAAGCATCAAATTGAATGTTTAAGAGTGTGCGAAACACTAGGGTTAAGAGACTTGGGACAACTTCAGGTTGTAAAGGTTGATTGACGCCTTAGAAGTCAATCAAAAAGATTTTGAAGACTTAGGGTGTAAGGCTTGGATAGTGAAATCCTCAAGCCCAGTGAGCTTGGAGGTATGGATGTAGGTGGAGTTTTCAGAACCATATAAAAATCCCGTGTTCAATTCTCTTTCCCTGCTCTTTTTATATTTTAATTGTTGATATTTATTTTATTACTATTTACTTAATTTTGTTAGATATTTACATTGGATTTGTTCTAATTACTCTATAATTTTTAAAAACCCAATTCACCCGCTCTTGGGTTGTATATCTAGTATTTCATCTAGTTAATTTGACCGTTATTGGACTATTGAAATTACTAAAATATCTTTCCTACCAAAATAATAAATTGTTAAATAAAACTTTAAGAACTAAAGGGTACTAAAATTAGCATTAGAATCACAAAACCTAAAAAATGGCCAAATTACCCATATATGTAGTCATTGACATTGGTTATTATTAAAAAAATGACCTAAAACTAAAATAAGACTACCATTATTATCGTTGTAAAAAAGGGCAATATTTTGAGCAACAACAACAACTACAAATGAGGCATTGGCAAGTCAACAAATTGCTATAAAATAAACCCAACTTCTTCTTCATCTTTGTTTTAAGAAATATTTGCATTTGTTTCAAAGTCATCATCCATTTAACTCATCAACATAACCATTCATTCAACTAACCAACCAAAGCATTCAATATAATCAAGATCAAACATTGACTCGACCTAATGGAACAAGTTTATGATGTTAATCTTATAATATTGATTTTGATAGTAACAAAACTTATATGTTCTTGATTAAAATGTTGGGGCTATTAAAATGAATTTCTTAAAGCCATAGACATGTTTAAAGAAGCTTAATGACCGTTAACTTGAGTTAGAAAATCATTTTTCGATAAAAAGTTGTTAAAATATAGATTCTGAAAATTACCTTTGAACCATTTATTATAAAAGGCGAACCAATAATTTACAAGAAATATTTAGTCCTTTAATGGTTTGCTAGACTTGTTTTAGAGCATTCTAGAAATTAACGGTGAACCGTTTATTACAAAATGACAAATCGATAATTTACAGAAAAGAGAGAGTTTTCTAATCTTGAACTATTTAGCAAAAGCGGAGACCTAAGTCTGTTTTTCAGGATTCTGGAAATAAACGGAAATCCGATAATAGAAAACGGTAAACTGTTTGTTTATAATCTAAGCACAATGGCTATTTGGACAAGTCAAAACGGTAAACCTACAGCAGCAAATGGCAATCTGATTATTCGTAGAAAGTAAACAACGATTAGTTTTCAGCTCCAACTATAAAATGACTCAATTAAATTCAAATAATGAGAGATCCAATAGTTATTATCGAGTTTACAATTGAGAAAAAAATCTTCATTGAGCTTCAAACTTATTTTTACTTCATTAATTAACACTTTTAGATTTTATTATTTACAATACACATTGTGTGAGAGATTTTTTATTTCTAATTTCTAATTTTGAGTGATTGTAGGTGTTGGGATACACTTGATTTAAGAGATTGGGAATAATCTCTTGTTATAAAGATTTATTGACACCTTTGAAGTCAATTGTAAGTATTTTTGAAGACTTGGAGGCTTGCTTAGTGGAATCCTCAAGTCTAGTGAGCTTAGAGGTGTGGACATACGCACGGTTAGTCGAACGATGTAAAAATCATGTGTTTGCTTTCTCTTACCCTATATCTTTATTATTCATTGCATATTAATTGTTTGTTTTGAATTTCATTGGTTTATAATTTTCTTTAAGCTTTTAATTTTTAAATTTTGATTAAGAACCCAATTCACCCCCTCTTTGGTAGCTTACTTAGTATTTCATTCGGTATCAAAGAAAGGTTCTCTTGTTATGACTTGACCGTCTAAAAGTAAAAGATCCATGGCAATCCAAAATGATTCTAGCTTTAGGGAAGGATAATCCACTACTAGACCACCATTCTTTGATGGAAATGATTATCCTTATTGGAAAACTAAGATGAGAATTTATTTGCAAGAATTAGATTATGAAATATGTGAGGTTGTTTGTGATGGTCCATTCATGCCTATTACTAAAGATGAAGAAGGGGAAAATATTCCAAAACCTTCACGTGAATGGAACGAGCTGGAAAAAGGAAAAGCTTCTCTAAACTCCAAAACTATGATTGCCATGTTTTGTGCCCTAAATAAGAAAGAGATTCATAGAGTTTCAAGTTATTGTAATGCTTATGAGATTTGGAAGAAACTTGAAGTAGTTTATAAAGGAAAAAATCAGGTTAAAGAATCCAAAATTAGTAAATACACTAGGCAATATTAGTTGTTTCAAATAGAGTAAAATAAGAGTGTTTATTCTATGTATACTAGATTCACGGACATCGTAAATAATCTAAGAGCACTTGATAAGACCTTTTCAAATAGCGATAAGGTAAAGAAAATAATTAGATCATTACCAAAGGAATGGAGACCTAAGAGAACTGCCATTAAGGAAGCTAAAGATTTAAATACGTTGTCTATTGATGATCTAATTGGCTTACTTATTTCTTATTAAGAAGATTTGACAGCTGAAAGAGGATATGAAGATAAGAAGAAGAAAATCATTGCCTGGAAAGCATTAAAATCTGAAAGCGATGAGGAAAGCCATTTTGAAGATGAAGAGATGGATACAATAGCCAGAAAGTTCAGGAAATTTTTCAGAAAATCTAGTGAACAAAGAATATTTAGAAACTTCAAGAATCAAAAGGAGAAGAAGGAAGCAATCATATATTATGAATGCAAGAAGCTTGGTCATATAAAATCTAAGTGCCCTCTTCTTAACAAACTCAAGAAGAAAGCCATGGTTGCAACATGGGATGATAGTGATGAAGAATTAAATGAAGATGAACAATTGCAAGAAATGTCAAACTTGGCACTTATGGCAAAAGGAGAAGATGAGCTTGATGAAGTAAGTGATCTTCCAACTTATAATGAATTATATGACGCTTTTAATGAGTTACATAGTGATATGACGAAAATTGGTAAGAAAAATGCATGTTTTAAGAAACAAATGGTAGAACTTTCAAATGAAAAGGATGCCTTGTAAAAATGCAATGATTTACTAAATGAAAAGATTAAATGACTAAAATTAGATAACGGAAGATTGCATGATAGGATTGCATTCTTAAAAGGTAAATAAAGTACTTCATATGAGCACGAAAAATTACATGTTGATGACTTGATCAAAGAAAATGAAGAGCTTAAAAGAAAGAGCAATGAGCTCAATGAGATTGTGTTAAAATTCACACATGGTCAAAAGAATTTTGAAAAATTACTCAGTTCTAAAAAATGTGTGTTTAAGAAAGGAGAAATTAGGTATAAGCCTAACTTGAAACAAAAATATTACAAAAACTACTTTGTTAAGGCTACCTCCACTAATAATCATACAATTGTTTGTCATTATTGCAATGGAAATGGTCACATGAATAATAGATGTCCTATTAAGAAAAATGCATAGTATGGAATTAAATGTGTTTGGGTTCCAAAAAGAACCATTACTAACACTTAAGAACCCAAAAAGTTTTGGGTACTTAAAACTTGAGATCTTCTCTGCAAGAATCAAAGAAGAAGGGAAAGATAAATAAATAGTATCTAGATAGTGGTTGTTCAAGGCATATGACTGGAAACTATACATAGTTTTCAAGTTTTACCAAGATAAAAAATTGAGTAGTTTCCAAGTTTTACCAAGATAAAAAATTGAGGAGATGTCTTCTTTAGAGACAATTCAAAGGGAAACATTCTCAGAATTGGTAATGTCGGTAAAGTTTCCTTAACTCTTATTGAAAATGTATGTTTGGTTGAAAATTTGAAACAAAACTTGATTAGTATTAGTCAATTATGCGATAAGGGCTATAGAGTTATTTTTGATAAAACTAGATGTGTTGTTGAGAATACAAGTGATATCAAAACTTGTTTGCTGGAAATAAACGTGGAAATGTTTATACCATAGACATAGAATGTGCATCTACCCACGATAAATGTTTCTCCACATTACATAATGATACTTGGTTATGGCATAGAAGACTAGGACATGCAAGCATGGATTTAATTTCAAAGATTTCCAAAAACGATTTAGTTAAAGGTCTTCCAAAAATTAGTTTTGAAAAAGATAAAATTTGTGAAGCATGTCAATTTGGAAAACAAATCAAGACTTCTTTCAAAAACAAAAATCATATTTCTACTTCAAAATTGCTTCAACTTCTTCACTTGGATATTGTTTCAACTTCTTCACTTGGATTTGTTTAGACCTTTTAGATATACTAGTCTAAGTGGTAAATATTATGCATTTGTAATTGTGGATGATTATTCTAGATATACATGGGTATTATTCTTAGCTAATAAGGATGATGTTTTTTATGCATTTAAAGTTTTCTGTAAAAAGGTTTAAAATGAAAAAGGCTATTTCATTACTTGCATTAGAAGTGATCATGTTAGAGAATTTGAAAATCATGCATTTGAGAATTTTTGTAATAATTTTGATATCAAACATCAATTTTCATCACTTAGGACTCCACAACAAAATGGAGTTGTTGAGAGAAAAAATAGGTCTATTCAAAAGATGGCTAGGACCATGTTGAATGAGAATGTATTACCAAAATACTTTTGGGCCGAAGCCGTTAATACCGCATGCTATATGTTAAATCATGTTTTGATTAGACCGTTTGTTAATAAAACTCCCTATGAGCTTTGGAAAGATAGAAAACCCAACATTAGTTACTTCAAAGTTTTTAGATGCAAATGTTTTATATTGAATACTAAAGACAATCTTGGTAAATTTGATCCAAAATCGAATGTTGGTATTTTTCTTGGATATCCAAATACTAGTAATCCTTATAGAGTGTACAATAAAAGAAATTTGGTTGCTGAATAATCCATGCACATTACGTTTGATGAATCTAACCCCTCCTCTATGGAGAAAGTTGTTGTTGATAATGATGCAGATGAAGAAATACAACAAGAAGAACCTTCAAATGTCAAACAAGATACTTTATCTTGTGAGAATTAAGAGAAGCAATAAGAAGAACAAATTAATATGGAGCAAAATAGAGGTAATTCTCAAACACTCCCCAAGGAGTGGAGGTATGTTTCTTCTCACCATAAAGATTTAATTTTAGGTGATCCCTCACTAGGTGTAACCACTATATCATCATTTAGAAACACATGTGCACATACTACATTCATATCTCAAATTGAACCAAAATCCTTTACGAATGCACAAAACAATGAATCTTGGATTATGGCAATGCAAGAGGAGTTAAATCAATTTGAGAGAAACAATGTGTGAAAATTAGTTCCTAAATTGGAATATCAATCCGTTATAGGCACTAAATGGGTATTAAGGAATAAAATGGATGAATCCAGTGTGGTTGTAAGGAATAAAGATAGATTAGTAGCTCAAGGTTACAATAAAGAAGAAGGAATTGATTTTGATAAAATTTTTGTACCTATAGCTAGATTAGAATTTATTAGGATGCTCTTAGCATTTGCATGTTATAAGAATTTTATTTTGTATCAAATGGATGTCAAAAGTGTATTTCTAAATGGGTACAACATGAAATAAGTGTATGTGAAACAACCCCCTGGTTTTGACAATGAAAAATTTCCAAATCATGTTTATAAATTGTCAAAAGTTTTGTATGGATTAAAACAAGGACCTAGAGCTTGGTATGATAGGCTTAGTAAATTTTTTTTGAAAAATGGTTTTTCAATGGGAAGAGCAGATACTATATTATTTATTAAGCATAAAAATCAAGATATACTTATTGTCCAAATTTATGTTGATGATATTATTTTTGGTTCTATTAATAAGTCTTTGTGTAAGGAATTTTCATCTTGCATGAGCAAAAAATTTGACATGAGCATGATGAGAGAATTGAAGTACTTCCTTGGATAACAAATAAAATAAAACGAAGAAGGAATCTTCATCAATGAAGCCAAATATTCGAGAGATTTACTCAAAAGATTCAGACTTGAAGATGGAAAGGTCAAAAGTACTCCAATGAGCTCAACAATTAAGCTTGACAAAGATAAAAATGGTAAAGATGTTGATGTCAAAACATATCGAGGTATGATCATATCTTTACTTTGCTTAACTGTTAGTAGACCCGATGTCATGTTTAATGTATGTTTGTGTGCAAGATTTCAATCATGTCCCAATGAATCTCATTTGCTTGCTGTTAAAAGAATTTTTCGTTATTTGAGTGGAACCATAGATTTTGGCCTTTAGTATCCTAGAGGGACTCATATAGATTTAACTAGTTATTCAGATGCTGATTTTACCGATTATAAGGTTGATAAGAAGAGTACTAGTGGAACTTGTCACTTACTAGGTCACTTACTTGTCTCTTGGTAAGTAAGAAGCAAAACTCGGTTACACTTTCAACCATTGAGACTGAATATATTGCAACCGGTAGTTGTGCACAAGCACTTTGGATGAAACAAACTCTTAGAGACTATGGTATTAATCTTGCTCATATACCTATCATGTGTGGCAATACAAGTGCCATAAATCTATCCAAGAATCTTATGTAACACTCTAGAACCAAGCATATTGAAATAAGACATCATTTATTGAGAGATCATATTAAAAAAGGAGATATTTTATTGAATTTTATTTCAACTAAAAAACAGCTCGCTGATATCTTTACTAAACCTCTTGGCAAAGAACAATTTGCTAAAATTAGGCATGAGCTTGGACTAATAAATGTTGCACAATAGTATTGCTTTGTACAATATCTTCTTTGTTATCATTATTTGTTTGAATTGGGTGTTTTACATCATGTAAATTTATAAATCATGCATTATATTGGCTTTTAAAGACATTTTTTTATCAATAAAATGGTTTAGAAATGTATTAAGTATTGAATATTTTGCATAATATTCTCATATTTTGGATACTTTTATATGTGATGGATTGTTTCTTGTTTTTATGAATGCTTGTGTTATATGTGAGACTTAGCATTGATTTTACTATGATTTTAGCATTGGTTGTAGTTGTTTTCATATTGATTTTGATTTTTTAGGTGTAAATTTTGCTAATGGTTTTTGAGGAGATGCTTAATGTTCAGGGGAGATTCTATTGAAATTTTCACTTGCCGAGGAAGCATGTCTTCATTCTTTTTTGTTTGATGATGAAGGAGGAGAATGAGTTATATTTTTATATCTTTTCAGGGGGAGCTTATATTCAAGGGGAGTTAACAAAATTTTCTTATCTTTACATATAAAGTTTGTCATCATCAAAAAGGGGGAGATTGTTAATCTTATAATATTGATTTTGATGATAAAAAAAACTTATCTGTTCTTGATTAAAATGATAGGGCTATTAAAATGAATTTCTTAAAGCAATAGACATGTTTAAAGAAACTTAATGACCATTAACTTGAGTCGGAAAATCATTTTTCTACAAAAAGTTGTCAAAATATAGATTCTAGAAATTACCCTTGAACCGTTTATTATAAAGGGGAACCAATAATTTATAGAAAAGATTTAGTCTTTTAATGGTTCACTAGACTTGTTTTAGACCATTTTGAAAATTAACGGTAAACCGTTTATTACAAAATGGCAAACCGATAATTTACAGAAAAGAGAGAGTCTTCTAATCTTGAACCGTTTAGCAAAAATGGAGACCTAAGTTATTTTTTATGATTCTGGAAATAAACAAAAATTGGATAATAGAAACCAATAAATCGTTTATTTAAAATCTAAGTACAACGACTATTTGGACAATTCAAAATGGTAAATCGACAGCAGCAAATTGCAATTCAATTATTCTTAGAAAGTCAACAACGGCTAGTTTTCAGCTCCAACTATAAAATGACTCAATCAAATTCAAATCATGAGAGATCCAATAGTTATCATTAAGCATGCTACTACGAAAACAATCTACATTGAGCTTCAAACTTATTTTACTTCATTAATTCACACTTTTAGATTTTATTGATTATAATACACATTGTGTGACAGATTGTTTATTTGTAATTTCTATTTTTGAGTGATGGTAAGTGTTAGGATACACTTGGGTTAAGAGATTGGGAATAATCTCTTGTTGTAAAGATTTATTGACACCTTTGAAGTCAATTGTAAGTATTGTTGAAGCCTTGGAGGCTTGGTTAGTGGAATCCTCAAGCCCAGTGAGCTTAGAGGCGTGGACGTAGGCACAGTTGGCCGAACCACGTAAAATCATGTGTTTGCTTTCTCTTATGCTATATCTTTATTATTCATTGCATATTAATTGTTTATTTTGAATTTAATTAGTTTATAATTTTCTTTAAGCTTTTAGTTTTTAAATTTTGATTAAAAACCCAATTGACATCCCTCTTGGGTAGCCTAGTTAGTATTTCATATGAGCCAACTTGGAGGAACTTTGTTAATAGGAGGCACATTAGATTTTCAAAGCAAATATAGAGATGCTGCGTCAAAATGAGGTGAGGATATCCAAATCAAAAGATGATCCTCATAAGCTAAATATATAAATGCCTGAAAAAAATTACAAGCGGCTACTTGAAATGGTGGATTCTAGAAATGGATGATTTCAGTAATACAACTGTTTTTTAAGGGAATTTTAGGTGCAATTTTGGATTGTGTACCCTAAATGCTATTGAATCATATATGAAGAAAGTGAAGACTATTGTGAAGAAGCTGCAAAAGTCAAGATTTGGAGAAAAGGCTATAAAGATGATGATGTGTCTGAACCTAGTTATTTTTATGCTCAATTTAGTGATGCTTAAGAACTAATATGGCTAAGCAATCCTAAATTGAGCATAATGCAATAAAGCATAAAATATAGTATCTTTTGTATGTAATATACTAATTGATAAAAAATAGAATGCATGTGTAATCCAATGCTTGAAATCAAGGTAACAAATCAACAACTGATAGACTACAATATCAAAGCATAGGCTGTTGTACAAACTAACAATATCTAGCACACACAATGAATAGTACATAACAAATCCCTCAGCAAAAGCTCTTGTTTAAATTTAAGAGAGCATACAGAGTGATAACTATCTATAATAACAAAACACAAGCTATTGTTCTATCCGATAGTATCCAGCACACACAACAAATAACACATAATGGCAGCTAAACTAAATATGCACAAGTTGCTTTTCAAAATATTGCAAGCACATATAGTGAGAATCATCTATAACAACAACAATAAACATAGCACAAGTTGCTGGTCAATCTAATAATATCCAACACACACAACAAATAACACATTATAGCAACTAAACTAAATATGAACAATTTTCTTTTCCAAATATAGAAAGCACACATAATGACAACCATCTATAACAACAACCTTAAACATAGCACAAGCTGCTGTTCAATCTAACACTATCAAGCGCACACACAACAACTATCACTTTATAATAGTTGGTACAACCCTTAGTATAAATTAATATGACATTATGACAATATTATGTAGGACATTCAAGGGAAGTCCCTAAGAATTATCCTTTTAAAATATATGTAATCATAAATATTATAATATTTGGCATTTTGTAGGCTCATTTATATTTCGCTATCCTCTTAAACTCTTAAGTTGCCAATTTTTATCTTAGGGCAATTTGTCTATCCAAACTTCAAAGTGATTATTATTATTGTTATTATTACTCAATTGAGTTAAGAACTTTAAAGGATAAATGGTAAAACCCAATAACTGAAGGTGCCATTCCTTTTAAATTTAATAATCAGAAAACTTTATCCTTCAATTTTTGGTTCAATTGTGTCATTTTCATAAAATTTGTCTTATATAAACAGTCTTATTTTAATTAAATAAATCAAGACAAAAATATCAGTGATGTGAATTGTTGTTGAAAATAATTTATCATGGGCCAATGTAACATAATTATTTTGAAGACTCATGTAGCACACCAATTACTCAACCTATAATTCTTTTGCTTTAAATTCTAAAAGTTTTTTTTCTAACACCTTAATTAAAATTTGATTGAACAAGTAGCAAATCAATATTTTAAAATTTTATGGCTACAAGATACGTGTGACCCTTTTAATCTTTTAAAAAATTAACTTAAATTAAAGAATTGTAAAATATGGCCATATTTTCCTTTCCTATTTAAGAAAAAAAAGATCAGAAAAGAAAGAGAAAGTTGAAATTGAAATTGATCAACTAGTTGAAGTTGTATGCAACAACAGCTAGTATCTTCCAACACTGGTTTTTCATTATTCTTCTTACTTTTTTGAGATGCTAATTTTTTTTTTCAACTATTATTGAGTGCGCATATTAATAAACTGTTCAAAATAACTTTTAGAGCACAAATAATCCCACCCTTTATAGAATTGTTTATAGTATTCCCAAAACCCTAGGTTGTTTTTTACTATAAAGTGCAAATTAAAGCAATAGCTAGATTTCCATAAGATCTTTACATTGCTTTATTATCTATTTGAGTTAATTTTGGTTTACTTCTAACAAATTGATTACCCTAAAAATACCTTATAAACTATTGTAAATCTCAACTTATCTCAATTATCATTAAAAAGACAAAAGGTTTTTCATTGGATTTTTATTAAAACATTCCATGGCTTTAATCAATGATCCTCGGTTGTCAAAAAACACCAACACACTCAAACTGTTAACATATGTGTTTGTATAATGATGATTATTTTGATGATAACAAACATATCATAAAATTGATTAAGTTTAAAAAAGGTAAATTCTTAAAGCCGAACAATGAATTGAGCAAAAAAAAAAAATCAAATGGATTCCTTGCAAAACATTTTTCTTAAAAAAATTTTTTGATTCTGGAAGAAATCGGCTAACCATTATCTTGCAAAAATGGATAATGAGTTTCTAGACAATAACGGATGACCGATTAAAAGCAAACAGCTAACCGACATCAAATAGAATTAAACGTTTAGTCTCTGGACACTAACGAAAAATCGACTTGTAGAAAATGGTATGCTGACATCATGAAGACAATGATCTGACATTTTGAAACTTTGGCATAACGGTAACTTGCTCAAGTTAAAATGGGAGTCCATTATAGTCTTAACGGTGATTAGACTTGAGACAGAAAATCAATAACGGCTAATTTTTAGCTCCTACTATAAAATGACTCAATCAAATTCAATATAAAAAAGAGATCCATCAGTTATCATTGAGCTTGCTACTGAGTAAACAATCATCATTAAGCTTTAAACTAGTTTTTATTTCATTGATTCACACTTTGAGATTTCATTGGTAGCTATATACATTGTGTGAGAGATTGTTTGTTTGTAATGTTTATTTTTGAGTAATTGTAAGTGTTGTGATATACTTGAGTTAAGAAATTAGAGATAATCTCTTGTTTTAAAGGTTTATTGACACCTTTAAAGTCAATTGTAAGTGTTGTTGAAGTCTTCGAGGCTCGCTTAGTGAAATCCTCAAGCCTGGTGAGCTTAGAGGCATGAATGTAGGCATAGTTGGTCGAACCATATAAAAAATCACGTGTTTGCTCTCTCTTACCCTGTCTCTTTATTTTTCATTGCACATGAATTTGTTTATTTTGAATTTGGTTAGTGTTGAGTACTAGAAAGTGTGTATTTATAATGGAGAAAATCATCATTTTACACTCCAAGTCTCACTAACATCCCAATTTTTATGTCTTTAAGTCCCTTGTAATTTAATTATGTATGTTTTATTTTAATTAAGTATTTTATGTATTTTAGGGGATATCATGGTCATTTCACAATAAACGAGAGATCAGATGGAAAAACGGACAGCACTTTTGAACTCAGGACAGTCGAAAACCTTAGGAGGAGCATAAAAAGAAAAATGGTCTGCTTACACATACTGCGACGGGTTGATATATATGATCGCATACGACATCGCGTCACTTCCGCGATGCTTCACGCAGACTGCTTCATTCATCGCATGCGTATCTTTGACGCGGCACGTCGCACGTATGCGATGATGTGGCACTATACGATGACGTGGCGGCATTTGATTGGACGAATGATGTGGCATTGACTGATGATGTGGCGTTGACTGATGACGTGTCACGAGCTTATTGGACCAAAAATGTTGACCGGTGACGTGGCAGAATGTTAGTGGATGGAAAAAACGTGTGTACGGTACATGCATATACACAGAATAAGAGCCCTGATGATGTGTTCCATCCAATAGGAACTTGCCACGTGGCGCAATCCTGAGCGTCCAAATTGTTTTAATCCGATGGCCATGATTTACTCAGTTTATCTATAAAAAGGGCTCCCCCCACTTTGACACCCCAAATCCATTTTTGAGCTCCATTTTCTGTAATTCCATCTCCATCTTGTATTTTCTATGTATTTTAATAAAATTCCCATTTTACCCCTAGTTAAATTATGAGTGGCTAATTTCCTTTCAAGCTTGGGTTGAAGGTGAAGTCTCAACATGCTCCATGGGCTTAATTTGGTAAATTTACTTTTCCTTCCCCTTTAGTTTATGTGGTTGTTTTGACTTTTCGTAGACAGATAGTAATAATCTTGTCTGGATATCGGCTGGATTAACCGCCTCCCTAGGCAAGGTTATTACTATTTGGCACGGGAAGCCCTTAGCACCATATCTATTAGAGTGTGGTTCATGATGAGTGGAAGTTCCCCCTTCATGATTTAATTGATACTAATAATGAATATTAAGCCGATGGTGCATGTTGAGTACAGATCCGGAGATTCAAGCATTTCATTTTAATAGTTTATTCCAATAGCTTTAATTAATACATTGCCTACATAATTGTCATTATAAATCCAACCACCAACTCAGAAAATTAATTCTACAAGCAATTAAAATCCACCTCCTCGTGGGATCGACACTCGTCACCATTAATCTATTCTACAATAGATTCGTGCACTTGCGAGTTCAATAAAATTTGCACAACAGTTAGTTTATTATTTGCTTTAAGTTTTAGTTTTTAAATTTTGATCAAGAACCCAATTCACCCCTCTCTTGGGTAGCCTAGTTAGCATTTCATTTGGTATCAGAGCGAGGTTCTCTTGTTAAGACTTAACCGTCTAAGAGTAAAAGATCCATAGCAACCTAAAATGATTCTAGCTTTAGGGAAGGACAATCCACTACTAGACCACCATTCTTTAATGGCAATCATTATCCATATTAGAAAACTATGATAAGAATTTACATGCAAGCTTTAGATTATGAAACATGGGAAATTGTTTGTGATGGTCTATTCATACCTACTACCAAAAATAAAGAAAAGGAAGATATTCTGAAACTTTCACATGAATAGAATGAGTTGAAAAAGAGAGAAGCTTCTCTAAACTCTAAAGCTATGAATGCTCTGTTTTGTGCCTTAGATAAGAAAGAATTTCATAGAGTTTTAGGTTATTCTAATGCTTATGAGATTTGGAAGAAACTTGAAGTAGTTTATAAAGGAACAAATCAAGTTAAAGAGTCCAAAATTAGTAAATACACTAGGCAATACAAATTGCTCCAAATGGAATAAAATGAAAATGTTTATTCCATGTACACTAGATTTACAAATATTGTGAACACTTTACGAGCACTTGGTAAAACCTTTTTAAATAGTGAAAAGGTAAAAAAAATCATTACGTTATTACCAAAGGAATGGAGACCTAAAAAAACTGTCATAGAGGAAGCCAAAGATTTAAATACTTTATCTATTGATGATTTAATTGGCGCACCTATTTCTTATAAAGAGGATTTGGCAGCCGAAAGAGTAGACAAAGATAAGAAGAAGAAAAACATTGCCTTCAAAGCATCATAACCTGAAAGTGATGAGGAAAACAACTTAAAAAATGAAGAGATGGCTATGATAGTAAGAAAATTTAAGAAGTTTTTTAAGAAATCTGGTGAGTGAAAAAAGTTAAGAAACTTTAAGAAGTAAAAAGAGAAGAAGAAAGAAATCATATGTTATTAATGCAAAAAGCTTGGCCATATAAAATCTGAGTGCCCTCTCTTTAACAAACTTAAGAAGAAAGCCATAGTGGTAACTTTAGATGATAGTGATGAAGAACAAAGAGCAATCGCATGAAGTGTCAAACTTGGCACTTATGGCAATAAGAGAAGATGAACTTGATGAGGTAAATGATCTCCTAACGTACAATGAATTGTATGATGCTTTTAAAGAATTACATGATGATATGATAAAAATTGGTAAGAAAATGCATGTTTCAAGAAGTAAATATTAGATCTTTCAAATAAAAAGGATACCTTGTGAAAATATAATGATTTACTAAATGAAAAGAATAAAGAACTAGAATTAGATAATGAAATATTGCATGGTATGATTGCATCTTTAAAAAGTAAACAAATTATTTCGTATGAGCATGATAAATTACTTGTTGATGATTTGATCAAAGAAAATAAAGAGCTTAAAGAAAGAGTAATAAGCTTAATGAGATTGTGTTAGAATTTACACATGGTCAAAAGAACTTTGAAAAATTACTTAGCTCTAAAAAATGTGTGTTTGACAAACAAAGTATTAGCTATAAGTCAAATTTGAAACAAAAATATTATAAGAACTATTTTGTAAAGAGCACCTCTATTAATAATCATGTTGTATGTCACTATTGCAATCAAAATGGTCACATGAAGCTTAGATGTTCAGTTAAAAGAAATGCATATTATGGAGTAAAATGTGCTTAGGTTCCAAAATGAACCATTACTAACAATCAAGGACCTAAAAAGGTTTGGGTACCTAAGACTTGAGATTTCCTCTACAAGGCTCAAAGAAGAAGAAAAATAAGTAGTATCTAGACAGTGACCATAAATGGTTCAAGGCATATGACTGAAGACTATAAATGGTTCTCAAGTTTTACCAAAATCGAAAATGGTGAAGATGTCTCTTTTGGAGACAACTCAAAGGGAAGGATTCTCAAAATCGGTAATGTCGGTAAAGTTTCCTCAACCTTCATTGGAAATGTATGTTTGGTTGAAAATTTAAAACACAACTTGATTAGCATTAGTCAATTATGTGATAAGGGATATAAAGTTTTTTTTATAAAATTGGATTTGTTATTGAGAATGCATATGATTGCAAAGTCTTGTTTGTTGGAAATAGATGTGGCAATGTTTATACTATAGACATAGAATGTGCATCTACTTATGATAAATGTTTTTTTGCATTACATGAAGATAGTTGTTTATCACATAGAAGACTAATACATGCAAGCATGGATTTGATTTCAAAGATTTCAAAAAATGACTTAGTTAAAGGTCTTCCAAAAATTGTTTTCGAAAAAGATAAAATCTGTGAAGCATGTCAAGTTGGAAAACAAATCAAAACTTCTTTCAAAAACAAAAATTATATTTCTACTTCGAAACCACTTCAGCTTATTTACTTAGATTTGTTTGGACCTTCTAGATATGCTAGTCTAAATGGTAAATATTATGCATTTGTAATTATGGATGATTATTCTATATATACATGGGTATTGTTCTTAGCTAATAAGGATGATGCCTTTGATGCATTTAAAGTTTTTGTCAAAAGGTTCAAAATGAAAAAGGTTATTTTATTATATGCATTAGAAGCGATCATTGTGGAGAATTTGAAAATCATGTATTTGAGAGTTTTTGTAATGATTTTGGTATCAAATATCAACTTTCATCACCTAGAACTCCACAACAAGATGGAGTTATTGAAAGAAAGAATAGGTCTATTCAAGAGATGGATAGGACCATGTTGAATGAGAATGCATTACCAAAATATTTTTAGGCAGAATTCGTTAATACCATATGTTATGTTTTCAATCGTGTTTTGATTAGACCATATCTTAATAAAACTCCTTATGAGCTTTGGAAAGATAGAAAACCCAACATTTGTTATTTCAAATTTTTTGGATACAAATGCTTTATATTAAATACTAAAGACAATCTTGGTAAATTTGATCCAAAATCTGATGTTGGTATCTTTCTTGGATATTCAAACACTAGTAAAGCTTATAGAGTGTACAATAAAAGAACCTTGGTTGTTGAAGAATCAATGCATGTTACGTTTGATGAATCTAACCCCTCCTCTATGGAGAAAGTTGTTGTTGATAATGATGCAAATAAAGAAATAGAACAAGAAGAACCTTCGAACATCAAACAAGATGCTTCACCTTGTGAGAATCAAGAAAAGCAATGAGAAGAACAAACTAATATAGAGTAAAATGAAGGTAATTCTCAAACACTCTCCAAGGAGTGGAGGTATGTTTCTTCTTATCCTAAAGATTTAATTTTAGGTGACTCCTCACTAAGTGTAATCACTGGATCACCACTTAGAAACACATGGGCACATACTGCATCCATATCTCAAATTGTACCAAAATCCTTTACAAATGCAAAAAATGATGAATCTTAAATTATGGCAATGCAAGAAGAGTTAAATCAATTAAAAAGAAACAATGTGTGGAAATTAGTTCTTAAGCCGGAACATCAATCCATTATAAGTACTAAATTGGTATTTAGGAATAAAATTGATGAATCTGGTGTGGTTGTAAGAAATAAAGCTAGATTAATAGCTTAAGATTACAACTAAGAGGAAAGAATTGATTTTGATGAAACCTTTACACCTGTAGCTAGATTAGAATCCATTAGGATGCTATTAGCATTTGCATGTCATAAGAATTTTATTTTGTATCAAATGGATGTCAAAAGTGTTTTTCTAAATGGTTATATCATGCAAGAAGTTTGTGTGAAATAACCTCCTGGTTTTGAAAATGAAAATTTTCCAAATCATGTTTATAAGTTATCAAAAGCATTGTATGGATTAAAACAAACACCTAGAGCTTGGTATGATTGGCTTAGTAAATTTCTTTTTGAAAATGGTTTTTCAATAGGAAGAGTTGATACTCCATTATTCATTATGCATAAGAATTAAGATATACTTATTGTTCAGATTTATGTTGATGATATTATTTTTGGTTTTACTAATGATTTTTTGTGTGAGAAATTTTCATCTTGCATGAACAAAGAATTTGAGATGAGCATGATGGGAGAATTGAAGTACTTTCTTGGATTACAAATAAAACAAAATGAAAAAAGAATCTTCATCAATCAAGCCAAATATTTGAGACATTTACTCAAAAGATTTAGACTTGAAGATGGAAAGAATAAAAGTACTCCAATGAGCTTAACAATCAACCTTGACAAAGATGAAAAAGGTAAAGAAGTTGATGTCAAAACATATCAAGGCATGATCGAATCTTTGCTTTACTTAACTGCAAGTAGATCGGACATCATGTCTAGTGTATTGAGCAAAAAAATAAAATCAAATGGATTATTGGCAAAACTTTTTTCTTAAAACAAGTTTTTGATTCTGAAAGAAATCGGCTAACCAATATCCTCAAAATGGTTAACTGTTAACTTTTAAAAATGGATAATAAGTTTCTGGACAATAACGGCAGACTGATTAGAAGCAAACGACTAACCGACATCAAACAAAATTGAAAGTTTAGTGTCTGGACACTAACGGTAAATCGACTTGTAGAAAATAGTATACCAACATTTTCTTGTAGGTCTCTAGACACTAACGACACACCGACATCGAGAAGACAGTGATCCAACATTTTGAAACTTTGGCACAACGATAACTAACTCAAGTTAAAATGGCAGTTCATTATAGTCTTAACGGTGATCTGACTTTGGACAGAAGGTCAATAACGGCTAATTTTCAGCTCCGACTATAAAATGGTTCAATCAAATTCAATATAAAAAGGAGATCCAACAGTTATCATTGAGCTTGCTACTAAATAAACAATCATTATTGAGCTTTGAACTTATTTTTGTTTCATTGATTCACACTTTGAGATTTCATTGGTAACCATATACATTGTGTGAGTGATTATTTATTTGTAATCTTTATTTTTGAGTAATTGTAAGTGTTGGGATACACTTGGGTTAAGAGATTGGGGATAATCTCTTGTTGTAAAAGTTTATTAACACCTTTGTAGTCAATTATAAGTGTTGTTGAAACCTTGGAGGCTCGCTTAGTGAAATCCTCAAGCCCGGTGAGCTTGGAGGCTTGGACGTAAACACAGTTGGCCGAACCATATAACAAAATCACGTGTTTGCTCTCTCTTACCTTATCTCTTTATTTTTCATTGCAAATGAATTTGTTTATTTTGAATTTGGTTAGTTTATTATTTGCTTTAAGTTTTAGTTTTTAAATTTTGATTAAGAACCCAATTCACCCCCCCTCTTGGGTAGCCTAGTTAGCATTTCAAAAACCAAACAAAAAATCCTCGTTCTTGTTAATCAAGGAAAGTAGTCATTAGAGATGCATTCCTGTTCATGACTAAGCATCCATTGTTGCCACACAATTATAAGATTAATGACATATACAAGGGAAATAAAAAATAGCTTTTATCATTTTTCACTTTCGTAAAGGTATAAATGTATATCAATCTTTACGCTTTGGCTTTTTCTTTCAAGGAAAGGATCCGCCAAGTTTCTTTCAAGAAAAGGATCCACCAAGGGCATGTTTGGTTGTCCACTTTTATCAAGCACTCTTGCCTTACACTATTGTTCTGTCATATCCTTTAGCTTTATGCTTGTATATGACTAAACTTGGGTTAGCATACTGAGGGGATTTAGTATGCTTGAGTATTAAAATAAATTACATATGGGATACAATGAACATATTTTGAAATTCTCTTGCATACGATTATAATTGAGACATCTTTTGCCTGAGTTAGTAATCAAGATATGTTTTTGACTCACAAAATAGGTTTTTGGATATTTTCATAGTCACACAGTGTATTTGCCTATATGATTGAAGATATGTACTTGTTCATTGTTTCTTTGTTCACTACCCTAATGCTTTGACGTCGTCCCATCATGGGTGAGTGGGAGATATTAGATGGGTAGGTCGCCTATAATGGGCCAACCCACCCGATCTACACATGGTAAGTATTTACCATATTCAGTTATAGGAAGTCGAAGAAAGTTAATTTAAAATCAACTTCCCACGTTTGTTTCAATGATATAAGAAAAGCTCCCTAAAAATATAGAACGCAGAGAAAAGTTTTAATGAAGACGGAATAAAAACTTTGAACAACTCATTAAAAAGAGGGCATTTATACTGTAATTAAAGGAGGATTTTCAATAGTGATTTCTTTCCGACCATTGACGTGATCCAATAGTCAATTACTTCTCAGCTTAATTTGAGAAGAAAGGTGTTTCTAGAATTCTTATTTCTCTTTCAATGATTTTCATCATACAAAAATACAGTCACATTAAGGGTCCCAACATAACTTTACCTAGGAGTGAAATTCCAAAGTGGTTCAGCAATCAAGTTCTGGATCTTCAATAACTCTTCAACTGCCATAAAATTGTTGTAGAAAATTAATTGACTTTGCTCTTTATGCTGTTTTTGATAATGATGACCCAATTCCTCTTGGTTTTCTAGCCATAAGTAGTAAATACAACTTTGAAATGAATACTCTCTCTGAAATCAAGGAATGTTGTAGGGTGTGCCCAATATGTGCAAATCCTAGCGAGACCGAACCAAACACTTTTACTCTCAAATTTGTTCATAGAATTGGGATATTAGATGATAAGGCAGCAACCAAAAGTGGAACTTCTGATGAAGAGGAATTGGAACCGAGTACCAAGAGAATTGTAGACACCAAATCAACTCCTTAACAATACAGTTACTTGTTTGCACATATTCTTTTTCCTTGGATATGTCCGGCACTCTATTTAATTTCTATTTCGTTATCTTTTTATTCCTTTTATTCTTAACAATATCTCTCTCTATCTTATTATTTTAAAACAAAAAAATAGACTAGTATTGCATTTTCTACTAAGCACAACAGATGTTTGACTTTATTTAATGTATACTCAATATGATTTTGCTTTTGTTTTGATAAATTTCAATTTACTCTAATTAAGAATGATAAATTTCAACTTACTCCCTTAAAAATATAAAACTTTAATTTATCTCCTAAATATTGTCATCTCTTCTTTAGTTTCAACAGCCAAATGGGCACAATTGTATTTTCACGTTTTCTTAGCAGTCAACTAACTCTTTAAAAGTTAAAACTTTATCTTTGCACATAGTTTAATTTCAATAACACCAAAATGTTTCCAAAATTTTCAACATACACCTAAATATTTCAATAAATTTCACTTCGACCAACAAAAATACCATTTCACCCTTGACATTTTTATACTTAATACTTATATTTGAAAAGACAAATTTATCATTAAAGGCATATTTGTAAGGATAAAAATATAATTAGGAATATAAAAATTAATTTTACAAAATTTAAAATTATTTTTATTTCTATTTATAAATAAAAAATTAAAAATAAAATAAAATAAAATGTATCAAAATTCAAAAAAATCACTAAACCCCAATCTTAAATCCAATTGTTGCCAAACCTTAATCTTAAGTATAATTGGTGTCAAACCCAAACCCTAAACCTAATTAACCTTAAATTTGAAATGACCTACCCCGAATCCCAGGGCGAGTCTATTTAGTCTCGTCAGACTAGACTGATTATATTATAATTATCTTCGCTATAAATATAGCACTTACAACTTGCAAATGTATGAAACAAGCACTCCCAAAATAAATCAATATACAACCAACTCCATTGATCAACCTTCTCAATCACAATACTAGATATTGCCCACATATCTACGAAGTATTAAAAGATTATATTATAGCTAATGTTATCATGCGTTAGGCTATTCTTAATCACAAAAAAAAGGCAATATAACAAAATTATAAAATACCAAAAAAAAAGAGATGATCAAAATGTCCTAACAAAATCATCTATATTTTCTAGCAGCATCACATGTCCGAAATTCAAAATATCAACAGTTTAGGATCAATTGATGTACCTGCAACCTTCTAATTAGGGAATATAATAATACAGGGTGAGTATAAAACTCAACAAGCTCAGTGAGTGGATAATAGTTTTTTCTTAATATAATTTACTGTAAAATAATTATATAATTTCTATACATAATTTATCAAACTATATGTAAGAAATATGAATAATTTATTTAACCTTTAAAATCGAGTAACTGACATTAAAAATAATATATAAAGAGGTGTGTAATAATCATGAAAATCATATCACGAAATAAAATACATGAATCTAAAACTATCACTGAACAAGTACTCAAAGGAATGATCTCCTTGTACCCAGAGCTCATACCGACAGTGCAATGACATATTATCTGGGTACTATCATGCTCGAAGCTATCATGGGTAGATCAACGACCTGCCATCTCATATTTCTCATCATATTTCATCACACTATACGCATAAAATAGTCCCTAAAGGACAAAAACGCCCAAGCACACAATCCAAAGCCTTTGTGTGTGCTCAGACGGGCCCGAAAGTCTCTCATCTCATCGGTATCATAGTAACTAAAGAGGAAAGGTAACTTCTAATGATTTTATAAAAAAAAAATAACTTTTTTATAAACATCTATGTAAATAAAAATTTTAATTATAAAGTAAAAATTTTAATTATACTTTAAACTCTTATTTTCTTTTTCATTAACATACTTTAAATCTATTTTCTTTTCTTTAGAATTTTATCATGCATTACAAAAAATCGATAGGGAAACCAATAATCAAACACATTTTAATAATATAACAATACATAAATAAAATCCATTTCCAAAAAATCATTAAATTGAAGCAATAAAAACTTATTTCACAAACATGCTTTACTATGCTTCATAATCATAATAAACTATAAACAAAATAGTTTTTATATATTCAACGTACTGTGACAATGCTCAACTCAGCTATCGTCCACATTCTTGGGTTGGCTCTCGCTCGCAGTTCCTCCTAAATTAAAGAAACAACATAATTACTTTTCATAAATGTCAAATAAAACTTGAAACAAACATCTATATGTAATATGCAACTCCCGTATCCATAAAATTACCAAAATATCCCCATATTTGCAAATTGCTAAAATACCCTAAAATCATAAATTACTAAACTACTCTTAAAATCACAAATTACCAACTATCTAAATTTTTTGAATTTACCAAAATGTCCACAAGGTCATAAAATTACAAAACTGCCCTCAAAGTGTGAAATTACTGAATCAATGGTTACAGGAAATCAACTGACGATGATCAAGAAGCTCAATTAGGTACAACAGACCACAAGTCCAACTGAGGATTCGATTGGTACCTTCCATTGGCAGTGGGGTGGCCGGAAACGGTAACAGTGGCCACGTTGGTCCGCATGTTCGAGTCTGGTTTCTGGGTCGGTTTGACAGCTTCCTCTTTGTCTCTCCCTCACATATGTATGTCTCCACCTCTCTAAAACACATTAAGGCACGAAGCTTCTCTTATTTCCTTTTCGGCTTCAATCAAACTTAATTCTTATTAAACGCCTTTCTTTTTTTTTTTTTAATAAGCTTAATACAAACTAAGGTAATGATAAATTTGAGTATTGTAATAAAAGCTGGCAACGCGGGTCATCGAATAGTGTTTGCATTGTCTCAGTTTCATGCCATGATAAGTTTAAACTACTTTAAACATGACCTGTTTAATAAACTTATCAAATTGACAACCCACACTGATTTATTGATGTCGAGTAATCGAGTTCATCAAATTTGTCGGTAATAGTTGTAATGAGTTAACGACTTTCAAACCTTTAAGTGAAAAGAAAATGACAAAATAATACACTTAATTAAAAAAAATACATATGTTAGAAAATTACTCAAACCCTATTGTGACGATTAAAGGTCGAGGGTGCTTTGGCGGCAGCTTGAGGTTGGAAGGTGCTTTCCTCGATCACTGGAGGCTTGAGAGATGTTGTGCATAGCAGCTGGAGGATTAAAGTAGTGAGTTATGGCATGGAGTGTTGCTGCATCCAGCGACTTGTGGCTTGGAGTGTTGTTGCTCCCAACGGCTTGAAGCTTTTGGCCTTCATAACCAAATTGTTGGCAGAAGTCGCCTAATGCTTGCTTCCTAGTAAGCTTTTGTCTCTCAACCTATCATTTCAGATTAAGACCATTGTAGAGGCTAAAACTCTTTTCAACAACCTCTCCTGCTAGCTCACTATAAGTATACCGAGAATAATGAATTATACCATTATGCTTTTGATGAAGTATACTACCTGCCCTATCAATAAACAGAGTTGGGAAGTTCGAAATAAATTTTTCCTTTCAAAAATTATTCAGCCAATCATCTCTCTGAAAGTCTTTAAGAAGAATACATCTTTATATCATCTAAGGTCTAACAGTGTAGGACAATGTAGATTCATTAATTGTTCATGGCTTCTATCTTGTTGAATACCAGTGGAACCAATGAATAAATCAACGTATTGACTACATCATATTCTTAACTAGTTATTGCTTCTCCAATTGGTCTAACGTCCGTTTCAGGCCGCCTTGCCTTTAAGACATATTTTATTGTCTTGAGACAAATAATGATCCCACAACCTTGAAGTTGATCCAAAAATAATTACAACTGCGATTTGCTCATTAGAATTACTTTTGTTTTCTGCAGATGATTCCAAACATTGCGTTGTGCTTGAGGATTTTAATGATTTGATATTTAGACAAACCACTAGTATTCCATTCAACCATACTTCTAACATGATATGTTACCACTGCTAGGTAATCACTATCTTCTTGAAGGCTTGCTATAGTAGGCTTTTGTTGAAAAATTTGGTTAAGGAGTTTTGAATGTCATTTTATTGACCTTTAGTTCTTCTTCCCCTGCTTCTTTTAAGCACTCTCAAGTTCAGATCATCAATTCAAGATTGTAACATATAATTTTAAAGAAAAGAGAGAAAACTTGCATCAAAATATTAGACAAAAGAAATGAGCTTTTATTAATGGCACACTTTAAGCTTTTTTAAAGAAGACTTACAAAATTACACACTAAAATTTCTTGCCCGCCGAACTAAGCTAAGTGCATTTCCTTTTATAGATGAAGCTAATCTTATAGCTGGCTCCTATTCTTTAACTCTAGTTAGACAAACTAAGGTTAATAAAATGGGCAACGCATCCTCGATTCGGTGGAATCGATCCGTCCAAGCATATCTTCTCCAAACTTATCTTTTAAGATACGGATAAAATCTGGTTGAACTCATTCAAAGATTCTTTCTTATTAAGATAAGGCATAACCATCCAAAGTGTCATCGTCAGAGATGTCAAAAGATTCCATTTGATAGTTTTCCCTCTCTGTTGGAGTGCGAGCTTAAAACTAGATGCAAAGAGAAACTATTGCTTTGACGGCTTGCTGAATGAGTGTTGTATGTCTCTGTAGTCATGAATTAAATGACATGTCGTTGAAATAAGAAGTGAACCAGATGACAATCAGCCAAGCTTTATGAGCAAAGCATCTGTTTTTCACGTGAGTACACTTATAAAGCTTAGCATGAAACGACAGCTTTTAAACCGTTTTAATACCGCTTATTCACAACACAAGAGCAGCAGGTGTGAAAATCTATTATAGGTTGTTATCAAGAGCGGGAAAAATTTGGATTAAGTTGTAATAAACCCAGAACACAGCTAGTGAATGGGGAATCATTCTGGAATCATCTAGACCTATGTATACAGTTTTAGGTGGATTGATTTAGGGTGTGTAAAAAGCTCGTAACTTTATCTTTTTGTCTTGTAACTCATTACTAGTGAATGAAAAAAACTGCTGCTCTGTTATTCAGTGGATGATATGTAACTCTAGCCGAACCACTTAAATTTGTGATCCCTTGTTTTTGTTTCTATGATAATCATCTATGTGTGTTTGATTTGCTGTGTACTGTTGATCCATTATCAGAGAAATTAGATTGATCTTTACGTTTCTTGATCGGTTCATAAACTAATCTTGGAATTACACTCTTTGTTTTGGTTTATATTCACGGTTCTTAGTTTTAGCCTTTTCTTTTATTGGAGTGGTCCTACGTGCTAGGATAAAGATTTTCCAACTGGTTATTATGATATCAAGTTACACCAAGATCGTTTAAGGATTTAGAATCACAAATAGTAATTAATAACTAAAAGACGTAGCAGAAATTAAACATGCCTACACGAAAAAGAAGTAGGAAATTATTTATATTACACAAAAGAAAGGGTTTTACAAAGAAGCACTCAAAGCACACTTTTTTACAATCTTAAAATTGAAAGAAAGCTAAAAGATTTCACAACTCACTTGACCAAGTGCTCATTCTTTTATAAGAGGAGTGTATGCAATTAGCCGGTCAATTATTTAAACCTTACTCTAGTAGAGTTACTAAAAGCAAAAGTAGAGTTGTGTCCTTGATAATATGGAGTTAGGCCACTCACTCTTGATGTCCGTAGATTTAAAAAGATTCCTTTAAGATAATAGTTCAAGTTGTCTTTTTAAGACTTTTTTTTCTTAAAAGCAATGGCTTAGGATCATCAAGGTTCTAAGAATGGCCGATTAAGATTCTTTGATTACTGGAGCTGGAAGATGATAACGATCCTAACACGGAACTCTTTAGCTTTAATAGCTTTGCCTCTTTCTTTTAGCTTATATTTCTTGGCCTTTATTTTGTCTTTGCCCTTACCTTTATCAGTGTGGTCTGTTGAGGTTCTTCCAGGGCTCTCCAGCTGGCTCTTTACTTTACTTATTGAGATTCGTTAGGTTAAGAGCCATGAGATCAATTTTCCAATTTTTGGGTCATTGTTATGAGGAACCGTATCTTTATCTTGATTAGGTGAGTCTTTGGTTGAGGTGACAAAGGGAGAAAGCTTAGGGGCTCTATAATTATCGCCTTTAATATGCACGAAGTTGAATTTGTTCCTTGTAATACCTGCCTTTCTTTATTATTAATAATTATGGCAATTCTTAATAAAGAAATAAGAAGCGTTAGTTCTTTTGGTTGGCTTATTAGAAGATTTAAGTGAATGATTTTAGGCTTTCCTAATTTACTAGGATTTTCCTCGGGTTCCCTATAAATTGCCACTTTTTCTGATTTCCCTCTTAACCCCAAATTCTAAAATACATTCTCTCTCCCCTAGTATCCTTCTCCACTTCTACAATAGGTTAAAGATCTTGGTTATTGGAAGCTTCATCAGTGGTGAGTCCTTATTGCTTACGTTTTATTGTTGTGGGTGATAAGATGAGTATATCTTTGGTCTGAAGCTCTTGGCATAAGAAATATATTATAGAATTATTTTTGGACAGCATGAATATTTTGTATTAAATCATGGCCATGGACTATGATTTTTGAGAATAATATTACTTTTCTGTAAATTAGATATAGGGATTATTGAATATTTTGTACGATTTGACCTTTTATTTGATTTTATATAGATTTTCAAAATAAACATTGTTGCACTAGAAAAATATGATTTTAGCAAAATGGCCAACTTTACAAAATTATTTAGAGTGCCAAATGAACTCAGAAAATTCTAAAATTGTAAACTGAGATTATTATTTGTGTCTAATATTCCCAATTTTAATTTTATAACTTTATGATAAATATATGATTTTATAAAAATGTCAGAACCTATGGTGTTTATTTAAGGCTCTATGCAATAGATTTAAACTTTTCAAGGTATAGATAGTTTTGAAAAAAAAATTAATATCATATAACCATGAAAGTTTTATGAATGATAGTCATGGATGTCTAGAATAGTTCTATGAAATATTACATCATTTTGATTATTAAATTATGAGTTAAGATTTAGAGAGTCAGACTTGTACGTGTAAGAGTTAGAGAATCAAGACATCGGAATAAGTTTTTTATAGTTATATCTTGCATTTTTTCTAAGGTGTTTGAGGCTGTTGAAGGCTTATAGGTGTGTTTTGATCATTGCTTTTGTTAATGTAAGTAATTTTATTCCTAGTGTCCTAGATAAGTATTGTTACTTTGATACTATTATAAGTACATGTTTTTCTAAATTAGTTTATATAAATTTTTTCAAATCTAAAAGTTATATTATTTTTATGGTTTTAACAAAATTTTCTTAATGCCTTCAAATTTTTAATTTATTTTTCTAAATGATTTTTTTATGAAATCTTCTATAAAATGTTAGAATGAAGTTTCACAAGCCTAAATCATCGTTATGATCTTTTATGAAGTGATATGAATGTTCTATTCACATATACAATTAAAATTATTTATCAAAATTTGTGGTAGGGTCACCTTTTAAGGATATATGGGAGCCACCTCTCAAGGGCCAAAGTGCCACAAATTGCCACATTCAGTTCAAAGTGACATATGCAAGTTGTTACCTATGAAAAATGAATTCAAACATTTTGGCTTATTGTCCATAGTCATTTTGATTTTGATTTTGATTTTATTATATGATATAAATGTTCTAGACTAGTACTAGTTTATATTCTGAGTGTGCACACAATATTTTTGTTTTGATTTTGTTTATGGCTAGGTCACTGGGAGTATAGGTGACGCTATGTGACATGAGCTAAACTTCTGTTTTTCTGTGTATGTATGTTATACGATTTGTTTTCACAACTAATTATGCTTTTGATATTCTCAATTAATTCTGAATTTATATCCTTTTGCTATAATATGTCATCTTGTAAAAACTTATGTTTCTAATATATGTTTCAATAAAAAAAAAAAAAATAAAGCTTGCAAATCTTTTGGTACTAATAATCCTAGTGTGCTTGGAATTGTTTTATTTACAGAGTTGACGGCTCACTTTTGGTCATTTATTTTTGCAAATTGAGTATCTTATTGCAAGTTATGCTTACATTTGGAGACTTCTGTTTATAAATATTTTGAATTGGGAGACAATTGTTAGTATTGGAGTTGTTTAATGGATATTTTTAGATTGATTTGAATAAAACTTAGGTATTTCAGTTTGAGATTTTTCTATAAGGATTATGATTCGTAATTAATCCCCTTTTTTATCACGTGCTCCACACATGTTAGACTCGGGGTGTTGGAGGCTTATAGTTTGTTTTAATCTTTGCTTTTGTTAAGGTAAATAACTTCATTTCTAATGTACTGGATTTGTATGATTACTTGATCTATTATAAGTATATGTATTTTTATAGTTCTTTAAAAATCAATTGATTTTCATAACCAAATTAATTTATATTATTCAAATCTAAAAATTATGTTATTTTTTATGGTTATAACAAAATATTCTAAATGCCTTTAAATGTGTTATTTATTTTGCTAAATGTTTGTCTTTCGTGAAATTGTCCATAGAATGTTAAAATAAAGTCCATTTTGCAAGCCTAAATTATTGTTATGATCTTTTTTGAATTTGATATGAATGTTTTGTTCACATATATGACAAGGATTATTTATGGAAATTTGTATGGGAAGCCACCTCTTGAAATTATATGATGGCCACCCCTTGAGGGGTAGAGTGCCACATATAAGTTGCTACATATGAAAAATTAATTTAAATATTTTGATTCATTGTCCGTTGTTATTCTAATTATGATTCTAATCATATTATATGGTATATATGTTATGGACTAGTACTGGGCCTCTATTATGAGAGTGGACATGATATACTGATTTTGATTCTATTTCTAGTTGGGTCACCGGGAGTAAAAGTGACACTTTGTGACACGAACTAACCTTTTGTTTTTTTGTGTATATATGTTATACAATTTGTTTTCGGAACTAGTTATGCTTTTGATGTTCTGAATCAATTATGAATTTATGCCCTTTTATTATAATATGTCATTTTGTGACAAAAAAAGAGGGCTTGCAAATCTTTTGGTGCCACTAACCCTAGTGTGTTAGGAATGATTTTACTTACCAAGTTGATGACTAATCTATCATCATTTATTTTTGCAAATTGAGTAGCTTATTGCAAGTAATGCTTACATTGAAGATGTTTATATACATTTGGAATTGGGAGAATTGTTAGTATTACAGTTGTTTCATAAATATTTTTGGATTAATTTGAATACAACTTAAGGTATTTCAATTTCAATTTTTTGTGTAAAGATTATGATTTGTAATTAACCCCCTTCTTTTTCACGTGCTCCATATGTGTTAGAATGAAACTTGATTTGCAAGCCTTATTTTTTTTTTTTTTATCAAAACATATATTAGAAACATAAGTTATTACAAAATGATGTATTATAACAAAAAGATATAAATTCATAATTGATTCAGAATATCAAAAGCATAATTAGTTATGAAAACAAATCCTACAACATATATACGGTTAGGACATATCATATAGTGTCACCTACACTTCCAATGACTGGGAGAAAGACAAAATTAGAATCAAAATATCGTGCACACTTAGAATAGAAACCATTACTACATAACATATATATCATATAATACGATTAGAATCATAATCAGAATGACTATGAACAATTAGCCAAAACATTTGAATTCATTTATTATATTTAGCAACTTGTACATGGCACTTTGTATTATATATGGCATTTTGTGGCACTAGCCCTTGAAAGGTGGCCCCTATATAGCCTCAAGAGGTGGCCGTGCAAAAATTTCATAAATAGTCTTGGTTGTATATGTCAACAAAATACTCATATCAAATTCATAAAAGATCATCGCAATGATTTAGGCTTGCTAAACAAATTTCATTTTAACACTTTATAGACAATTTGATAAAAGATAATCATATAGCTAAATAAATTACACATGTAAAGGCATTTAGAATATTTTGTTAAAACCATAAAAAATAACATAATTTTTATATTTGAAAACATTTACATAAACTAATTTGCTTATGAAAATCAATTAATTTTTAAAGAACTATAAAAACACATGTGCTTACGATAGATCAAACTAATCATACATATTCAATATATTAGGAACGAAGTTACTTACCTCAACAAAAGCAATGGTCAAAACACACCTATAAGCCTCCAATAGCCTCAAATACATTAAACAAATGCAAGATATAACTATTAACAACTTATTCAAACATCGTGATTTTCTAACTCATACCTATACAAGTTTGATTTTAAGAATTTTATCACTTAATTAATTAATCAGAATGATGTAATATTTCATAGAACTATTTTGGACATCCATGACTATCACTCATATAACTTTCGTGATGATCGGATGTCAAAATATTTTCAAAACTATTTATTTCTTGATAAGATCAAATTTATTGCATCAAGCCTTAAATAAATTTCATAATTTCTGAAATTTTTATAAAATCATATATTTGTCATAAAATTATAAATTAAAATGAGAATACTAGACAAAAATAATAATCTATATTTAAAATTTTAAAATTTTTTGAGTTCATTTAACACTCCAAATAATTTTGTAAATTTGGTCATTCCGCTAAAATCATATTTTTCTAGTGCAATAGTATTTATTTTGAAAATCTATATAAAATTGAATAAAATGTACAATCTTATAAATAAAATTTATTTAATACGCTCTATATATATAGTTTATAGAAAAATAATATTCTCCCTAAAAATCATAGTCAAAGGTTATGATTGATACAAAATATTCATACTGACTAGAAATAATTCTATAATATATTTCTTTCACCTAGAGTTTCAAACAAAGATATACTCATGTTATCAACGACAACCATAAAACATAAGCAATAAGGACTCACCAATCATGAAGTTCAAATAACCAAGATCTTTAACCCTAGAAGTGGAGAAGGTTGCTAAGGGAGAGAGATTGTATTTTATAATTTAGGGTTGAGAGGGGAATCAGAAAAAGAGGTAATTTAGAAGGAACCTTTAGGGTTTAGAGGGGAATTAAAAAAGAGGTAATTTATAAGGAACCTTTGGAAAATCCTAGTAAATTAGGAAAGCCTAAAATCATTCACTTAAATCTCCTAATAAGCCAACCAAAAGAAATAACACTTCTTATTTGCTTATTAAGAATTAACATAATTATTAATAAAAAAAATGCCAGTGTTACAAAGATGGTTTTAATGAGTTTTGGAACCATTTCTCTTGGACCTGAAAAAAATTAAGAATAAGTCTATTTGGCTAGAGAGAAAATCTCAAAGAGACTGATTTCATCAAATTCTGGAATCTTCATTAACAAACTAAATCAGTACAACATCGCTTATGTATATGCACATGATCATAACAATTCTATAACTAACTTTAATCACTAATCATTGAGCTAATTGATTAAATTTAATTTATCAACTAGAGGCTCCTGAAGTTGAAGGGTCATTAACGACATTTCCTTTATAAGCATCAATTTGAGATATCTTCTTTATTATAAACCATTCCTCAGAGACTTGATTAGTCAATTTATCATAATTGACTAATTCTAAAACTTGAACTCTAGCTTTAAAATAGGATAACTCCGTTTTTACTTCTTTTAGTTCTTTCTAATGATCTTAAATTATGGGTTCTCTTGAAGCTGCTTGATCTTTAACTTTTTTTCATAATCTTGTTGAGGGAATAAAATTAGTTTTTGACCATATTATCTTTTATTTTAGTAGTCATTCTTTCAGGATTTTTAGTTTCCTTGGCTAACGATATATATTTTTCCATAGCTTCTCTTTTAGTCTTTAGTTCTTCAATCTTATCTA
This sequence comes from Luvunga scandens, assembly GCA_030449905.1. NCBI lineage: Eukaryota > Viridiplantae > Streptophyta > Magnoliopsida > Sapindales > Rutaceae > Luvunga > Luvunga scandens. The sequence continues at coordinate 63,514 of JASUUG010000329.1, read as the reverse complement.
TCACATCTAAGATAAGATTCTGCTTTTTTGTGAGGACATTAATTTTTAATCCTTTCATTTTAAGGATTGATTTGTAATGGTTAGACTCACAAAAACTTTCTTGACTAATATGTTTATCATCCGAATAAGATGAAGATAGGATGTCATCTTCATGATTATCTGATTATGTTTTATAATCAAATTCTTACTGACCAATTAGCAAAACTTGCATAATTGCCTTCATCAAGAATAAGGTTGCTAATCTTAAGCTTTAGTTTTAGTTATTAATACAATGCCCTTTCTTACTGCATTTGTAGCAAGTAAGTGAAACCTTAGAGCTTTTAATTCTTCTCTTAGAGGCTTAAATAAGGATGGCTCAGATTAGCCTTCCTATAATATTTCTTTTTAGAGCATCTTTTAGCCTTCTTGTAAAGAGCTTTTTGTGATTTCTTGGATTTTCTCTTTATGATACCTTTAAGGTCATCATAACCAAATTGTTAGCAGAAATGTCCTAAGGCTTGTTTATTTGAGAGTTTCATTGTGTACGGAATGGGAAATCAAGCACACTAAATAATCATAAAAAATAAATGATACAGATTTTATGTGGTTTGACAATTATGCCTACATCCACCGAAGCAAGAGAAAATAATTGTATTACTAACAATTATTTTGAGTACAATATTTGAGTAAAGAAACCTTACTTCCCAGAACCCAAATACACCCAATACTCTCATATACACTTGAAAGGAAAAACCTCTCAATTACACACTCTTCAATTGCTCACTCTCTGAACAATTCCTCACTTGAATTGTTCATCTCAATTTTGGGAATTGAATGCTTTGCTATTTATAGGAGAGCTTCTCCTCTTCATTCAACTTAACACATGCTAAACTTTCCATTTTTCAACCTTTGTTTGGTGGCTTTTGAAAATTGCTGCTACTTTGTCAATTATTTTCTGCACTGCAAGCCAGAAGTCTTTGCAAAAGTCATTGGCAAAATAGTCTTTAATTGCAAAAGTCTTCAATTTCACCCAAACAAGCCATAAGGTCTTCATGCTTTTTTTTTATTTTAACAAATCTCCACCTTAGCAAAAATTTTACCAAAATCTGAGCCAACTACTAGTGAACTATCTTTCCCAAAGTGGCTTGGTCTCTATGACTGCCTGTGTACCCAAAATATAGGATAAAGCCAACAGTAGTTCAAAATTTCCAAGCTCAACACATTCAAAGGATTTAAATTAGTTTCAAGCAATGTTGCAACTTAATTCCAAATATTACATTTGTCAACATTTCTAATGGATTATCTATAATATTGAGCTTTTTCAACAACACAACATAACTATTGATAACTAATAACTCTATGAAATGAGAGTTATCTATAGTACTTTTGGACTTAAATCAAGATTATTTAGAGAGTATATGCCATGTTTTCATTACATTGTAGTTACATTTTGAATATTTATTTATTTTTAGCTTATTCTTAATAAATTAAGTTGTTTTAGAATAAATTATATGCTTGGATTATGTGCTTGATTGTAGGCAATTTTCAAGGAAGAGATGCTGTGCAATGGGCTTGCAAGAATGAGGAAAGAATTTGGCTATAGAAAAGTGAAAATAAGTCTGAAGCAGTGCAGATGCTTTAGCCAATGCTGTAACAACAATTACTGTAGCAATCCTGGAGCAACAAAGGAGAAAATGTCGTGCAAATCTAAAAAAAAAATGCGACAATTTCCAAATCTGGAAGATACAAGCCTTAAACGTTTAGTTGCCCTAATTTTTCATTATAAAAGAAGCACACACCCTAAAAAAGAGAGAGAGCCATCATTCACAAGAAATAACAAAAAAAGAAAAAGAAAACAGCAAAGAACAAGAAGAATTCCAGACTGAATAAAGAGATTGTAGGCGTGGGAAGGAAAAAATCAAGAACTTAGAAGGACCACTCGCTTCTATCTCTATTTTTTTGGTTTTCTTTGATTCATGATGATGTACTTGATGGCTGATGTGGTTTTTATTTATATTTTGTTATAAATCATGAACTAATTCTATTTGTGGTTGAGTGATAAACAAGTTTGATGGTTTATTGACTGAATTTATTGTATTGTTGCATGATTGCTATAACATTTTGTTTTGATAATGCTTAATTTAATTCACTATTTCGATCGACCACCCATTTAGTGATATTAGCTAAAAGAGAACCACAAAATGGTCTGTTTTAATGGAACATATCAGAACAACACTTGGTTTTAGGTTAGGTTTCCTAAGTTGGGTTAACTCAATTTGAATGGGGTCATGCCTAATCTAAAACTAGTGATGAACTTGACATAGGGATTCACCTTGTAGGGTACTAGGAACATCGATCATATAATGCTATGTCTTGTGTGGTAAAACAACTGGTCATTGTTAAGTTGCATATAGATATAAGAATTCGAATAGACAACAGCTGAGGATGCATTAGCGTTATGCTTAGTACTGTAATAATTATTGTAGCAATAGTACAGTAACAGAAAAATAGTCAATAATATTAAGTGAGTTCATTCACTCAACTACATCATTCTTAGTAATTACAATCTTGTGTGAGACATGTTAATTTAATTTATTGCATTTTATTTTTTTTCATTTAAATTACTTAGTTTAATTTAGTTTATAAAAGAATTTAATTTGATTTAATTGCATTTGCACCATAAGAATTACTGTAGCAACTTTGATAGTATCAATCCCTGTGGAGACGATACTCGAATACTTATCACTTTATTACTTGTTGTGTACACTTACGCACTGACACTTATATTTTAGGAGATTAAATCCAAACAACAACAAGTTTTTAGCACCATTGCCGGGGATTGTTTGTTTATTGTGATTTGTGAAATTAATTTTTGTGGTGTTTATTTAAGTATTTGTTTAATTATTTTTCTATTATTTATAGGGTGTTCTAACAACCATTGCATGGGCAAAGATAAACAAGAAGAGTTTCACTTTAATCCAGAAATTAAGAGAACTATAAGGAGATAAAGAAGGGAGCAAAGAAATTTAAAAGTTATTGTAACAATGGATGATTTACAAGACATGAGAAATTCGAACAATTGAGGAGAATTGTAACCATTAAATGGACAAAGAGGTCAGAATGGACAGCATGTTTTTGGGCAACATGGAAACAATATCATTCATATGGCAGATGATAGAGATAAAGCCATTCGAGACTTGTTGTGTTAACTCTTCAAGCTATACATCTAGGCATAGTTAGACCTAAAGTTCAGACAGATAATTTTAAGTTAAAATCAGTGATGTTTCAAATGTTACAAACTGTGGGTCAGTTCCATGGATTGCCATCAGAAGATCCTCACATTTATCTCAAGTTATTTTTGGAGGTGAGTGATACTTTTGAGATTGTTGGAGTATTACAGGAAGCATTGATGCTCAGAATTTTTCTATTTTCTTTTAGGGATAGAGCACGAGTATGGTTGAATTCTTTACAACTAGATTCCATCACAACAAAATGACTTGGTTGACAAGTTTTTAATGAAGTATTTTCCACCCACTAAAAATGCAAAGTTGAGAAATGAAATCACATCTTTCTATCAATTGGAAGATGAGAGTTTGTATGATGCATGGAAAAAATTGAAAGAGCTGCTAATAAGATGTCCTCATCACGGTATCCCTTGTGGTATACAGTTGGAAAACTTTTATAATAGTCTTAACCTAAGTACACGACTGATGGTGGATGCTTTAAATCTTACAATAAAGTTTATGAGATTTTAGAGAGGATAGCCAACAACAATTATCAGTGGCCATCAACTAGGCAGGCTGCAGAGAAAGGTGCAGCTGGAGTGCATAATGTGGATGTCCTGACAGCTTTATCAGCACAAATAACTTAATTGATAAACATAGTAAAGGCTCTAACCACTATTCCAGTAACAATTAACCAAGTTACAGAAGTGTCATGTGTTTATTGTGAAGAGGGGCATTTATTTGATAATTGTCCCAGGAATCCAACTACAATAAATTATGTGGGTAACTTCAATAAACAGGGTCATAATAATCCATATTCAAACACTGACAACCCAAGATGGAGACAACATCCAAATTTCTCATAGGGCAATCAAAATTAGCATGCTGCAGTAACTAGTGGACAAAAGAGACTTGTACAACCACCTTGATTTCATCAGCAGAATCAAGGTCAAAGAAACACCAGTAATGATCAAATCTGCTCTCTTGAAGCCTTAATTAAAGAATATATTGTGAAGAATGAGGTAGTTGTCCAAAGCCAAGTAGCGTCATTAAGAAACTTAAAGAATCAAGTTGGATAGCTTACCATAACAGTCAGCAATAGACCTCAAGGAAGTTTACCCAGTAACACCAAGGATCCAAGAAGAGAAGAAAAAGATCAATGCAAAATGATTAATCGAAGATCTAGAAAGGATGTGCATATTCTAATAGGCATGTCAAAGAAGAAAAGTGAGTCTCTTCAAACTCAATAAGAAGTTTAGAATGAAAAAGAGCTTATTTCTTCCACCAATCAACATATTGGTGAAAGCAGCAGAGCTACAACATCTGCAGAAACAGATAAGTCACTACTTATTAGAAATGATGCAACATAATCATCAGCTGCAGCAGAAAAAGGCAGAGCAAGTGAAAAACAACTTGTGCAGCCAACTACAACACAACAGTTTAGACATCCACCACCATTCCCGCAAGATTTTAAAAGTAGAAGCAAGATAAATAATTTAACAAATTTTTAGAGGTGTTGAAACAGGTTCACATCAATATTCCATTTGTGGAAGGTCTAGAACAAATGCCTAACTATGTGTAGTTCTTGAAAGATATTTTGACAAGAAAAATGAGGTTAAGAGAATTCAAAACTGTTTCTTTAACACAAGAGTGCAGCCATATGCTTCAAAGCAAAATACCTAAAAAATTCAGAAAGTTTCATAATTCTTTGTTCCATAAAAACTAAGTACAGTAGAACGGCACTCTGTGATCTGAGGGCTAGCATCAATCTTATGCGTTTTTCAGTTTACAAGCAATTAGGAGTTAGTGAATGCAAACCAACAACAGTGACTTTACAACTTGCAGAAAGATCTTATGCCTATCTAGAGGGGAAGATTAAAGATGTATTGGTGAAAGTGGATAAATGTATTTTTCTAATGGATTTCATTGTAATGGACTTTGAGGCAAATAAAGAGGTACCAATCATCTTAGGAAGTCCTTTCTTTGCCACGGGAAATACTCTCATTGATGTACAAAAAGGAGAATTGACAATGAGAGTTAATGATCAGCAATGTGTTAGATGCCATAAAGAATCCCGATAAGATTGAGGATTGCAATTTCATCAGTGTTGTAAATCTTGCTATAACTAAGCAGATAGATAGTTACTGCAGTAATATACAATTTGATGCTATGGCATTTGAAGATGAAGATGCTGACACAATTGATATAGCATGGCTAAAAGAAAAACAACCATCTAGAGCAAATAGACATTTTGAATCTTTAGATTTATTAAATGGGGAAGTAAAACCTCCTGTAACTTCTGTAGAGTACCCACCAGTTTTAGAATTAAAACTCTTACCTTCACATTTAAAATATGCATATCTTAGTGATAATGACACGTTACCAGTAATTATTTTATTTTCTTTGGATACAGGTCAGGAGAAAAGCTTAGTGGATGTGATGGGAAAACATAAAAAGGCGAGAATATGACAGACATTAAAGAAATCAACCCATCTATTTACATGCATAAGATTCTGCTGAAGAAGAGCTACAACAACTTAGTAGAACAACAAAGAAGGTTAAATCCAATCACGAAAGAAGTTGTGAAGAAGGAGATTATCAAATGGTTGGATGTTGGAATTATATACCTCATATCAGATACCTCATATACCTCAATGCGTACATAAGAAGGGAAGGGTGACTGTTATAACAAATGAGAAGAATAAACTCATACCTTCAAGGACAGTTACAGGGTAGAGAGTCTGCATGGATTACAAGAAGCTAAACAAGACTACAAGAAATGATCATTTTCCTCTACACTTCATAGACCAAATGTTGGACAAAATTATTTGAAAAGAGTATTATTGCTTCTTGGATGGGTATTCAGGTTACAACTAGATTGCTATAGCACTAAAGAACCAAGAAAAGACAACATTCACGTGTCCTTATGGCACCTTTGCATTTAGAAAGATACAATTTAGCTTGTGCAATGCTTCAACAACATTTCAGAGGTGCATGATGGTAATTTTTCAAACATGTTGGAGCAAACACTAGAGATATTCATAGATGATTTTTCAGTCTTTGGTGAATCATATAAGAATTTCTTACACAATTTTAAGAATGTGCTTAAAAGATGTGAGGAGATAAACCTAGATCTTAATTGGAAAAAGTGTCGTTTTATGGTGCAAGAAGGGATAGTTTTAGGTTATAGAATTATGAGGAAGGGAATTGAAGTAGATAAGGTAAAAATAGAGGTCATTGATAAACTTCCACCACCCATCTTGGTTAAAGGCATAAGAAGTTTTTTTAGTCATGCTAGCTTTTATAGGAAATTCATTAAGGATTTCTTAAAGATAACCAAGCCCTTATGCATGATACTAGAGCATGACAGACCATTTAAATTCAATGATAACTATTTAAAGGCTTTTGAGGAGCTAAAAAGAGCCCTTGTTACAGCATATATTGTTGTAGTACCAGACTGAAGTATCTATTTTGAATTGATGTATAACGACAATGACCACTTTAGTGGAGCCGTGCTAGGACAGAGGAAGAACAAGATTTTCACTCAATTTATTATTCCATCAAGACACTTGCATATGCCCAGCTCAACTATACAACTATTGAAAAAGAGTTGTTGGTTGTTGAGTTTGCTTTTGATAAATTCAAGGCATATCTAGTTTGCACCAAGGTGACTATCTATATGAACCACTCAGCAATAAAATACTTGATCGCCAAGAAAGATACCAAACCGAGCCTAATTAGATGGATTCTTTTACTACAAGAATTTGACTTGGAGATTAAAGATATAAAAGGGACTGAAAATTATGTGGCAGATCATCTATCAAAATTGGAGGCAGATGCAAGCACTTAGACTAGACAAGCAATCATAAAAACCTTTCCTGATAAGCAACTATTGATGCTTCAGCATGCACAAATGTTGCAGTAGTTAAGATTTCCATGGTCTATAGACTTTGCTAATTATTTAGTAAGTGGACTATTGCCATCTGACTGAACATACCAGTAGAAGAAAAGGTTTCTTCATGATGTCAAGAGCTATCAGTGGGACGACCTTTACTTATACAAAGTGTGTTCAGATTAGATCATTCAAAAATATGTGCCTAATGAAGAAATTCCAAACATATTACAAGCATGTCATGCTGCAGTATATGAATGACATTTTAGAAGCCACAGAAAAGCAGCAAAAGTATTACAAGCAAGTTATTACTGGCCTTCCATATTTAAAGATGCTGATAAGTTTGTTAAATTTTTTGACATGTATCAAAGAATGGGAAACATCTCCCAGAAACATAAGACGCCACTCACCAGCATTATGAAAGTAGAGCTTTTTTTATGTATAAGGGATAGATTTCATGGAACTATTCCCACCTTCTTTTGGCAACTTATATATTTTGATGGCTATGAATTATATGTTCAAATAGGTGGAAGCTGCAGCCTTACCTACAAATGATGCCAAGGCAATGGTGAAATTCCTTTACAAGAATATTTTCTCAAGGTTGGGACTCCTAGGGCCATCATTAGTGATAAAGGCACTCATTTTTGTAACAGAGTATTTACTGTAACATTGGTCAAATATGGGATCAAACATAAGATTATCACAGCATATCACCCTCAGTCAAATGGTCATGCAGAAGTTTCCAACCAAGAAATCAAGAAGATTTTGTAAAAAGTGATAAACCCTACCAGAAGGGATTGGTCTCTTAAATTATATGATGCTTAATGGGCTTACCAAACAGCTTACAAGACACCACTTGGCATGTCTCCATACAAAATTATCTATGGAAAAGTTTGTCATTTGCCATTAGAATTGGAGCATAAGGCATATTGGGCACTAAAATAACTTAACATGGATATACATGCTGCAGTAGAGTATAAGAAGTTTTAACTATGTGAATTAGAAAAGTTAAGGTTGTTTTCATATGAAAATGCAAAGATTTACTGGGAGAAAACAAAGCAATGGCATGACAAACACATTCAGCAAAGGAATGTGATGCATTTGATTTCTTTCATTTTTGTATTTGCACTAATTCCATATATTTAAAAAAAAGAAAGGAATTTTATTGCAGATTGCTACAGCATCAATTTACTTGTTGTAGTAGGGGTTCATAATGCTAGAAGGGATTAAAAACAAAGAGGATTTTTTACCGTTGAGAGCAACTATGACAACTAACAAAGCAATCCAAAATAGTCATAACAACGGATCTTATAATCCCAAAATTCTCGATTTGATCCTCTTTCCTTTTTAAATTGCTATGGTTTTAAATTTAAAATATCCCTCTTTCTAATTTTATTTCATTAATTCTTTAATTAATTCCTCTTCTAATTTTTCATTTATTTATTTTACCGTCACTATATATTAGAGTTTTTACTATTCATCTTGTCTACTCTCTTTTGATCTTTGTTCCTTTCATTGACAACTTTCAAAAGACCACAAAAACTTGTAAGGCCAACATGTCCCCTTAACACCAAACAGCACAGCCCGTAGTGTTGTTATCATGACGAAATATAAGACAACCGCAGCAAGACTAAAAGACCACTCTCGTTTTCATAGTTACAAAGCCGAGGATAAATTTGAGGAATTCATAGAGCCGCGGAAAATTTTGGAGGAGAAAGGTTTCTAGTTCCCGCCACAACCCTCTGGGACATGCAACACAATTTATACTGCTGCAGCAAGAAGGGGTGGTTAGACTTTTATGCCCACCCAAGGGACCCAGTGCTGCCGCTAGTAAAAGAATTTTATTCCAATATGCAACGGTAGGACCAACACGCAATATGGGTAAGAAATTCTGAGGTTCCTTTAGAACCACGAGTAATTAATGCATTTTACAATTTGCCCTCTAATATTGATTGTGAATATTCTAAAATAATTAGAACAATGACCAATAAGAAGTGGAATGATGTGCGTAAGACCCTTACTGTTTAAGGTAGTTCTTGGGCAAATGAGGAGGCCTTACTGTTTAAGGTAGTTCTTGGGCAAATAAGGAGGCTAGAGTAGTAAATAGGATTAACCTGAAACCGATTGCCAAAGTGTGGGTAAAATTTTTAAAGTCTAGATTGATGTCCACTATACACACCACTATAATGTCACAGGAAAGATTGATTCTTCTATATGTCCTCCTTAAGGGTCTACCTATTGATGTTGGAACAACTATAAATAGGAAGATTAGGGAATGTGCTATAAAAAAGCACAAAACTACGGGTTTGCTATTTTCCTCCCTCATTAAAAGTATTTGCATTGTGTCCGGAGTGCATGTCTCTACTAAGGATGAGGGGATTAAAAATGAAGGAGCTTTCACTACTCGGACCATAGAAAGAATTGCTGGAGAGCTTACTGCTGCCATACTATCAGAGTTGACTGTTGTAATAGGAGCACAAAAATCCATTGAGTAAGAAAGGAGGTTGCAAGAGTTGAGTGACAACATGACCCAATGTGCTGTAGCACAAAGAAGGGAGAATGATCGATTTTAGAACTACCTCAGGCACTTCAAGGACCATTAGCATAAGTTTACTGCATACATGAAAGGTAAGAACCAAGATCTTCCTAATGACTTGTTGCAATAGTTTAATTTTGAAGCAGCAGCAGAAGCTCGGTGAAATGAAGCGGCGGCGAGAAGCTCAGAGAGCCCAAAGAACCCAAGGTGAAAAAGAATCTAGCTCTGAAAAAGAACCATCACTATGAGAAGAACAAAGAAAAGAGGAAACAAAGAAACAACAAGAAGAAAAGGGAGCAGAAAAACAGAAAGAAGAAGAAAAAAAAGAATAGAGAACAACTGATGAATCAGAAGAGGAGCAGGAGGTGGCACTTCCAGTGGTGCCTCTTAAGCGAAAAGGAAAACATATCATTCAAGAAGAAAAAAAGGAAATATATGATGATCAAGATAATGAACCACCAGCTCTCTCCTGCTAAGATAAGGAAAAATTCTGAATGAAGAAGACTCTGAAGATGACCAAGAGGAGATTGATGCAGAAATTAAGGAAGCAACTAGTAGGGCTACAAGAATAGTGTTGAGTACTAAAAAGTGTGTATTTATAATGGAGAAAATCATCATTTTACACTCCAAGTCTCACTAATATCCCTACTTTTATGTTTTTAAGTCCCTTGTAATTTAATTATGTATGTTTTATTTTAATTAAGTATTTTATGTATTTTAGGGGATATCATGGTCATTTCACAATGAACGAGAGATCAGATAGAAAAACGGGCAGTAATTTTGAACTCAGGACAGTCGAAAACCTTATGAGGAGCATAAAAAGATATACGGTACTGTTCATATATACGATACTGTATACGATACTGTACACGACACTGTACACGAGACTGTTTATGGAACTGTTCACCTGTACTGTATATGACGTGGCATTATACGATGACATGGCTGCATTTGATTGGACGAATGATATGGCATTGATTGATGATGTGGAGTTGACTGATGACGTGTCACGATCCTATTGGACAAAAAATGTTGACCGGTGACGTGGTAGAATATTAGTGAACTGAAAAAATGTGCGTACAGTACATGCATATACACAGAATAACAGCCCTGATGATGTGTTCCATCCAATAGGAACTTGCCACGTTGCGCAATCCTGAGCGTCCAAATTATTTTAATCCGATGGCCATGATTTACTCAGTGTATCTATAAAAAGGGCGCTCCCTCCCCCCCTAATTTGAGAGCCTTGAATCCATTTTTGAGCTCCATTTTCTATAATTCCATCTCCATCTTGTATTTTCTACGTATTTTAATAAAATTTCCATTTTACCCCTAGTTCAATTATGAGTGACTAATTTCCTTTCAAGCTTGGGTTGAAGGTAAAGTCTCAACATGCTCCATGGGCTTAATTTGGTAAATTTACTTTTCCTTCCCCATTAATTTATGTGGATGTTTTGACTTTTCGTAGACAGATAGTAATAATCTTGTCTGGATATCGGCTGGAATAATCGCCTCCCTAGGCAAGGTTATTACTATTTGGCACGGGAAGCCCTTAGCACCATATCTATTAGAGTGTGGTTCATGAGGAGTGGAAAATCCCCCTTCATGATTTAATTGGTACTAATAATGAATATTAAACCGATGGTGCATGTTGAGTACAGATTCGGAGATCCAAGCACTTCATTTTAATAGTTTATTCCTACAGCTTTAATTTAAATTAAAACATTGCCTACATAATTGTCATTATAAATCCAATCACCCACTTAGAAAATTAATTCTATAAGCAATTACAATCCACCTCCTCGTGGGATCGACACTCGTCACCGTTGATCTATTCTACAATATATTCGTGCGCTTGCGAGTTCAATAAAATTTGCACAACAAGTTTTTCGCGCCATTGCCAGGGAGGTAAGTTATTTTAATTCGTAGAATTTTTTTTTTAATTTCTTTATTTATTTTTTTTAGTTGTTTCCTTGTAATATTTTTTTATTATTATTAAAAAAAAGAAAAACAAAAGTGAATTTACATTTTGAAGTAGTATTATTTTCTTTTCTTTTCTTCTCTTCTTTAAATTTCTGTAATTTAATTTTCATGTTATTTTTTTTTCTTTTGTTAAATCGGCAGGTTCAACCGCTCATTAATTTATTTTAATTTGTTTCAAGTATTTTTTTCTATATATAGTGATTGAGTTGTTTTCATAGCAAAATTGTAACAACGTGATAAGGTTAGTATCATAATTTCTTCTTCTTCTTTATTTTTATTAATTTTGTTACCATTTTTTTTTCTTTGCATGCATGGTCGTAGGTCACAATTACCTAATCTTGAGCCTATAGACTTTGAATTAGAAAAAACACTTCGCACACACAAACACGTTGAAATTAAAAATAAAATTGAAATGGATTTGCAACCATCACCACAAGAGAGGCCATTTAAGGACTACTTCAGTCTCTTAGCTAACTTGAGCACATCATGCATACGATACCCAAATGTAGCCGCTAGAAGTTTTGAATTAAAACCTAGTGTGCTAAATTGTCTCCCAACATTCTATGGCCTAGAAAATGAAGATCCATATAATCATCTGAATGATTTCCATGCTATTTGTCAAACTTTTAAATATGAAAATTTTTCAGATGATGATGTTAAACTTAGATTATTTCCATTTTCTTTAAAGGATAGAGCTCGTTCATGGTTCAATGCATTGCCTGCTAATAGCATTACATCATGGGAACAAATGGTAACAAAATTTTTAAATAAATATTTCCCAGTACATAAAACCAATACTATTCGCGAGGAAATTTGAGTTTACCCAAAGAGAAGACGAGCAATTTTTTTGAAACATGGGAGCGATTCAATGGGCTACTCACTAAAGTGTCCACATCATGGATACGAAAAATGACACCAATGCCAATACTTTTTGGAGGGATTATTGCGAATGTGCAAAAATGGCTAATGGCAACAAGTGGAGGAGAGCTAATGTCAAAAAGTGCATCGAGAGATTTGGAGTTCTTCCAAATGACAAGCGGATAATTCCCGACAATGGAGTCGTTCACTCAGGAGTACTAGAAGAGTTAAGGAAGTGAATGAGGTTCACATTGGCTGGTCAAGTTCAGAAATTAAAGAAGTCAAAGACATAGTTAAAGGTCTTTCCCGACAAATAGCATCATTAACAGCTGCTAAATTAACCGAATCACATGACCAGGACTCATACTCAGATCAAGCCAATGCCATAGATGTAATGAGAAAGCCATCAAACTACAACCCTTACTCTAACACGTACAATCCGGGATGGAGAGACCACCCCAATTTTTCATGGTCTCAAGGATTCCAACAGAATGGACCAGCAGCTCCAGCTCCACCAATGCAACCAATTCCCCAAAATTTTCACGCCTCTCAACCACCATTTAGACCATATAATCAGAACCCAAACTATTCTTAGCCTAGACCATGGAAGGATGCATTCCAGAATTTCAAGAATCTTATTCACTCCAAAATCGAGCAACAAAACCGCACCATTGATGAACTGCGAAATGAGATGAGAGCGGTTTCAACTCACAAACCCAATCGGTTTGAAACCTAGAAAAATGGTAGGACAACTTGCTTCCCGTCGATTCAAACCTTGGCAATGATGGCCCGCTGAGAAACGAAAATTCCCAAGTCAACCAGTGCCTAATCCTAAAGGAGTGCATGAAGTAAGCACCAGTTCACCTCAGCAGCATGGAGAGGTCAAAGCCGTTATGATCTTGCGAAAAGGAAAAGAAGTCGACAACAAAGTGGAGATGCCGGTAATAAAAACAACTCAAATTGTATCGGTAAATGAAGAAGACTCATCATCAGAGGAGAAAGAAGAAACCAACCCACGAGAATACGTTCCAAAAGCTCAATTTCCCAAGAGGTTAGCTAAAGTAAAAAAGGGAAAATCTATAAGTGAGATTTTTGAAATCTTTAAACAGGTAAGTGTTAACATCCCTTTGCTTGATGCTATAAAACAAGTGTCATCTTATGCCAAGTTTCTTAAAAACCTTTGTACTAAAAAGAGAAACATTCATGTTCAAAAGAAAGCCTTTTTAACAGAAAACGTGAGCTCTATACTCCAACACAAACTTCCTCTAAAATACAAAGACCCAGGCTTCCCCACTATCTCATGTAGTATAGGGAACCACACAATTGAGAATGCTATGTTGGACTTAGGAGCTAGTGTAAATCTATTGCCTTACTCAGTATTTGTGAAACTTGGACTGGGAGAATTACACCCAACTCCAGTGGTGTTATAACTTGCAGATCGGTCAATGAAAAAACCTCGTGGTATTGTGGAGGACGTGCTTATACAGGTAGATAAGTTTTATTTTCCTGTTGATTTCATTGTAATTGACACTCAACCAGTCTAGGATTCAAGGAAGCAGATCCTCATTATCTTAGGACGACCTTTCTTGGCAACTGCCGATGCTCACATTCAATGCAGGACTGGAAATATGCAGTTGTCCTTTGGCAATATGACGATCGAGCTAAATATCTTCAACATCGCCAAACAACCTCCTAATGCAGATGATGAAATTGTTGATGTGGATTTAATCGAAGAATTAATTGATAATGCTTTTCTTTCAAACCTTAGTGATGATCCTTTACAAACATGTTTAACTCACTTTGGTTTGAATTTTGATATTGACAGATCAATAGATGAGGTTAACGCCCTACTTGATTCAACACCATCCATGGACATTAACAAATGGAAGTTAAGAGTAGAACAACTAGTACCATCAGAGAAGAAACTGAGTCCATCATCAGAATCACCACCAGAACTTGAGCATCGTGCATACTGGGCCATCAAGAAATTCAACTTTGACATGCAGCAAGCTAGCTCAGAAAGAAAATTACAACTGGCAGAACTTGAAGAAAGTCGTAATGATGTATACAAAAATGCCAAGATTTACAAACAACGAATGAAAGTCTTTCATGACAAGCAAATTATGAGAAAATCTTTCACACCAAATCAGAAAGTACTTTTATTCATTCTCGCCGCGCTTTATTCCCGTGTAAGTTACGCTCTCGATGGACTGGTCCTTTTATAATCCACACTGGTTTTCCATATGGAGCAATTAAAATTAAGAATCCAAAAAACGGTGTAAATTTTAAAGTTAATGGTCAATGATTGAAGCCATATCTAGAGTACCAACCACATAAAAAAAGGCACTGAAATAAATTTGAGTGACCCACAAAATGTTGATTAAGTTTTTTTTTTTTTTTTTTTTTTTTTAAAAATAATTTAACTTTTTGCTTTCACTTTATTGATTGAATTGTTTGACTTTTATTTACGCGTTATTATGCTTAAGTGTTGAATTATTGTATTTTCTTTTCATTGTACACCATGACAACCTCGATGAGAAAATATCTTTTAAAACGTCTTGGAGAATTTTTACTGGTGAAATTTAACTTGAGACGCGTGATACAAAGTTGTAAATCACATTCGATTTGGGCTCAAAGACCACCAACATTTGTGTCTTATGTTGAGGATTTGGAAAATCAACTCGAGAGGAATAAAAGATGGGATATATAACTTCCAATTAGAGCTTGAGGTTAACTCATAAGAGGGGCGAATGTAAGTTCATTTTTCTTTTATTGTGTGTTTTCTTATTTTGTTCACTTTCATTTTGATTCGATTTTACTGATTTGATTTTCTTTATTTAGTGTGTTTTGATTTATTTTCCGTATAAGTGGTGGATAACGCATTTTCGTGATAATCAAAGTCGTTTACTTGATTTCCATAATAAGCGATATTCGATAAGAAGGTATGGACAGAACGCGATTCTAGCAAAGCTTCACAAGCGATTTCCTTCACTTCCTCATAATGCCCTCGCTTACGATCTATAAAGCTCGGTCCGAACGCATGCGATTGCTTATGAGAAATAACGTCCCACGACATCCGTTGGTTAATCGAGGCAAAGGTACATTTGGCGGTGAGTTACCTCCTAAATTTATTGCATACATGCTTGGTTGTGGTAAAGGAAATTACTCGAAAAAATGAAGAGGTGAAAAACTTCATGTTGATTGTCATAAGTGTGCCAGGATGAAATGTGATAAAAATCCTTGTTCTTTAGGAATGATGTCGATGGCGTTAATTGACATAGGCATGCTACTCTATCTGATTTATAAACAATTGTCACGAAGATCATGATATATGATCCTTTCTTTTTTGACTCACAAATTATTTTGAGAAGCATCCAATAAGCTAGTCACAATAAACAATTCAAGCACATTTGTGTGCTCTCTGGATTAACTATGTAAAGCAAACATAAAGAGTTCGTTAAAGGCGACCATCGATCTTGGTCAACGTAGTGTTGTGCAAATTTTATTGAACTTCATGAGTCTGCAAATCTGATTGTAGAATAGATGGAAGTGACGATGTCGATCCGCTGAGGAGGTTGATTTTAATTGCTTGTAAAATTAATTTTCTTAGTGGATGATTGGATTTATAATGAAAATGATGTTGGCAATATTTAACTTAGCATTGTTGGAATAAAAGCTATTAAAATGAAATCTTGGATCCTCCGGATACTTTCATGCATACAGCTTATCGGCTTAATATTCATTATTAGTACCATTAAATCATGTAAAATAATACATACATAATTAAATCACAATGACTTAAAAACATAAAATTAGTGGGACGTTAAGAGACTTTGAGCGTAAAAACGACGATTTTCTCCTTTATAAATATACACTTCTAGTGCTCAACACACCTTAAACTAGCTTGTCGCTAGTCCCAGCAAATTAAGCGAAAATAAAATTCAAACCGAAATGATTTTTTTTTAAAACAGTTGTGTTTATTCAATCACACTAATGGTAACAATCAAATAAAAGTATAAGTATTATCTCCAGTCTAAGGAAATATCATCCCTATATTAACTATCCACATGAATCAGTCCAGAAAGCTTTGTCACAATTACAGTAATTAAGTTACTTCCAAGAATGACATGTCAAATCACAAAATCTCACTGGTGGTAGTGATACGCTCACAAAGAAATTAAACTAAAAAATAATAACTCCAGTGAATGGTAAATTGAGAGAAAATAATAAAGAAATAATATCATACACTCTCATCAAGATGAAAGAAATATGCTCTCAGCTTAGAAATAATACTATCTTAAGTCAAACAAAATGCTGATCAAACCAATGTATTCATCATTCATTTTTTCATTTTTTCTCTTCTTTTTTTTTATTATGCACTACCATATCTTTTTAGCCCATATAACTAGTTTCTACTTCACACTATAGTTCCCTAAAATCAAGAAGGACTTTTATGAGGACATAACATAGGCTAGGGACGTGATTAACAAAGAAGGGATAATAGGAAAAATAAAATATATTTTTAAAAAATAGAGGACTTTGGAGATTGTTAGGTGCTTTTCACTTGAATTCATTTTTTTTCTTTATTATTTTATTTATTTATTTTATTTTTTTTATAGTACCTTTTTCATGACTGTAAAATTATCTCTATTTTCAAACATAATTGAGTGGTGGAAAGTGCAAAATATAAATTGATATTTCACATTGGAGTGGGACAAGATGATAGGTTATCAAAGAAAAATGTCTTTTTTTTTAAGGCTCAAAGAGGTTAATTATGGATACATATTAATAGGGTTGGCTGGAAAGGCTCAAACGGACCAAAAATGACATTTTTGTCATCTTTTAGGGTTCTAAATAATTTTTCATATCTACTAGTTAGATGGACCTTCAGATATAGCAACACACATTTTTTAAATTTATATATATATATATATATATATATATATATAAAACAATATATAAAACAATAAACTGATAAATTGAATGAAGAATGGGCAAAAAGGGTTACTCTAAAAAAAAAATGGTAGGCTCAAAAACTCAAAATTTATTATGACATGTGCATTCATTCAAGCAACTTATATTTGTCTCCAACATCAACATATAGAGTAGCAAACATGGTGTAACATAACTCAAGACAAAAAATAATACAAATATTAAAATTTGAAAGTTATCATGTCATCCAATGTTAAAAGATCAATTTTTTTTTTAAAATTCTACCCCCAAACCTATTCTAGACATGAAAACTATACATGCAGAATGGTGAAAATATAGAAAAACTAATTGGTAAAAAAAAAGTTAGAAAGATCACACTTAAAATGACTATAGAAGCTTAAAAGAAATGTCCGTAAAATAATTTTTTTTAATAAGAAGATGTGTTTCTAAAGTTATTGTAATCCATATTCAGCCATCTTTGACTAAAAAATTTAGCAACAACAGTTAGTTTCTACAACAAAAATCAGTAAAAACTTCATAAGGATTGAGATATTCCACAATTGTCAACTATTCTCTCCTTCCACCTAGAACGAAACATTGTCCTCAATGTTTGAAAGGAAAAAAAAACTAGGGTTTAGAAGACATCACTTGGTGTTGCATCATAGAAGAAAATATTTACAAGCGCAGAGTTAAATCTAATTTGCATTTCTTATTACAGCTACTGTTACCATCATTAGTTGGCCATTCCATCATAAGGGTCCTGAGATCTGGCGCTTGTCTATAAGCTTGTAACAGATCAAGTAACTCATTATTAGTATGAGCACAAATAAAAAATTTTTTCGCTGTAAAAGGGATGAAATGATTTTTTATTGTATGGTTAAGAAATGCGATAAAGTCATAATAAAAGTTATTGACATTTAACAAACTGATAAGTTTTTGATGAATATTCAGATAGGCTCAAGATGTTAATGTAATTGGTGCCTCTAGAGTTGTAAGATCTCTTAGTAGGAAAATAAAAGCATCAACATGATTTAGCATTTCAGTTATTCTCTCTTGCATATTTGAGATGACTAACTCTTCTCCAGTTGTTGAGTCAGACAAATAGCCCAACGATTTTAGGCTTCTTGGGATGATATCTAACACTTGGCTCTCTTTAATATAAGCAACTTCTGAGACCAGTTTTGATAACCTTTGGTCACTTCCTCCATATACCAAATGTAAATTTCTTTCTGCTATTCTTCGACTAAGATTTATGGCTGCCTCAATGAACTCTTTATGTTTGCTATAGTTAAACCCAGAGAATACACAAATGTTCTTGAATTTTTTATTGGGAGTAGCTACCATTGGGAGGCTTTTAAAAAATAATTTGTGAGCGCTACAAAAAAAATCATATTCAAGGATCTTAGTAACAATGGTTCACAGCTGTATATGAGGTAGCATGTCTATGTCAATTAACGCGTAAAGTACATGGCTCGAGAGTAAAAAAGAAAATAGTAAAAAGAAAAAGCAAACAATGATAAAATTATTAAAGAGAAAAATGTAATTGATAAAACAACATTAAAAAGATATTTACAGGTAGTTGTGATTGAGACTCATATCTTCCTCTGGTTTTACATCCAGAAATGGTTTAAACACCATTTATGGGTCGAGGATAGGCTTCATATTCAGTTTTCTTATAAACTGACAAATAGGATCGTTTATAGTCAGATTCTCGAGACTATATTATACACTCTTTTTATGAAATAATGGTTATAACTCGAGAATTGCTCTTTGTATGTATCGATTAGGATGCATTTCAAGAGATAAAAGGATATCATCTAATGACTCTTTATTCAAGCCATACCTAATGAATTAAATTTTATCTTTCGTATTATCAGACATCATTATTAAAGAATAAGGATTTTTATCGTATTTCATTCTGGCACACTTATGACAATCAACATGAAGTTTTTGAGCTCTTTATTTTCTTGAGTAATTTCCTTTACCACAATCAGAGATGTATGCAATAAATTTAGGACGCAACTTACCTGCCAAACGTACTGTGGCCTCGATTATCCAACGGATGTTAACAGTGATGTTATTCCACATAAGCAATTGCATGCGTTCGGACCGAGCTTTATAGATTGTAAGGAGCATATTCTAAGGAAGTGAAGGAAATCAGTTGTGAAGCTTTGCTAGAATAACGTTTCTGTCTATACCTTTGTTTCAGGATATCAATTATTATAGAAAATTGATGTAACCGACTTTGATTTTCACGGAGTACCGTTATCCACCACTTAACTGGGGTAACAAACTTAAGACTATAAAGAAAATTAATCTCACAATCGTCCTTTTATTGAAATTACCTTAAGTTCCAATTGGATGTCGTTGATACCTCCTTCAATTTCTCTGAGTTGTCTTTTTAAATCCTTAACATGGGATACTAACTCTCGCGGTTGTAAATCCCAAATCTGATGTATTTTACAAAATCGTATCTGGCTTCTCAGATGATATTGTATCTGTTGAAGTTGTCTAAGAAGGTTCAAGAGGATCTGTCGACTTGAGACACACATGATTAAAAGTGATAAAAGAAAACGAAAAGGTTAAATAAACACACATTTACAAAAATTTAAATCACCAAAAAGAAGAAAAAAGAAAAAAAATCTCAATTCAAATTTGGTAGGTCACTCAAGTCTATTTCAGCGTCCTCTTCATGGGGTTGGTATTCTAGATATGGCTTTAATCTTTGATCATTAACTTTGAAAGTGACACCATTCTTTGAATCCTTAATTTCAATAGCTCGATGTGGAAAAATTATGTGAACTATAAAGGGGCCAGTCTATCGAGAGCGTAACTTACCTGGGAATAAGTGCAAGCGAGAATTGAATAAAAACACTTTCTGACCTGGGGTGAAAGATTTTTGTATAATTTGTTTGTCATAGAAGACTTTCGTTCGTTGCTTGTAAATCTTGGCATTTTTGTATGCATCATTGTGAATTTCTTTAAGTTTTTCGAGCTGTAATCTTCTTACTGAGCTAGCTTGCTACATGTCAAAGTTGAATTTCTTGATGGCCTAGTATGGACAATGCTCGAGTTCCACAAGTAGGTGGCAAGCTTTTCTATATACTAGCCTATAGGGTGACATCCCAATTGGGGTCTTGAAAGCTGTTCTATATGCCCATAATGCATCATCTAGTCTTAATGACCAATCTTTTCTATCTGGTCTCACCATCTTTTCTAAAATGTGCTTTATTTTTTGATTGGAGATATCAACTTGGCCACTGGTTTGCGGATGATATAGGGTTGCCACTTTTTAAGTAATAGAATACTTTGTCAAAAGAGATTTGAATGGTTTGTTACAAAAGTGGGCTCACCATCACTGATTATTGTTTAAGGAAATATAAAACGTGGAACAATGTTGCTTTCCAAAAATTGGATCACCACCTTGTGATTATTGGTTCTACATGAAACTACTTTTACCTATTTCGATACGTAGTCAACAGCGACCAATATGTATTGATGGCCAAAAGAAGGGGGAAAGGGTCCCATGAAGTCGATACCTGATACATAAAAAATTCAAACCACTAAAATTCGATTTAGTGGCATTATTTTCCTTCGCGTAATGCTCTATATTCGTTGACACCTATCACATGAAGAACAAAAAATGTAAGTATCTCGAAATACAGTTGGCCAATAGAAATCACATTGTAAAATTTTAGTAGCTGTTTTCTTAGCACTAAAATGGCCTCTACAAGCTTGTTCATGGCAGAATGAAAGGATATTTTAAAATTTATTTTTTAGGACACATCGTTTGACAATTTAATCTGCTCAATACTTGAATAGATAAGGGTTATTCCAAAAGAAATTCTTTATTTTCGAAATAAAATTAACTGTGTCCTGTTTAGTCCAATATTTTGGAAGTTGACCTGTAACAAGATAGTTAACTATATCAGCATACCATGGTAATACTTCCACACTCATCAGTTGTTCATCTGGAAATGATTCATTCAATGGTAATGGTTCTGTAATTGTATCAAAATCTAAATAAGAGAGATGGTTTGCCACAACATTTTCTGTGCCTTTCTTGTCTTTGATTTCAAAATCAAGTTTCTGCAAAAGTAACACCCAATGAATTAGTCTACCTTTTGTATCTTTCTTTGTGAGAAGATATTTAAGAGTAGCATGATTTGTGTACACAATTATTTTATAACCAATAAGATAAGATTGAAATTTCTCTAATGCAAACATTACTGCTAGCATTTATTTTTCAGTGGTTGAATAGCTCAATTGTGCATCATTCAATGTCATACTAGCATAGTAAATGACATGGAAAATTCAATCAACTCTTTGTCCTAATACTGCTCCTACTGCAAATCAGATGCATCACACATGAGCTCAAATGGAAAGTTTTAGTTTGGGGGTTGAATGATGGGTGATGATGTCAACAACTGCTTTAGTTTTTTAAAAGCCATAAGATATGAATTATCAAAGATAAAAGATACATCTTTAGCGAATAAATTGCATAAAGGTCTAGAAACTTTGTTAAAATTTTTAATAAAACGTCTATAAAAACCCGCATGCCCAAGGAAAGATCTTACTTCTCTAACTATTTTAGGTGGAGGAAGATTGGAAATGAGATCCACCTTGGCTTTATCAACCTCAATACCTTTGCTTAAAATGATGTAACCGAAAACAATACCTTGTTTTACCATAAAATGACACTTCTCCCAATTTAAGACCAAATTCTTTTCTATACATCTCTACAGAACCAGTGTTAGATGATGTAAACATTGATTGAATAAATCACCAAAAATAGAAAAGTTATCCATAAAGACTTCTAGGAAACGTTCAATTATATTAGAAAAAATGTTTAACATGCACTGTTGAAATGTAGCAGGTGCATTACATAATCTAAATGACATTCTCTTATACGTAAAAGTGCTAAATGGGTAAGTAAAAGTGGTCTTCTCTTGATCTTTTAGTACTATGGGAATTTGATTATATCCTGAGTAGTCATTTAGAAAGCAATAAAATTCATTACTTGTTAATCTATCGAGTATTTGATCGATAAATAGTGAAGGAAAATGGTCTTTATGTGTGACAGAATTCAACTTTCTATAATCAATACATACGTGCCATCCTATAGTTACTCTAGTGGGTATTAATTCATTATTAGCATTGGTAACTCTGTCACTATTGATTTTTTAGGGAAAAATTGCATAGAACTAACCAATGAACTATAAAAAATGGGGTAAATGATACATGTGTCTAATAGTTTAAGAACTTCAGCTTTAACAACTTATTTCATGTTAGGGTTCAATCGACGTTGTATTTCTCTAGTAGGTTTAGCATTTTCATCAAGGTGAATGTAATGCATATAGTCCACTGGGTTTATACCTTTTATGTCGGTTATGGTCCATCTTAATGCTTCTTTGTGTACTTTTAAAACTTCTAACAACTTACCATTTTGTTTGTCATTTAGGGATGATGATATAATTACTGGCAGAGTGCTTTATTCTCCCAAGAACAAATATTCCAAAGTGTCGGGTAATGGTTTGAGCTTGAGTTTTGGTAGTGATTTTGATGATGGGTTAAGTTTCTTCTCTGATGGTACTTGTTGTTCAACTCTTGACTTCCGTTTATTAATGTCCATGGATGGTGTTGAATCAAGTAAGGCGTTAACCTCATCTACTGATCTATCAATATCAAAATCCAAACCAAAATGAGTTAAACATATTTGTAAAAGGTCATCACTAAGGTTTGAAAAAAAAGTATTATTATCAACTAATTCTTCTATTAAATTAACATCAACAATTCAATAATCTGCATTATAAGGTTGTTTAGCAATGTTGAAGATATTTAACTCCATAGTCATATTGCCAAAGGACAACTACATATTTTCAGTCTTACATTGAATGTGAGCATTAGTAGTGGATAAGAAAGGTTATCCTAGGCAGGAAAATAAAACTTATCTACTTGTATAATCACGTCTTCCACAATACCTCGAGGTTTTTTCATGAACCAATCTGCAAGTTGTGACACTACTGGAGTTGGGTGTAATTCTCCCATCCAAATGTCACAATTACTAAGTAAGGTAACAGATTTACACTAGCTTCTAAGTCAAACAAAGTAGTCTCAATTGTGTGGTTCCTTATATTATATGAGATAGTGGGGGAGCCTGGGTCTTTGTATTTTAGAGGAATTTTGTGTTAAAGTATAGAGCTAATATTTTCTGTTTAAAAGGGTTTTTTTTAAACATGAATATTTCCTTTTTTAGTATAAAAGTCTTTAAGAAATTGGCATAAGATGACATTTGTTTTATAACGTCCGGCAAAGGGATGTTAACACTTACATGTTTAAAGATTTCAAAAATCTCACTTGTGGATTTTTTTTTTCTTTGCTTTAGTTAACCTCTGGGGAAATGGAGCTTTAAGAATGTATTTTTGTGGTTTGGTTTATTTTTTCTCGTCTAATGATGAGTTTTTTGCATTTACAGGTACAATTTGAGTTATTTTTGACACCGCCATCTCCACTTTGTTGTTAACTTCTTTTTTTTTTTGCAAGGTCATGACAGCTTTGACCTCTCCATGTTGTTGAGGTGAACTGGTACTTGCTTCATGAAATGCTTTAGGATTAGGCATTGGTTGACTTGGGAATTTACCTTTTTTAACAGTCAATGCCAAGGTTTGAACTGAAGAGGTAAGTTGTCCCATCATTTTCTTGAGGTTTGAAACTGATTGGATTTGTAAGTTGAAGCCTACTCTCATCTCATTTCGTAGTTCATCAATGGTGCGGTTTTGTTGCTCGATTGTGGAGTAAGTAAGATTCGTGAAATTCTGGAATGTATCCTCCCATGGACTGGGTTAAGAGTAGTTCAAGTTTTGATTGTATGGTCTAAATGGTGGCTGAGAAGCTTAAGGATTTTGAGGAATTGGTTGCATTGGTGAAGTTGGAACTGCTTGTCCATTCTGTTGGAATCCTTGAGACCATGAAAAATTGGGATGATCTCTTCATCCAGGATTATATGTGTTGGAGTAAGGGTTATAGTTTGATGGCTTTCTCATTACACCTATGACATTGGCTTAATCTGGGTGTGCGTCATGGTCATGTGGCTTTGTCAATTTAAAAGCTGTTAATGATGCTATTTGTCAGGAAAGACCTTCAACTATCTCTTTAACTTCTTTAATTTCTGAACTTGATTCGCCAATGTGAACCTCATTTACTAAATTCTTCTAGTATTCCTGAGTGAACGACTCTGTTGTTGAGAATTATCTGCTTGTTGCTAGAAGAAATCCCAAATCTCTGATGCACTTTTTGACATTAGCTCTCCTCCACTTGTTGCCATTAACCATTCTTGCACATGCGACAATAATCCCTCTAAAAAGTATTAGCATTGGTCCCATTTCTCATACCCATGATGTGAACATTTTAGGAGTAGCCCATTGAATCGCTCCAATTCTTTGAAAAACTGCTCGTATTCTTTTTGGGTAAACTCTGAAATTTTCCTGCGAATAGTATTGGTTTTATGCACTGGGAAGTATTTATTCAAAAATTATGTTACCATTTGTTCTCATGATGTAATGTTATTAATAGGCAATCCATTAAACCATGAACAAGCTCTATCTTTTAAAGAAAATAGGAATAATCTAAGTTTAACATCAGCATCTGAAAAATTATCATATTTAAAAGTTTGACATACAGCATTGAAATCATTCAGATGATTATATAGATCTTCATTTTCTAGGCCATAGAATGTTGGGAGACAATTTAACACACTAGGTTTTAACTTAAAACTCTTAGTAGCCATATTTGTGTATCTTATGCATGATGTGCTCAAGTTAGCTAAGTGATTGAAATAGTCTTTAAATGACTTCTCCTGTGGTGCTGGTTGCAAATCCATTCTAATTTTATTTTTAATTGCAACGTGTTTGTGTGTGCGAAGTATTTTTTCCAGTTCAAAGTCTATAGGCTGAAGATTAAGTAATTGTGACCTTCGACCATGCATGCAAAAAACATAGAAAAAATTAGAAAAAATAAAAATAAAGAAAAAAGAGAAATTATGATACTAACCTTATCATGCTGTTACAATCTTGTTATGAAAACAAACTCAGTACTATATATATATATAATATGAAACAAATTAAAATAAATTAATAGGCGATTGAACAAACTAAATTAAAAAAACTAACTTGAAAATTAAATTACATAAATTTTTTAAAAAATAGTCACCTTAAAATGTAGAATCACTTTTTTTTTTTAAATTACAAGAAAACAACTAAAAGAATAAATAAATTATTTATAAAAATTAATTCTACAAATTAAAATAACTTACCTCCCTGCAATAGTGCAAAAAACTTGTTGTGCAAATTTTATTGAACTCGTAAGTGAACGAATCTATTGTAGTATAGATCAATGGTGAGAGTGTCGATCCCACGAGGAGGTGAATTTTAATTGCGTGTAGAATTAATTTTCTAAGTGGGTGGTTGGATTTATGGTGAAAGTGATTTAGATTATCTTACAATTTAAATTAGAGCGGTGGGAATAAAATATTAAAATGAAGTAGTTGGGTTTTTGGATTTACACTCAACATGTACTATGGGCTTAACATTCCTTATTAGATAACATGAAAATTAAATTACATAAATTTAAAAAAAATAGTCACCTTAAAATGTAGAATCACTTTTTTTTTTTTTTTTTAAATTACAAGAAAACAACAAAAAGAATAAATAAAGTATTTATAAAAATTAATCCTACGAATTAAAATAACTTACCTCCTTGCAATAGTGCCAAAAACTTGTTGTGCAAATTTTATTGAACTCGCAAGTACATGAATCTATTATAGTATAGATCAACGGTGAGAGTGTCGATCCTATGAGGAGGTGAATTTTAATTGCGTATAGAATTAATTTTCTAAGTGAGTGGTTGGATTTATGGTGAAAGTAATTTAGACTATCCTACAATTTAAATTAGAGTGGTGGGAATAAAATATTAAAATGAAGTAGTTGGGTCTTTGGATTTGCACTCAACATGTACTATGAGCTTAACATTCCTTATTAGTGCCAATTAAATCATGAATGAGGGTTTTTCACTACTCATGAACCTCACTCAAATAAATATGGTGCTAATTGATTATTGTGCCAAATAGTAATAACCTTGTACTAGGGAGACGATTATACTGGTACAATATCTAGAAAAGATTATTACTATCTGTCGATAAAAAGTCAAACCATCCACAAAAATCAGAGGGGAAGAAAAAGTAAATTTACCAAATTAAGCCCATGGAACATATTGAGACCTTACCTTCAACCCAAGTTTGAAAGAAAATTAGATACTCATAATTGAACTAGGGGTAAAATGAGAATTTATTAAAATACATAGAAAATACAAGATAGAGAAGGAATTATAAAAAATAGAGTTAAAAAATGGTGGGTCTCCAATTAGGTAGAATGAGTAAATCATAACTATCAGATTAAAACAATTTGGACGCTTAAGATTGTGACACGTGGCTAATTCTGGTTGGATAGAACACATCATCAGGGTTTTCATTCCGTGTATATGCATGTACCGTACACGCATTTTTTAGTCCAATAATATACTGACACGTCACCGGTCAACACCACATTAGTATTTTGTCCAATAGGATCATGGCATATCGTCAGTCAATACCACATCATTAATTAATGATACATAAGCAGTCAATTTAATGCTGCCATGTCATCGTACCGTATATGTGAACAGTACCGTATATATGAATAATGTCATTTATTTTTTTAGGCTCCTCCTAAGGGTTTTGACTGTTCTGAATTCAAAATTACTGTTTGTTTTGCTATCTGATCTCTCATTCATTATGGAATGACCATCATGCCCCCTCAAATACATAAAATACTTAATTAAAATAATAAATACACAATTAAATCACAAGGGATTTAAAAGCATAAAAATAAGGATGTTAGTGAGACTTGGAGTGTAAAATTATGATTTTATCCTTTATAAATATACATTTTCTAACAGTCAACAATAGATACCCCCCTCTATGTCCTTGAGTGGTAGTTTAGCTCTTCAAATTGCGACAGGATATGATTGAAAAATTTAGACCAAGTCGCTTAGGTGACACTTCACTTGTAAGAGTTCATTAAGGTGGTTGAAGAGGATTTGTCTTAGTGAGGTGCTCACGACGTATAATACAAATGATAAAAAGAAAATACAATTGTTAAACAAACACACTTAAATCAGAAACAATCAAATAATTTCAATTAGTAAAACAAAATGACAAAAAATTAAATCTTTGAATGAAAAGACTTAATTAAGATTTAATGGATCATTCAAATTTATTTCGATGCCTTCTTTATGTAGTTGATACTTTGGAAATAATGACTTTAATGTTTGACATTAACTTTAAAAGTCACAAAGTTCTTTAGATTCATAATTTCAATGGCCCTATATAAAAAATTAGTGTGAAAAATAAATAAACCAAACCATCAAGAGTGTCATTTACCTCGGAATAGATGCAGGGGATAATTGAATAAAAACACTTTCTAACCTGATGTAAAAGATTTCCTCATAATATGTTTGTCATGAAAGACATTCATCAGTTGCTTGTAATTCTTGCCATTTTCACACGCATCACTGCAAATCTCTTTAAGTTCTACTTGTTGTAATATTTTTCTGAGCCAACTTGATGCATGTCAAAGTTGAATTTCTTGATGGCCTAATATGTACGATGATAAGTTTCACTAGTAGGTGACAAGTTTTTGCATACATTGGCCTATAGGGAGACACCCTGATAGAGGTCTTAAAAGCCATTCAATATGCTCTTAATGCATCATTGAGTCTCAATGACTAGTCTTTTTTGTCTGATTTTACCGCTTTTTCCATTACATGCTTTATTTCTGGATTGGAGATCTCAACATGGCCTTTGGTTTATAGATGATATGGGGTAGCCACTTTATGTGTGATAGAGTACTTTGCCAAAATAGCTTTGAATGATTTGTTGCAAAATTGGGTGCCACCATTACTGATTATTGCCCAAGAAAATTCAAAGCGCGAAATAATACTACTTTTCAAAAATCCTATCACCACTTTGTGATCATTAATTCTGCACAGAAGTGCTTCTACCTACTTTGATATATAGTCGACAGTAACCAATACATATTAATGGCAAAAAAAAAAAAAAAAGAAGGGTCTACGAAACCGATGCCCCAAACATAAGAAATCTTAATATTCAAAACAAGGTTTAGTGGCATCATATTCTTTCGTATAATGTTTCCATATGTTGAAACATCTTGCATGAAGAACAAAATGTGTAAGCATCTCAAACTAAAGCTTACCAATAAAAGCCACATTGTAAAACTTTAGTGATCATCATTTTAGTACTAAAATGGCCTTCGCAAGTTTGTTCATAGTAGAATGAAAAGATGTTTTGAATTTAGCTCTCTAGGACGCATCGTCAGATAATTTGATCTGCACAATACTTGAATAGATAGGGATCATCTCAAAAGAAATTCTGCATTTCTAGAAAAAATTTGTCCTTGTCTTGCTTTATCGAATGCTCTATAAGTTGCCTTATAATAGGATAGTTAACTATATCATCATACTGTAGCAGTACTTTCACACTTATTAGTTGTTTATCTAGGAAGAATTCATTCATTGGTAATGATTTTGGAATTGTGTCAAAATTAAAGTGAGATAGATGATCTACCATCATATTTTCTATGCCTTTCTAATATTTGAACTCAAGGTTGAATTCCTACAAAAGTGATGCCCATCAAATTAGTGTGATCTTTCTTTGAAAAAGGATATTTAAAAGCAGCATGATCTGTAAACACAATTATTTTACATTCTATGATATAAGATTGAAAATTTTCTAATGTAAATAAAATTGCTAGCATTTTTTTTTTCAGTGGTTGAGTAATGTAGTTGTGTTTTATTCAATGTCATACTAGTGCAGTAAATGACACAGGGGATATAATCAACTTCTTGTCCTAATGCTGTTCTTATTGCATAATCAGATGCATCACACATGAGATCAAAAGGTAAGTTCCAGTTTAGGGGCTAAATAATGGGTGATAAGGTCAACAATTTCTTGAATTTTTCAAATTCCTTATGGCATGAATCATAAAAGACAAAAGGTACTTCCTTGGCAAGTAAATTGCATAAGAGTTAGAGATTTTGCAAAAATCTTTAATGAAACGTTTATAGAAACCAACATGCCCAAGGAAAGTTCTTACGTCTTTGACTGTTTTGAGTGGAGGAAGATTGGAAATGAGATCTACCTTGGCTTTGTCAACTTCAATACCTTTATTCAAAATGATGTGACCAAGGACAAAATTCTTTTCTATACACTCTACAGAACTAGTGTTACATGATGCAAATATTGGTCAAATGCATCACCAAAAATAAAAACGTCATTCATAAAAGCTTCAAGGAAACTTTCAATTATATTAGAAGAAATATTTAACATGTATCGTTGAAATATGGCTGTTGTATTGCATAATCCAAATAGCATTGTCTTATATGCGAAAGTGCTAAAAAGACAAGTGAAAATGATTTTCTCTTGGTTTATTGGTGCTATAAGAATTTAATTATATCTTGAGTAATCATTTAGAAAGCAATAAAATTCATTACTCGCTAATTTATCAAGCATTTGTTCGATAAATGGTAAAGGAAAATAGTATTTTTATAGGAAAAAAATTAATTTCTTATAATCAATGCGTATGTGCCACCTTTCTAGTGGGAATTAATTCATTGTTGATATTTAGTAACTACTGTGAGTCTTAAGTTTTTGGGACAACTTGTACCGGACTGACATATGAACTATAAAAAATGAGGTAAATGATACGTACATCTAATAGTTTAAGAGCTTCAGCTTTGACGAATTCCTTTATATTCGGATTTAGCCAACGTTGTATTTCGCTAATAGGTTTAGCATTTTCATCAATGTGAATGTAATACATGCAATCTACTAAATTTATACTTTTTATATCAGCTATGGTCCATCTTAATGCCTCTTTATGCTAACTTAAAATACCCAACGACTTACTCTTTGTCTTGTTACCAAAAGAAAATGAAATGATTATTGGCGAAGTGTTTTCATCTCCTAAGAATGCATACTCCAAAGTGTCGAATAATGGTTTGAGCTAGAGCTTTAGTTGTGATTTCGATGAGGGGCTAAGTTTCTTCCTCGATGGTGTCAATTGCTCTATTCTTGACTTCTATTTATTGGTATCCATAGATGGTGATGAATTGAGTAAGGCAATTGACCTTGTTAGTTGATCTATTAATATCAAAATTCAGACCAAAGTGAGTTAAACACGTTTTTAAAGGATCATCAATAAAGTTAAAAGGAAACATATAATAAACTAATTCTTCAATTAAATTAAAATCAACCATTCCTTTATCTTTATCCTGAGGTTGTTTTGGTAATGTTAAAGATACTCAATTCCATAGTCATGTTACGAAAGGACAATTGCATTTTTTTGGTCTTGTATTGAAATTGTGTGCATTGACAATTGCCAAGGAAGGTTGGCCTAGAATAGTGGGGATGTATTTCTTTGAATCTTGCAATGGTTGAGTGGCAATTATAATAAAATCAATAGAAAAAAAAGGCTTTTCTACGTAATAAACATGTTCTCCACAATACCGCGAGATATTTTTATGGATCGGTCTATAAGTTGCAATGCAACTGCAGTTGTGTGTAATTCTCTTAATCCAAGTTTCACAAACACTGAGTAAGGTAAAAGATTGACACTAACTCTTAAGTTCAACAAAGCATTCTCGATTATGTAGTTCCCTTTATTACATAAGATAGTAAGAGAGCTTGGATTTTTGTATTTTGGAGGAATTTTTTGTTAGAGTATGAAACTAATGTTCTTTGTTAAAAAGACCTTATTTTAAACATGAATATTTTTATTTTTAGTGTAAAGGTCTTAAAAAACTTGGTATAAGAGGCTATTTATTTCGTAGCATTAAGCAAAGGGATGTTTACACGTACCTGTTAAAAGATCTCCATGTGTCACATGTGGAATTTCCCTTATATACTTTAACTAACCTTTAAGGAAATAAGGCTTTTGGGATGTATTCTTAGGGGCTGCTTTCTTCTGTCTCCTTCAGTGATGATCCTCAAAGTCTAAAGGTATAACTTAAGTCATCTTTTTCATCGACATCTCCACATTGTTGTCGACTCTTTACCTTTTCGCAAGGTTATGATGGTTTTGACCTCTTCACTTTGTTGCAATGAACTAGTATTAACTTTATGTATTTCCTTAGGATTAGACATTGGCTAACTTGGAATTTTCCATTCTTAACTATTATTGCTAAGCTTTGAACTAAAGAGGCTAGTTGGTTTGAGATTGATTAGGCTTGTGAATTGAACATCTCATTTTGCAGCTTGTCAATGGTGTGATTTTGTTGTTTTATCGTAGAGTGAGTTAAACTTTTAAAATTCTGGAGTGTCTCTTCCCATGATTTGGTTATGAGTAATTCTGATTTTGATTATACTGTCGAAATTTGGTTGAAAAGCTTAATGAAATGGTTGTATTGGTGCAGTAAGAGTTGTTATTCTATTCTGTTGGAAACTTTAAGATCATGAAAAGTCGGGATGGTTTCTTTATTTAAGATTGCAAGTATTGGAGCAAGGGTTGTGGTTTAACTGCTTTCTCATTACATTAATGGAATTAACTTGATCTAGGTGTTAATTTTGGTCAAATTGATTGTAGGCATGTGGCTCTATTGATTTGGAAGCTATCAATGATATAGTTTGGTGATTTCTTTGACTTTTGATCTTGACTTGCCAACGTGGACTTCATATACTCCCTTAACGTTTTTATATTCCTGAGTGATATATTTCGCTGTTGGGAATTATCCGCTTGTCATTAAAAGAAATCCGAAATTACTGATGCGGTTTTAGCCATTAGCCCACCTTCACTTGTCGCCATTAGCCATTTTTACATATGTAGTGTTGTGCAAATTTTATTGAACTCGCAAGTGCACGAATCTATTGTAGAATAGATTAATGGTGACGAGTGTCGATCCCACGAGGAGGTGGATTTTAATTGCTTGTAGAATTAATTTTCTAAGTGGATGATTGGATTTATAATGACAATGAAGTAGGCAATATATTAATTTAAATTAAAGCTGTAGGAATAAACTATTAAAATAAAATACTTGGATCTCCGGATCTGTACTCAACATGCACCATCGGCTTAATATTCATTATTAGTACCAATTAAATCATGAAGGGGGAACTTCCACTCATCATGAACCACACTTTAATAGATATGGTGCTAAGGGCTTCCCGTGCCAAATAGTAATAACCTTGCTGGGAGGCGGTTATTCCAAGATATCCGCACAAGATTATTACTATCCTGTCTACTAAAAGTCAAAACAACCACATAAATTAAAGGGGAAGTAAAAGTAAATTTACCAAATTAAGCCCATGGAGCATGTTGAGACTTCACCTTCAACCCAAGCTTGAAAGGAAATTAGCCACTCATAATTTAACTAGGGGTAAAATGGGAATTTTATTAAAATACGTAGAAAATACAAGATGGAGATGGAATTACAGAAAATGGAGTCCAAAAATGGATTCAGGGGTGTCAAATTAGGGGGGAGCCCCTTTTTATAGATACACCGAGTAAATCATGGCCATCGATTAAAAACAATTTGGGCGCTTCGAGGATTGCGCCACGTGGCAATTTCCTATTGGATGGAACACATCATCAGGGCTGTTATTCTGTGTATATGCATGTACCGTACACACGTTTTTTCGATCCACTAATATTCTGCCACGTCACCGGTCAACATTTTTGCTCCAATAGGATCATGACACGTCATCAGTCAACGCCACATCATCATTCAATGCCACATAAGCGGTCAATGCCACATCATTCGTCCAATCAAATGCCGCCATGTCATCGTATAGTGCCACGTCATCATCGCAAAGGCCACGTCAAAGATATCTGATATGTGAACAAAGTCTGTGAAACGATGCGTATCGTGTCATGATCGTATATATCAACCGTCATCAGTATGTAACAAACGATCACAGTATATGTGAACATCACATTTTTCTTTTATGCTCCTCCTAAGGTTTTCGACTATCCCGAGTTCAAAAGTCTGTCCGTTTTTCCATCGATCTCTCGTTTATTTTGAAATGACCATGATATCCCCTAAAATACATAAAATACTTAATTAAAATAAAACATACATAATTAAATTACAAGGGAATTAAAGACATAAAAATAGGGATATTAGTGAGACTTGGAGTATAAAATGATGATTTTCTCCATTATAAATACACACTTTATAGTACTCAACACACCCCCCAACCAGCTTGTTGCTAGTCCCTAGCAATTTGAGCGAAAACAAAACTGAAACAAATATATTTTTTTTTTTTTACTGTGGTATTTATTTAATCAGACTAATGATAACAATCAAATAAAAGTATAAGCATTATCTACAGTCTAAAGAAATATCATTCCCACATCAACTCTCCACATGAATCAGTTTAGAAAACTTTGTCACAACTTTAGTAATCGAGTCACTTTTAAGAATGACATGCAAACCCCAAAATCTCACTGGTAGTAGTAATACGCTCACAAAGAAATTAAACCCAAAAATAATCACTCCAGTGAATGGTAATTTGAGTGAAAATAATAAAGAAGTAATATCACACACTCTCACCAAGGTGATAGAAATATGCCCTCAGCTTAGAAATAGTACGATTTTAATTCAAAAATGCTAATCAAACCAATACATTCATCATCCTTTTTTATTTTTTTATTTATTTTTTTTAGTATGCATTACCACATTTTTTCAACCCATATAACTAGTTTCCATTTCAGACTATAGTTCCCTAAAATCAAGAAGGACTTTTATTAGGATGTAACGTAGGCTAGGGATGTGGCTAACAAAGAAAGGATAATAGGAAAAACAAAATATATGTTTGACAAATAGAGAACTTTGGAGATTGTAAGGTGCTTTTCACTTGATTTTTTTTTATTTTTTATTTTTATTTTTTTTTTATTTGTAAACATTTTTTTTTCTTTTGATTCTTTTTCTCTTTTTTTTTTTAGCACCTTTTTTTTTATGCAAAATTATCTTTATTTTCAAACATAAATGGGTGGTGAGAAATACAAAATATAAGGTGATACTCCACATTGGAGTGGGACAAGATAATAGGTTGCCAAAGAAAAAGTCTTTATTTTTACTTTATTATTATTATTATTATTTTTTTTTTTTTTAAGGCTCAAAGGGGTTAACTATGGATACATATTAATAGGGTTGGCTAGAAAGGCTCAAACGGACCAAAAATGGCCTTTCTGTCATCTTTTAAGGTTCTAAATAATCTTCCATATCTACTAGTTAAATAGATCTTCAGATGTGGCAACATACATTTTTTTTTTTTTTAGAGATAATGTATAAAGCAATAAACTGCTAAGCTGAATGAAGAATGGGCAAAAAGGGTTACTCTCCAAGAAAAATGACAGGCTCAAAAACTCACTTGGAAATTCTTATGACATGTGCATTCTTTCAAGCAACTTATATTTGTCTCCAACATCAACATGTAGAGTAACAAACATGGTGTAACATAACTAAAGACCAAAGATAATACAAATACTAAAATTTGAAAGTTATCATGTCATCTAATTATGAAAAGATCACACAAAATGCCTTTTTTTTTTTTTTTAATAAGAAGATGCGTTTAAGTCAGTCACCGCACTCCATATTCACCATCTTCGACTCAAAAATTTAACCACGCTTAGTTTCTAAAACAAAAATTAGTAAAAACTACACTAAGATTGAGAGATTCCACAATTGTCAACTATTCCCTCCCCCAACCTCGAACGGAACATTGTCCTCAATGTTTGAAGGAAAATAGGGTTTAAGACATCACCGAGTCTTTGTATCACGAAGAAAATATTTACAAGCGGAGAGTTAAATCTAATTTGCACTTATTATTACAATTTCTCAAGTACTATCATTAGTTGGCCATTCCAAAGACAAGGGTCTTGGGATCCGCTCAGTCTACTATAAGCTTGTAACATCAATTAACTCGTTAGCGATGATGAGCACAAATAAAGATTTTTTTTCATTTGTGAAAGGGATGAAATGATTTTTTATTGCATGGTTAAGAAATGCGATGAAACCATCATAAAAGTTATTGACATTTAACAAACCGATGGGTTTCTGATGACTGTTCAGATGGGCCCAAGATGCTAATGTGATTAGTGCCTCTAGAGTTGCAAGATCTCAGGCCAACGGTTTGAGGCTTCTTGGGAGGATGCCTAACACTTGGCTCCTCCTCGAGATAAACGAACTTTTCCGAGGCTAGTTTTGATAACCCTCGGTCACCTCCTCCATAAATCGATGCAAATTTCTTTCTCACATGTTGACCAAGATCGATGGTCGCCTCAACGAACTCTTTATGTTTGCCATAGTTAAATCCAGAGAGCACACAAATGTTCTTGAATTGTTTATTGGGAGTAGCTGCCACTGGTATGCTTCTCAAAAACAATTTGTGAGTCTAAAAGAAAATGATCATATATCAAGGATCTTGGTGACAATGATTTACAGCTGTATATGAGGTAGCATGTCTATGTCAATTAACGCGTAAAGCACATGGCTCGAGAGTCAAAAAGGAAATAGTAAAAGAAAAAGCACTCAATTATTAAAGACAATAATGCAATTGATAAAACAATAGTGAAATAAAACAACAGTAAAATAAAACAACAGTAAAAGGATATTTACAGGTAGTTGTGATTGTGGCTCACATCTTCCTCTGGTTTTACGACCAGAAACGGCTTGAATGCCGTCTATGGGTTGAGGATAGGCTTCCCATCCAGTTTTCTTATAAACTGGCAAACATGGTCGTTTATAGTCAGATTCCCAAGACTATATCGTGCATGCTCTTTTTGAAATAATGGCCATAACTGGAGAATTGCTCTTTGTACGTATCTACTGGGATGCGTTTTAAGAGACAAAAGGATATCATCCAATGACTCTTTATTCAAGCCATCCCTAATGAATTGAATCTTATCTTCCCTGTTATCAGACATCATTCCGAAAGAACAAGGATTTTTATCGCATTTCATCCTGGCACACTTATGACAATTAACATGAAGTTTTTCAGCTCTTCGTTTTCTCGAGTAATTTCCTTTACCACAACCAAGCATGTATGCAATAAATTTAGGAGGTAACTCACCTGCCAAACGTACCTTGGCCTCGATTAACCAACGGATGTCAGCAGGGACATTATTTCTCATAAGCAATCGCATGCGTTCGGACCGAGCTTTATAGATCGTAAGGAGGGCATTTTGAGGAAGTGAAGGAAATCGCTTGTGAAGCTTTGCTAGAATCGCGTTTCTGTCCATACCTTCTTCTCAGAATATTAGTTATTATGGGAAACTAAAGTAACCGACTTTGATTGTCACGGAGTACCGTTATTCGCCACTTAACCGGGGTAACAAAACTAGAGAACACACAAAAAGAAAAGAAAAGAAAAGAAAAAAAATAATAATCTCACAATTGTCCTCTTATTGAGTTTTCCTCAAGTTCGATTTGGGTTTCGTTGATACCTCCCTCAATTTCTTTGAGTTGTCTTTCTAGATCTTCAACGTGGGATACCAACTCTGGAGGTTGTAGCTTCCAAATACGATCGTTTTACAAAATCGTATCCGCTTCTCAGATGAGATTGTACACGTTGAAGTTGTCTGAGAATGTTCAAGAGGAACTGTCTAGTTGAGGAACACATAATTAGAAGTGATAAAAGAAAACTGAATGATTAAATAAACACACTTTCACAAACATTTAAATCACCGAAAAGAAGAAATAAATAAGAAAAATTCTTAATTTAAATTTGGTGGGTCACTCAAATCTATTTCGGTGCCTTTTTTTCACGTGGTTGGTACTCTAGATATGGCTTCAATCTTTGACCATTAACTTTAAAAATTACACCGTTCTTTGGATCCTTAATTTTAACTGCTCCATATGAAAAAACAGTGTGGACTATAAAGGGACGATCCATCGATAAGCGTAACTTACACTGGAATAAAGCGCGAGAATTGAATAAAAGTACTTTCTGACCTGGTGTGAAAGATTTTCTCATAATTTGCTCGTCATGAAAGACTTTCATTCGCTGTTTGTAAATCTTGGCATTTTTGTATACATCATTACAACTTTCTTCAAGTTCTACCAGTTGTGATTTTCTTTCTAAGTTAGCTTGCTGCATGTCAAAGTTGAATTTCTTGCTGGCCCAGTATGCATAATGCTCAAGTTTTGGTGGTGATTGTGATGATGGACTCAGTTTCTTCTCTGATGGTACTAGTTGTTCCACTCTTGACTTCCATTTGTTAATGTCCATGGATGGTGCTGAATCGAGTAAGGCGTTAACTTCATCTATTGATCTGTCAATATCAAAATTCAAACCAAAGTGAGTTAAACATGTTTGTAAAGGGTCATCACTAAGATTTGAAAGAAAAGTATTATCAACTAATTCTTCGATTAAATCCACATCAACAATTTCATCATCTGCATTGGGAGGTTGTTTGGCGATGTTGAAGATATTTAGCTCCATTGTCATATTGCCAAAGGACAACTGCATATTTCCAGTCCTGCATTGAATGTGAGCATCGGCAGTTGCTAAGAAAGGTTGTCCTAAGATAATGGGGATCTGCTTCCTTGAATCCTGGACTGGTTGAGTGTCAATTACAATGAAATCAACAGGAAAATAAAACTTATCTACCTGTATAAGCACGTCCTCCACAATACCACGTGGTTTTTCATGGATCGATCTGTAAGCCAGAATACACCACCTGGTTGGGTGTAATTCTCCTACCCAAGTTTCATAAATACTGAGTAAGGCAACAGATTTACACTAGCTCCTAAGTCCAACAAAGCATTCTCAATTGTGTGGTTCCCTATACTACATGATATAGTGGGGGAGCCTGGATCTTTGTATTTTAGAGGAAGTTTGTGTTGGAGTATAGAACTCACATTTTCTGTTAAAAAGGCCTTCTTTTGAACATGAATGTTTCTCTTTTTAGTACAAAGGTCTTTAAGAAACTTGGCATAAGATGGCACTTGTTTTATAGCATCAAGTAAAGGGATGTTAACACTTACCGTTTAAAGATTTCAAAAATCTCACTTGTAGATTTTTCCTTCTTTGCTTTAACTAACCTCCTGGAAATGGAGCTTTTGGAACGTATTCTTGTGGGTTGGTTTCTTCTTTCTCCTCCTCGAGGATGAATCTTCTTCATTTACCTAAGTACAATTTGAGTTGTTTTAGACCAAGCATCTCCACTTTGTTGTCGACTTCTTTTCCTTTTCGCAAGGTCATGACGGCTTTGACCTCTCCATGTTGCTGAGGTGAACTGGTACTTACTTCATGCACTCCTTTAGGATTAGGCATTGGTTGACTTGGGAATTTACCTTTCTCAACTGTCATTGCCAAAGTCTGAACTGATGAAGCAAGTTGTCCCACCATTTTTTCAAGGTTTGAAATTGATTGGGTTTGTGAGTTGAAACCCGCTCTCATCTCATTTCGTATTTCATCATTGGTGCGGTTTTGTTGCTCGATTTTGGAGTGAATAAGATTCTTGAAATTAAAATGCATCCTCCCATGGTCTAGCCGAAATGGTTTGGGTTCGATTATATGGTCTAAATGGTGGTTGAGAGGCTTGAGGATTTTGAGGAATTGGTTGCATTGGTGGAGTTGGAGCTGAACTGGCCGTCCATTTCTGTTGGAATCCTTGAGACCATGAAAAATTGGGGTGGTCTCTCCATCCAGGGATTATATGTGTTGGAGTAAGGGTTGTAGTTTGATGGCTTTCTCATTACACCTATGGCATTGGCTTGATCTCGAGTATGAGTCCTGGTCATGTGGTTCCGTTAATTTAAAAGTTAACGATCTTTATTTGTCGGGAAAGACCTTCAACTATATCTTTGACTTCTTTAATTTCCAAACTTGACTCGCCAATGTGAACCTCATTCACTCCCTTAACTCTTCTAGTACTCCTGAGTGAACGACTCCGTTGTTGGGAATTATCCGCTTGTCGCTGGAAGAAATCCCAAATCTCTGATGCACTTTTTGACATTAGCTCTCCTCCACTTGTTGCCATTAGCCATTCTTGCACATTCGGCAATAATCCCTCCAAAAAGTATTGGCATTGGTGCCATTTTTCATACCCATGATGTGGACACTTTAGGAGTAGCCCATTGAATCGCTCCCATGCTTCAAAAAATTGCTCATCTTCTCTTTGGGTAAGCTCTGAAATTTCCCTGCTAATAACATTGGTTTTATGTACTGGGAAATATTTATTCAAAAATTTTGTTACCATTTGTTCCCCTGATGTAATGCTATTAGCAGGCAATGCATTGAACCATGAACGAGCTCTATCCTTTAAAGAAAATGGAAATAATCTAAGCTTAACATCATCATCTGAAGAATTCTCATATTTAAAAGTTTGACAAATAGCATGGAAATCATTCAGATGATTATATGGATCTTCATTTTCTAGGCTATAGAATGTTGGGAGACAATTTAGCACACTAGGTTTTAATTCAAAACTCCTAGCAGCTACATTTGGGTATCTTATGCATGATGTACTCAAGTTAGCTAAGGGACTGAAGTAGTCCTTAAATGGCCTCTCTTGTGGTGCTGGTTGCAAATCCATTTCAAATTTATTTTTAATTGTAACGTGCTTGTGTGTGCGAAGTATTTTTTCTAATTCAAAATCTATAGGCTCAAGATTAGGTAATTTTGACCTACGACCATGCATGCAAATGAAAAAAAAATGATAACAAAATTAATAAAGATAAATAAGAGGGAGAAATTACAATACTAACCTTATCACGCTGTTACAATTTGTTATGAAAACAACTCAAGTGCTATATATAGAAAAGAAAATATGTGAAAAAAATTAAAATAAATTAAGAGGCGGTTGAACCTGCCGATTTCACAAAATAAAAAAAAATAACATGAAAATTAAATTACAGAAATTTAAAGAAGAGAAGAAAAGAAAAGAAAGTAATACCTACTTCAAAATGTAAATTCACTTTTTTTTTTCTTTTTTTTTTATAATAATAATAAAAAAACATTACAAGGAAACAAATAAAATAAATAAATAAAGAAGAAAAAAAAAATTCTACAAATTAAAATACTTACCTCCCCGGCAACGGCGCCAAAAACTTGTTGTGCAAATTTTATTGAATTCGCAAGTGCACGAATCTATTGTAGAATAGATTAATGGTGACGAGTGTCGATCTCACGAGGAGGTAGATTTTAATTGCTTGTAGAATTAATTTTCTAAGTGGATGATTGGATTTATAATGACAATGAAGTAGGCAATATATTAATTTAAATTAAAGCTGTAGGAATAAACTATTAAAATAAAATACTTGGATCTCTGGATCTGTACTCAACATGCACCATCGGCTTAATATTCATTATTAGTACCAATTAAATCATGAAGGGGGAACTTCCACTCATCATGAACCACACTTTAATAGATATGGTGCTAAGGGCTTCCCGTGCCAAATAGTAATAACCTTGCCTAGGGAGGTGGTTATTTCAAATAGATATCCGGACAAGATTATTACTATCCTGTCTCACGAAAGTCAAAACAACCACATAAATTAAAGGGGAAGGAAAAGTAAATTTACCAAATTAAGCCCATGGAGCATGTTGAGACTTCACCTTCAACCCAAGCTTGAAAGGAAATTAGCCACTCATAATTTAACTAGGGGTAAAATGAGAATTTTATTAAAATACGTAGAAAATACAAGATGGAGATGGAATTACAGAAAATGGAGTCCAAAAATGGATTCAGGGGTGTCAAATTAGGGGGGGGAGCCCCCTTTTTATACACCTGTTTGAGAAAATCATGGCCATCGGATTAAAACAATTTGGACGCTCAGGATTGCGCCACGTGGCAAGTTCCTATTGGATGGAACACATCATCAGGGCTGTTATTTTGTGTATATGCATGTACCGTACACACGTTTTTTCTATCCACTAATATTTTGCCACGTCACCGGTCAACATTTTTGCTCCAATAGGATCATGACACGTCATCAGTCAACGCCACATCATCATTCAATGCCACATAAGCGGTCAATGCCACATCATTCGTCCAATCAAATGCCGCCATGTCATCGTATAGTGCCACGTCATCAAATGCAGTGCCACACGTCGGCAGATACGATATATGTGAACGTCATAGTGAACGATCGCGTGTCTGATCAGTATATATCAACCGTACCGTATGTATGAACAGTACCGTATATGTGAACAATACCATTTTTCTTTTTATGCTCCTCCTAAGGTTTTCGACTATCCTGAGTTCAAAAGTGCTGTCCGTTTTTCCATCTGATCTCTCGTTTATTGTGAAATGACCATGATATCCCCTAAAATACATAAAATACTTAATTAAAATAAAACATACATAATTAAATTACAAGGGACTTAAAGACATAAAAATAGGGATGTTAGTGAGACTTGGAGTATAAAATGATGATTTTCTCCATTATAAATACACACTTTCTAGTACTCAGCATGTAGCATTAGTCGTTCCAAGAAGTATTGACATTAGTGCCATTTCTTGTAGCCATGATGTGGACACTTTTAGAGTAGCCTGTTGAATTGCACCCATGCTTTGAAAAATTGCTTATCTTCTCTCCGCGTAAACTTTATGATTTCCTTGCAAATAGCATTGGTTACCATTTGTTTCCATGTTGTGATACTATTACTAGACAATGTATTGAACCAAGAATGAGCTCTATCCTTTAGAGAAAAAGGGAGATAATCTAAGCTTAACATTTTAATCTGAAAAATTTTCATATTTACAAGTTTGGCAAACAACATCAAAATTATTTAGATGATTGTACGAGTCATTGTTTCTAAGCCATAGAATGATGGGAAATAATTGAGCAGTCTAGGTTTTAACTCAAAATTCCTAGTAGTTATATTTGGGTATCATATGCATGATGTGCTCAAATTAGTTAAAGGACTAAAGTAGTCCTTGAATGCCTCTCTTGTGTGCTTCTTGTTGTTGTTCCAAATTCATTTCAATTTTATCCTTAATTTTAACCTTTGATGCAATGTGTCTATGTATGCAAAGTGACTTTTCTAGTTTAAGCTTTACAGATTCTAGATCATATGATTGTGACCTTCGATCGTGCATGGAAAAAAATTAAAAAAAGACTAATGAAAATAAAGAGAGAGACGAAGTTATAATATTGATCTTATCAGGCTATTACACACTTACTGTGGAAACAGATTTAAAACCTGCACACAAAGTTATTTACACAATATTTAAAAAGAAAATTAATTATACAAATTAAAACGAATTACATCTCTAACAACGACACCAAAAACTTATTGTACGAATTTTATTGTACTTGTAAGTGCACGAACATGTTGTAGCACAGATTAATAATGACGAATATCGATCCTACAAAGAGGTAAATTTAATTATTTGTAAAGTTAATTTTCCAAGTTTATATATAAATTGGTCGGATGTGATTTC
Organism: Luvunga scandens; assembly: GCA_030449905.1. Taxonomy (NCBI): domain Eukaryota; kingdom Viridiplantae; phylum Streptophyta; class Magnoliopsida; order Sapindales; family Rutaceae; genus Luvunga; species Luvunga scandens. Next base: position 20,608 of record JASUUG010000329.1, on the reverse strand, counting down.
TTAGTAGTACTGAGATTTAAATTAAAAAGGTTGTGAGAATAAACTAAAGATTAAACAATTCAAATGAAACACTTGGGCCTATGGATTTACACTCAAGATTTCACCATACGCTTAATATTCCTTTTTAATTCCAATTAATTTGTGAGGGGTGTATTTCCATTTCTCATAGTATTCATTATGGTAAATATGGTATTAAGCACTCATTGTGCTAGGGAAAATAATCTTCTACTAAATGTGGTGTCAAGTAAACATTGTGCCAGGTGATTATAATCCAACTATTGACAGTGTGGCAAGATCATCTACTAAATAACTTAGATACATATTCTCTCGACACTAAGTGAAGATGAACCACTAATATTAAAGTAGAGTTTTTTGCTAATAAATATAATGTAAAGTGCTCATCGTGTTAAACAATAATAATCTTACATTAGGGAGCTAATTTACCGTAAAAAATCTAGATAAGATTATTATTCTGTCAATGATGAGGCAAAATAAATCCCACATAAATCAGAGAGAGTTAATAAACTTACCAAATTAAGCTCTTGGGCCATGTTGAGGCTTTATCTTCCACTCAAACTTGAAACTAAATTAGCCACTTATATTGAATTAGGGGTAAAATGATAATATTATATTAAAATATGTAAAAAATACAAAATGAAGAGAGAATTACATAAAATGGAGCTCAAATTTAGATTTAAAGTTGTTGAATTAAGGGGGGCAGAATCCTTTATTTATAGTTACACCAAGTAAATCAAAGCCATTGGATAAAGTCAACTTAGACACTAAGGATTGTACCACGTGGCAAGCTTTGATTGGATGGAAGACATTACAAGGCTATGATTCAGTGAATTGCATGTAGTATACGTGCATTTTTTGGTTCAATAATATGAAGCCACATTATCAGTCAACATAAATGTCAACTAGCATTAATTTTGTGGATTGCATGTATCGTAAGCTCATTTCAGTTCAGTAGGATGTTGCCATGTCATCAATCAACACAATAGGATGCTGTCAGTTTATCGGTCAACACCATGTCAACTAGGCCCCATTAAAATCTTAAAATTATGATTTTTCTCTTTATTATTGTTCCTAAGGTTTTTAGATATTTTGAGCTAAATTCTTTTTTTGTTATTCGATTTCTTATTAATCGTGAAATGACTAAATTACTCTTGAAATACATAAAATACTCAAATTATGATAAAACAGACACAATCAAAGTTTAAATTATTTAAATATATAAAAGTACAAATATTAGTGAGTCGTGGAGTACAAAATGATGATTCTATCCTTTATAAATATACATTATTCAGCACTCAAGATAAACATATTGATTTTCTTGTGATCACCGACGAGCATTATAAGAACATTCTCTTGTAAAACAACCAACAAGTACAAAGGATGCCAACCTTTCTATCCAACCACCAAAGGTTTTCCTCAATCTTATAATAGCTTATAAACTAAGAAAGAGAGAAAGTTAAGTTTCTTTAGAAAGAAGATATGCTGCCATTACTTTTGAATGCAAATTTTTCATAATTACCTTGTTTATAAATTCTTTGAAAACAACAAAAATAGATCCTACTAGAGCACCAAGGTCCCTTTATAGGCTTTCTTGGTTTGGAAAAAAAAAAAACTAGGATGATTAAAAAAAGTGCAATTATTATATTAATCATATGAGTTTGTCATTTGAAATATTAGGCGTAGAATGATCATACCTAGGGTTGGCAAAATTTCGAGCCGGGTACGAGTATTGCAATACTCGGACCCGGCCTGGGTGCCAATTTTTTTTGTCCGGGCCGGGTATTTTAAGCTAGGCACCGGACCGGATTTTAATCTGGGTACCCGGATTTTGTATTTTTTAATATTATAATACATATTTTTTTGTAATTTTAAATTTATTTTAATGAAATTTGACATGAAATTATAAACTTTAATTGTTTAAAAATTTATATTTGTGTAATAAATGAGTCAAATAAATATAAATATTTAAAATAAAATATATTTTACAATATTTTTTTAATAAAATCTAGTTTCTGGACTGGGTCCTAGGTTTATCAAGTAATGCCCATGCCTGGCCCGCCTTCACACCCAGATCGGGTATTACCCGGCCCAAATCACCCTGGTCCGGGCTGAACGGGTTTTTTTGCCACCCTTAAGCATACCAAAGCAAAAATCAACAGCTAATAAAAGCCTGAGAGCCAAAAAAAAAAAAAAACTCACATTGTCTTATACACATGAAAAGTACAAGGCAACAAATACAGAGTCCTACTAGATAAGAAAATTAAAATAAATTTCCGTGTTCATCATAGAATGTCATGTCATTCTCTTGTACGAAATGAATACTTTTTTTTTTCAAAAAAATAACTCACAAGTATTGCTTGAAAATGCGAGCTCCATCAATGTCAAGCTTTAAACCGTACTTCTTTGTAATCTCTTCATCTCTTTCAGTATAGTTTACAGAAAGACTTCTATGCCACTACAACAGCATTTGAGTACCAAGATATCTATACCACTACAACTGCATTTGAGTACTACTTACAAGAATTATGAATAGAAAATGAAAATTATTGATTAAATAAATTGTAAAGAGCAATGAATATTGTAAGTGCATGATATAGAGAAGTATATTCTTATTCTAATATTGTTCCATTTCTTAGTGGATCTCTTAGGTGTAAATACGGAATAACCAACTAATATTATATGAACATCCAACAAATGCTAATCTACTAAAATCTTTATTTCAAATTCATCCTGTAGAAGAAATCAAAGCCTAAAGAATTTGTTTTTGACATGAGTTGGAAAATACTAATGAGAGCAATTAATAGTTACAGAAAATTTCGATAATGTAATTAATTTAAAAAATTAGAGTGATGTAAGAAAATAAAACTAAGGATAGAATTGATGACATATAAATAAAATATTTTTTTGTGGTGTGACTTGTCCCAAAATTCTTTTAAACTAGTCCAAAGAAATATTATATTTACTCTTTAACAATAATTTTTTGTGTGATTAATTTAACATGGATGAAATAAAATACTAAGCATATATTAAAAACTAGTTTAGTGGTACAAACAACCAAACCATCAATCTTACATCATTGACATCATCAGCCATGTCACTAGAATATGGGCTCACTAATTCGTCGCCTCATGGCCACATCACCTGAAAAGTCCCACCTCATGAGACATCAATAGCCAAGCCATCAATCTTCCACATCAGCACCACCATATCATCATGACATCCGTACCACTAGCTTAATCGGCCTATTTCATAGAACAAACACGTTATTTTCCTTGCAATTTCCACAATTGAAGCCAAGTTGTAGATGCCAACTTGAGAACATACTCTTATTTCAATATTTTTGTAAACAAATTGATCAAGTAAACTTCAACTATTATAAAATTGCTAAAGAGCCTAACCATCACATTTGATGCTAAAGAATGAAGAATAAGTTGCTATGCCAACAAAAATCAAGCTCATTGCCACCAAATGTGCAACTAAGTCAAGTTGTCGTTTTAGATGTTTTTCTTTTTTGTATTTTTCCTCTTTCAAACTTTTATATATAGAGGGGTTTGTTCATTTGATGGAAAGGGGTAGAGATTAGAGAATTAAGAGTGAGAAATTAGAGAGAGAAATAATAATAATAGGTCATTTTTGTAAGTTTTCTGTTGTTATTTATTTAATTATGAACTAATTTTCTTTCACTAAAGTTAGGATAAAGTCCTTTTAATAAAATAAATTTAATTTTTTTTATTAATCCCTCATTTATGCTTTTAATGCTTACAATTGTGGCCTTACATGATTTATAAAAATGAAACTCTTTTTACCATTAATATCATGCATTCTTGGTAATTAGGAACAATTTTTAATAAATATAAAGTTCGTTAAGTAATTTTTAATTATTAAATCTTTGATTTTTTGACTTTCAAAATGGACACATAGAATGCTTAGTGTTAATATTTTTGAACTGAATGGATTTATTTCTAGATTGTTACTCTAATTTAGGGCTTTAATAGATAAATAATTGGGATTTATAAAGTTAAAAGTGATTGATTCTAAAACCTTTGTATTTTATCACTTCTAAATTTTTACCTCACTTTTATTTGCCTTCATGTTAAGTTTAATATAATTTTCATCTTCAAATAATTTTGGTTAACTAGGTTAGAATTAAATTAATATAGGTTTAATTTAGATTTTCCACTTTTAATATGCAACCCTTATAGGGTCAACCTCATTCTACACAAATTTGTACTTCAATAGATTTGTGCACTTAGGGAGTAAATTTTAAAACTAAGTTTCTTTTCAAAGAATAATAAGTTTTTGGTGCTATTGTCAGGAATTGCAAAGGATAACTAATTAGATCTAGGTTTATTGAATCTTCCACTAGTTGTAATTTAGTCTCTTTATTTGCAAAAAGGAAAAAACGTCTTCATTTTTTTTTCTATTTTACTATTATTATTTTTAATTTTAATCACTACTAGAAAATGGTCTTTATTAGCATTAGCATAGTGATAGTAATGACTTTTATTGACACATGTTAATTGTGTCAATAATCTGGTAGTCAGAAAAATTGCAACACTTATTTGTAGTGTCATGAATATGGTGTCAATGATTAGTAATACTACAATATTACTACATTTATATTACTATGGTGTTATAAATTACTAATAATTATTGCGTGTCAAGAGTTTGTTTCACTATAGTATCACGAATATTATGACACTCTAGTGATAGTGTTTATTAACAATTATTACATGTCAATAGTTTGTTTTACACCATGAATATGACATGATAGAATGAAGAGATAGTGATATATTAGTGTTAGTAATTAATACTACCATAATATCACTAGTATTATCACATAATAGGGTTAGTACATTCTGATGCATTTTTTTAGTGTTAGTGACTATATTAATTAAATTTGTGTTTTGGCATTTCTATTGTTAGCCTACTATTTTCATTATTCTTTTAGTTTTGCCAATCAAATGTTGTCATTCAAAGAAAGTATTAAAATTAAACTGAACAAAACTGAAAATTAAATATAACATTCTCAATAAAATTTAAATAAGCATCAAATGAAGCACTAATAGAAAATATTTGAAATATAGTTTGAAAATTTTCAAGTATAGTTTGAAAACAACATAATGATATATTGAATTTGATAGTTTATAGGAATCAATCAATTATCCTCAATATATCTACTTTTTAACCTTTGTCTTTCCTTTCACCTTTCCCACCTATAAATGTAATATATAGAACCAATTAGCTAGCATACTACAAAAATTAATTCTTGGATATTTTCAAGTAGAAATATACTTTTAATTTACCTGATTACTATATGTTACAATTAACTTTGCAATATAAATGGCCCACTCATTGCAAAGTTGTTAAAGATTGTCCATAATATACTCATCACAACCCTTGAACTTAAAAAATAAATCAACAAAATATATACATACATTTTTGAATCTGCTCTAAAATAAAACAACAAAATATATACATATGTGGAAGAAGCTATTCTGATTAACATAAAAAATCAACAGAGTAAACAAGCTAATCATTTATAATAATTATTTTCGTTCACCTAGTATTACTTTAGAAGCATAACAAAACACACAAAAAATTAGCATCAATTTTGCCAAACAACATCTTGAATGCATTCAACAAAATATTGATCAATTACGTTGAACTAATGAATCTACCTATTACATTTCAAACTATAGTAGAATAAGATCTAGATATAGTGATGTAGCTTTCACTTGTAATACATATGCCAGGTAAAGTGCATGTGATTGTCCTAAACTTATAAAGTACTTCCTCTCATCCTTAGCTACTACATATACAGATACTGCAAATTCTAAGCATTAAGTAGCAAACAATTCACCCATTAAACATCTTCGTAATTCATATAATTGACAAGTAGTTTTTCATAAACAGTGGCAATTAATTGAATAACACTATTGTTAAGCAAATTCAACCCATATGCATTCAACAAAATGTTAAAAAATTTGTAGAAAAACTTACATTGTTTTCAAGAATGTACAAATTTGAGCAATATATTGCGCGTACTTCATCACATAATAACACATTTAGAAATTTCAGGTTGTTTGGACACTAAAAAAAAAAATTTTGGACACAAAAAAAAATAGTTTTTAATAAACTAATGAAAGTAACAATGGATGTTAAAATATTGTTTTGTTAATACCTTGACAAAGGCCTATTTCATAGCCTTGTTTCTATTAGTCTTCAATTGATGTATTTTTGTCCCATTATAAGTAATAAATAACAGATGTCAGCAAATTTCCATAAGATAAAAAAAGAAAAAAATAAGTAAACTAATCAAACTTATTCACCATCTGCCTTAACTTATCATCAGGATTATCACTTAATGGACCAAGATGCTCCTCACCATATCTATTGCTACTAGCACCTAATGGTCACTAAACAAACAATTAAAAAATTAACAAATGGATTAAAAGATAAATTAAATCATTCATGCAAACAAAGGATATGGACAAAAAATAGAAAACTATACCTTAGGTTATATGGGATTACAATGATCGAGACTATTTGTATTTTGTCCAAAAGGGCTAAAATATAGGAATATCTAATTGGGTAGCTTGCTTGAGTTGAATGTAATTTAGTTATACATCCAAATTGAATTGGACTGACATCACCATCATTATCTATCTTCTCATACAAGTGTCTACGAAAAAAAGATACTTGTATCGCATATAAATATAATGGATAAATTAACACAACTCTAAAATTAGAAACATAATAAAAAAAATTAAGTTTTTTCTTACTTGATCCATACTTTAATAACAGAAATTGAAAGCTTCGTAAACTTAACGACTTTATTGCAAATTTGTTAGTCTAATCTGCTTTCGCAATAGACACCAAAGGTTTTTAGACCATGTGCAATCATAATTGACCGTGGTAGGGAGCTCTCAATCATCAGAGAAAATATGTCCATTTGTGCACTCTTGTTCTCCTTTTTGCTTTCACAACTTTGTGAGTATTCTTTCTTATAACAAGTTTTCTTGCTGTCACTTGTTTCATAACAATAGATTCCTTTGATTTTCTTTCTCTTCATATAGATATACCACACCATTTGTAAAAGACTTTAGACTATCAACTTTTATGATTGAGATGCTATCCCTTTTAAACGTGGAGTCAATCTTAAAGATGAGTTTTGAAGTTCTTTATAATGTACCTAGGGTAGATTCTGTGCAAGAGGTGGCAAAAAAAGTGTGTTGATGTCAGATTTTGGACAAATTGTGGGCTCATTGGTTACAAAATTAGAGTAAGTTCAGGGTTGTAAAATTAGAGTATGTTAACACTGCAAAAACCTTTGGAGTTAAAAAAAGTTGGAATTGCCAACTTCAGTGTTGTTGCAATTATTTATCATTGAATTTATTTGATCTAACTGAGCTTTCATAAATTTAAAACTCTCCTGGTACATTGTTCATTCTCATGCCAACTCAATAAGATCAAGAATATTAAAGTACATTAATGGGGTGATGAACTGACCAAATCTTTAAACTCAACTTTCCTTAGGCTTTTTTTAAAGGGCTTCACCTAAGATATGATTTGGTCCTTGGGATTAGAATGTTCCTTGCTCAACCTAGCTTTTTAGCTCACATTAAAAATGAATACAAAAAGATCGATCAAAATTTAAATTAAAAAAAAAGTTACATGATGACAGCTAAAACATACATTTTATTGCCAGCATTTATCAAAAGAAACAAATCAACCTAATTGGTTAATTCAGATGCGTTTGGATTATTATTTAATAACATTCATCTATAACAAACAAAAAACCAGAATTAATCATAAGCCTTTAATAAAACAAACTTGATCTATGTGAGTAATATGTCATAGTTAGTGATTGTGAAATCACTAATTAAATCGATAGCTTTTTATTTATAATTAATTTTGTTGAACTACTGAAATATAGGAACATAACTTATAAGCATGCAATGGATAATAACAATCTTTTTTTTTCACTTTTTTTTATTAATGAACACACATTAATAAGTCTCGAACTTAAGGCTTAAATCTTAGTAAGGCCGCTCATTGTCATTGCAACTAGATCTTATGAAATTTGTTAAAAGCACTGTACCAATTACATTTTGATTAGTAAATGCAAAGTAGTGGATAAACATGTGAATTACTAATGAACGTCTCTAGGAACACAATTTAAATGAAATGAAAATGAGATATCTGTTCAACATGATTTATGTGATAAAAAGTAATACAACTTCATCTTATATAATTGAATTATAAAATAATACAGCCAGTTTTTAGTTTTAGGCAATTTGCATGTTTGATTTTCTTAAATGTGTAGTAATAGTAGAAACATACTATTTGTTTAGCCACTTGCTGCACTTCAGGGGTGTAAATTCCATGTTTTTTGTTGGTTAGCCATTAACCACAATTCACTATAATCAATATCTTGCTCAAAAAATCCAAGTTCCAACTGCCATAAAAATTCAATAAAAGGTAAAATGATAAGTTGATAACTGCTCAATCACCTTATTATTTGTATTAAAATAAGTTTTTCATATAGTGGTTATTGTACTTACGTTTTTATGAAATAGCCCAGCATATATGTGTTGCCCAAATGATGATTGTACACATTCTTCGCTCTTTTATCCTTGACTACTTTACTTTTTTTCTGCAAAAAGTACATATTGATTAAAATGGTTACAAGTACTCAATAAATTTTAAACATATTTGAAAGTCTTCGGACAAAACCATATCAACAAAGCTTTTCTAGTCTTTTTTTCTAATGCCCTCATACTCAAGAGGAGACTTTTTCAGTGAATTCAAGTTGTTTGCCATAGGCAGAATTGGTTCATTGACTAACATTTAAAGCCTTTTAATGAACTACCATTCATTTGAACACTTGGGTTTTAGCCTTAAGACTCAACTTGAACCTTTCCTAAAATGAGTCCATAACGTCATTTTGATGTCAAGTGGCACTTTTCTTCAATCATCATATATGATTGGAACTCTTTTTTGTACAATCACCCTGATGTAATTCCTCAAATTGTTTCTCTTCTTTCCAATTAGAACTCCATAAAAATTGTACATGACCCCAATCTTGTCACTAACTCCTTTATGGAAGTCTTTCTTCTTTGTAAGGTTTCATGTTGGTCTTCTTTCGAGATCCGGATCATATGTCGACTTATTATTTTCTGCCATGTCTCTCACAAACTTGCAAATGCGTAAAGTTAATAAGTGCATCAGATGTCAATATAATATCCCAACAAAATAATAAAATAATAAAAATAGATTAGTTGCTTAATTATGTAAAATAATGCAAACAAGTTACAATAGTTGAATTATTCATTTTCTGCCTTAATATTTACATGAAATGCATCACCATATTCTCTTGCACAGATTCTTTATCACCCATATCTAACTTACATTCTGGAAGATTATTGGACAATTGTTATAGTGTAGGTTTAATCTCTTATAATATGGGTGTCAATGTACAACTGTACACAATAGATAATATAATAATGATTATTCCAGATCGTCTCTATAGGGATTGATGCCATCAGAGTTGGTATAGTAATTAATACGACGCCAATTCAGTCAGTTTAAATTAAACTCTTTTATCAACTAATTAATCTAATTAATCTAAATGATACAAAATAAAATGCAATAAAATAAATTGACACGTCTCACATAAGAATATAACCACTAGAAATGATGTGGTTGAGCGAATCAACTCACTTAATGACATTGATTTTTTTTTGCTACAGTACCATTGCTATAGCAATTATTACAGCACTTGATAAACTCTAATGCATCATTATCTGTCGTCTGCTGGATATCTTATATCTACATGCAACTTAACAATGACCAGTTGTTATGCCAATACAAGATATAACATTATATGCTCAATGTTCCTAATACCCTACAAGGTGAATCCCTATGTCTAGTTCGTCACCAGTTTTAGATTAAGCATGACCTTATCCAAATTGAGTTTAACCCAACTTGGGAAACCTAATGTAAAACCAAGTATTGTTATGATATATTCCATTAAAACAAGCCTTTTTGAGACTTTCTCTTTGCTAGTATCACTAAATGGGTGGTTAGCCAAAATAGTGAATTAAACTAAGCATTATTAAAACAAAGTGTTATAGCAATCATACAGTAACACATAAATCAGTTAATTAACCTTCAAACTCATTTATCACTCAACAAGAATAAATTTAGTTTATGAGTTGTGACAAAATAGAAACAAAAACAGTTTTAGCCATCATATACATCATCGCAAATCAAAGAAAACAAGTAAAATAGAGGTAGAAGTTAGTGGCCCTTCTAGATTCTTGATTTCTTCTTCCTTTCATCTACAATCTTCTGTTTAGCTTTAGAATTTTCCTTTTCTTTCCTGTTTTCTTTTTCTTTTTCTTTTCTTGATTTCTTCTTGTAGTTGATGGCACATATCACCTTCTTTGTGTGAGCGCTTCTTTTATAGTTGAAAATTAGGGCAACCAGAAGTCTAGGGCATGTATCTTCCAGATTTCAAAATTACAGATGCGTCTTTTTTTCTAAGATTCGCACAAAATTTTCTCTTTTGATGCTCGAAGATTGCTACAACAACAGCTACTGCATCTGTATTGTTCTAGACTCGTTTCTACTATTTTGTATCCAAGTTTTTTCCTCATTTTTGCAAGTTTATTGCACAGCATTCCTTCCTTGAAATTTGCACTTCCGGTTTCCCACAATTAAACATATGATCTAAGTACACAATTTATTCTAAAATAAAAAAATTTATTAAAAATAACTAAAATAGGTAATTATGCAAAATATAACTAAAAGACAATAAAAACATAAGAGCTATGATAACTCTCATTTCATAGAATTATCACACCCTAAACCTTAAATCATTACTTGTCCTCAAGTAATGACAACAACACTATCATCAAATTTGAAAGGATTATTCAACCCTCAAATCACACTCTTAATCATGCAAGATTGCCATAGCAGTTTAGTTCTAAACTTAGGCCTCATTTTATCTAAAGTGAATATGTGCCATTTTGACCAAGTCTAAAGGTACTGCAACAATGCATAAACATTTCATATGCTCAGAGGTAAAACATAAGTACATTAATGTACGGGGACAGAGTATACGGGGACAAAGATCACAAACAATTTCCACTATGCTACAACAAAAATCTTTTTTTTTTATAGCAATTAATGGGTTCTTTTTAATGTATCATTGATTTTTCATGTGAATATCTATCACTTGTGGTGATGACACCCAATTACTCAACCAATGCACTGATTAGAGTTGCTGCAGTAATACTCGCAATATAGTCTTATTTATAGACATCTTTAACTCAAGGCTGAACATAGAGTTTATGAACAGACCTGGTTGCTCAATATCCTACGCAAAAAACCTTCTTTTTTTAATTTTTTTTAATTAATGCTACAACAATACTCATAACTCTTGTTGCCTTTGGACTTAAGTTTGCATATGAGATGCATACTTAACCCTGGTTATTCAGCAACTTAAGCCATTGGAGTATAATTTATTTCATAACAAGCACAGTTCAACAAAAATTTCCCTCCAAACTTGAGATATTTTCTACCTCTCTTTTATTATTACTCTGCTACAACATTCTCCTCAAACTTAATCAAAGCCTAAGTGTTAGGATAAAATTTCAGCCCTCATCTTTAAACTATCCCTACTTGGCAAACACAAACTTGATACTCTATTTATCTTCATTAGGTTTTCCAATCCATACACATACACTAGATAACAGAGCTTAACATCACACACAACATAATACATTATATTCTAACACAACCCCACCCAAACTCGAGAGGTGTTGTGTCCGTACTCATATACAAAACAATGCAATACTAAATAAGCTATGTTAACTCAAGGCATGCTAAATAAACACAATAAAATAAATTAAAAAAATAGAAGAAAATTTTTTAAGAAAAAAAAAATAAAACTATTTGAAAAGGGAATACTCCCTTATTGTTGGCTTTGCTGTTACAGTAACATTAGAAAAGATCACTTCTTTTTAGAATTGCCTCTAAAGTGTTCTTTGGGTGAAACTTGTTGGACTAGCAATCGATCGCATCTTCTTCTTGCTGGACTTTAGACTGATGAGAAAGGTTCCAGTAGGTTCACTCATTTTGGCCTGAATTTATCTTTGTTTCTTCTTGCTTGGAACATTTGGTGCTGCATACCTCTAGATGGCTGTCCTCCTTTGCGCTTGCTGGATCACTTGGGAACTGTGGTTTTAGATGAGGTGGACTGAGGAGTAGGTTCTGCTGTTGGTTTTTCAGCAGTGACACTGGCTATAATTTCTCGTAAATTGCTTCGAGCTTCTTCTATTGTTGCCATTATGCTAATAGCTTCCTCAATGGTTGTATCAACATTCTTTTCCCATTTAATCTCTGATTCTTCTTTAACTACCATATTTTCCTTTCCTTTACTGATTGGAGGCACATTTGATTGTTCTTCCCCTCTTCTCTTTCTTTTCCTCCTCTTCATCCACATCTTCCTTTGTTTTATTTTTTTAATCTCTAACGATATGTTTTCTTTTTGTTTAGGAGGCATCACTAGAGGTGTATCTTTTTGTTCCTCTGCTGAATTAGTGTCTGTGCTTTATTCCTTCTCTTTTTTTTGGTTCTTCTCCTACTTTTTTTGGCTCATGCTCTTCTTCCTCAGATTCTTCTTTGACTCCGGCTTCATCTCTTGTGTCCTTGCTTTCTTTCTTTGAGCAAACTTCCTCAAAGAATGCTAAAGTTGAATTGTTACAACAATAACTCTGGGATGTTAGCATCTTTGCTTCTCAGGTACAATAGAAGTTGATGTTTTTGTGCTTTAAAATGTTGTAAATTGGCCTAGAATTTTTTATTCTTTTTTGTTTGAGCCCGGACACAATTTTTTACCATTATAATTTTTTACCAAGGCCCATGTTTCACCGAAAGATATACTCTTAGGTTGTTGCAGCAACTTCTCCAAAGAATCCTCTTTCTGTTCTCACTATCATAGCCCTCTCATTCTTGACTCGCTCATTACTCTATTCAAACCTCACTCTTGAGGCCTCACATATGCCAATGATTAAAGAAGGAAATAACAGGGTTGTTGATTTATGCTTCTGGGTGGCACATTGTCAAATTTATTTTTCAATTATTTGTCCCACATTTATTGTTAACCCTTTGATGATAGCATATAAGAGGATGAGTCTGTCTTAGGAGACTGTTGTGGTATGAGTTGTGGGCACGAGTCTAGATTTTAAATTTAACCCAAACTTTTGCTATAGGTTTTGATTAATTCTATTCATCATTCTCCCTTCCTCATTAGCCCACTTACGCCCTATATAAGAACTATCCTAAAGACTTCCCCATTTTTTATTAGTCATGTTCTCACGACATAGTTTATTTACATTTAATAAAAGCAAGTAAATCATAAAAACATTGATGACACATTAATCTAAAGGTGCCTCGCATATTTCGATAAAGATGTTTCATTGTTCTTGCTACAACATATTGGCATGGAACTCTTTAATAACTAGAACAACAGGGTCCCTGGGTGAGAATAAAATTGCAACCATCCCCGCTTGTGTTGAGAATATGTATTGTTCTCATCACGCCTTGATTGTTTTAGGAATATGAACCCCATTTCTTCTAAGAATTTATGTGACTCAATAAACTTATCTTTTTCCTTATAACTATGGAAACAGGATGGACCCTTCAATCTCACGACACGGGAGTTAATCTTCACTATTGTTACAGTAGGGTTCTAAAATTATTATAACTGGAAAGAGTTGAGCAAACTTGCAAAGTGTGGGAGTGATCATGAGAATTTTAAGCAAGAGAAAAGAGTCAGTAGTAAAAATAAAATTGTACGAGAAGTAATCCCTAATTTATAGTAAGAGGGGAGTAAAAAAAGAAAGTAAATCAAAAGATAATCTTGGCAAGAATTTAAAAATTTAAAATCAAGTCTTAATTGAAAAAGGAAAGGGAATGTGTCACGATTATATAGGGATTTGAAATTTCCTTTATCTTGTTTGATATCTTGATGTCACCACCAATGGTAGAAATTGAAGATGTCTCTTTCACAGTAAAATCTTGGGAGGTTGTATTTGCAACGATAAAGAGTTTAAAGTAGATTTGTTACTCGATTGTTGCAACAATAACACATCTCGATATTCAAATCCATTTGCTTTCGCATCACGCTATATCTATGCTTGTAGAATACCCCGTCTATATAATGCCTTTTTTATATTTTTTTACAATTTAAAGAAATAAAAGGAAAAAACAAAAATAAATTAAATATGTGAAATTAAGCATAACAAAGTAAAAGCATGAAAACTAAAATAAAAATTTAAAACACTTTTTACCTGGGTTACCTCCTAATTAGCGCTTGATTTTAGATCCTTCACCTAACCTTCCTTTATTTGCTTAAATTGGATCTTTGAGAAATAAATCATCTCTTGAGTCTTACATGGCATCATTAATATAATGTTTAACTCATTACCCATTTACTATAAACTCTGATAAGTTTTCTTATTCTTAAGATCCACGACACTATGAGGATAGACTTTAATAAGTCTAAAAGGACTTGACCACCTCAATTTTAGCTTTCTCAGAAAAAGCTCCAATTTTGAGTTGTAAAGTAAAACCTGCTGGCCTGGAATTAAATTTCTTTGCTGAATGTGTTTGTCGAGCCATTGTTTTGTTTTCTCCTTGTAAATTCTTGCATTTTCATAGGAGAATAACCTTAACTCTTTCAGTTCACAAAGCTGAAGCTTCTTATGCTTTGCTGCAACATGCATGTCCATGTTGAGCTATTTTACTGCCCAATATGCCTTATGTTCCAACTCTAACGGTAGATGACAAGCTTTGCCATAAATAATTCTGTATGAAGACATGCCAAGTGGTGTCTTGTAGGCTGTACGGTAGGCCCATAAGGAATCATGCAATCTAAGAGACCAATATTTTCTAATAAGGTTCAATATTTTTTCTAAAATCCTTTTTGTTTCTCGATTAGACACTTCTACCTGACCATTAGGCCGAGGATTGTTACTCTTATAATATTAATTTTGATGATAATAAAACTTATATGTTCTCAATTAAAATGTTAGGGCTATTAAAATGAAATTCTTAAAGCCATATATATGTTTAAAGAAGCTTAATGACTAGTAACATAAGTTGAAAAATTGTTCTCTAAACAAAAGCTGTCAAATTATAGATTCTGAAAGTTAACGGTAGACAATTTATTATGTAAACGGTGAACCGATAATTTACATAAAGGAATTGGTCTTCTTAATCATGAGCCATTTGTCAAAAATAGTTAGCTGGACTTATTTTGATAAGATTCTGAAAATTAACGGTGAACTGTTTATAAAATGGTGAACCGATAATTTATAGAGAGAGTTTTTTTTTTTAATCTTGAACTGTTTAAGAAAAACGACTATACTTGTTTTGATATGATTCTAAAAATTAACGGTGACCCGTTTAGATTAAAACGGAGATATAAGTTTATTTTGTAGGTTTCTGGAAATAAACAATGATCCGATAATTGTAAATGGTAAATAGTTTATTTAAAATCTAAGCACAATGGCTATTTGGATAAGTCAAAATGGTTAACCGATAGCACCAAATGGCAATCCGATTTTTCCCAAAAAGTCAACAATGGCTAGTTTTCAGCTTCAGCTATAAAATGGTTCAATCAAATTCAAATCATAAGAGATCCAACAGTTATCATTGAGCATTCTTCTGATCATACAATCATCCTTTGAGTTTTAAATTTGTTTTATTTCATTGATTCACACTTCGATATTTCATTGGAAATCAAATGAATTATGTAAGAGATTGGTTGTCTGTAATTTTTATTCTTGAGTGATTGTAAGTGTTGGGATACACTTGGGTTAAGAGATTGGGAATAATCTCTTGTTGTAAAGGTTTGTTGACACCTTTGAAGTCAATTGTAAGTGTTATCAAGCCTCAAGGCTCTTAGTGAAATCCTAAAGCTCGGTGAGCTTGGAAGCATGGACATAGGCATGGTTGGCCGAACCACGTAAAAATAAAGTGTTTGCTCTCTCTTACCTTATCTTTTTATTATTCATTGCTCATTAATTGTTTGTTTTTTAATTTAATTGGTTTATCATTTTCTTCAAGTTTTTAATTTCTAATTTTTGATTAAGAACCTAATTTACCCCTCCTGGGTAAATTTAGTTAGCATTTCAAGGATGGCATGCTATAACAATCTTATGTTTAATTCCATATTTAGCCAATGTCAGCAAATATCTCTGTTGTAAAAATGAATGCCTTCATCACTAATGATGGCTCTGGAGTTCCAAACCTTAAGAAAAGTATTCTTTTTAAGGAATTTCACCAAGGCTTTAGCATCATTTGTTGGCAAAGCTACGCTTCCACCCATTTGCACATATAGTCTACATACACCAAATGTATAAGTTGTAAAAAGAATACGGAATGGTCCTATGAAATCTATCTCCCATACATGAAAAGGCTCCACTTTCGAATGTTGGTGAGTGGCATTTCATGTTTCTCGAGAGATATTCTCTGCTCTTTTGGCACCTGGCCACAACATTTAACAAACTCATAAGCATCTTAAAAATTAAGGCCAATAATAACCTAATCAAGGATTTTTACTACTATTTTCATGTCCTTCATAATGTCCTCCTTATCCGCAAAGATGACAAGTTTGCAATATACTTAAGATTTCTTTATCGAGCATACATTTTCAAATGATCCGATATGAACACAATCTATACAAATATGGCTCATCCCATTGGTAGCTTCCTACATAATGAAGAAACTTTTTCTTTATTGATAGTTCAAATTAGGTGGTAAATAATCCACTCACTAAATAATTAGCAAAGTCTATATACCATGAGATTCCCGCTTGTACCATTTGTGGCATGTCAGAAGTATCAATAATTGCTCATCGGGAATATTTCGTGATGTCTTGTTTAGTCAGGTGTTTTCATCTCATTTCTAGTCTTGATAGATGATCTCGCCATTTAATTTTCAAGATTATTCCTATCTTGAATCTCCAAGTCAAACTATTGTAAAAGAATCCATCTAATCAGCCGCTTCATCTTTCGAGATAAAGTATTTTATTGTTGAATGGTTTGTATAGACAATGACTTGATGCCAACTAGATATGCCCAATTTATCAAATGCAAACACAAATGCAACAACTCTTCTCCTCGTAGTTGTGAGTTAAGTTCGAGCATCAGCTGGTCTTCTTGGAGATAAAGTATTTTATCTTTGAATGGTTTGTATAGACAACCAACTTGATGCCAACTAGATATGCCTTAAATTTATCAAATGCAAACACAATAGTTAACAACTCTTTCTCTGTATTGTGTAGTTAAGTTGAGCATCGCCAGATCTTATTGGCATAATAAATAAAGTGAAAAATTTTATTCTTCCTTCGCTTTAGCATTGCTCCAACATAATGGTCACCTTTGGCATCACATATTAACTTAAAAGGTATACTCCAATCTGTTCTTCAACAACAAAAAGTCAGAATAAGAGATTTTTTTTAATTCCTCAAAGGCTTTTAAAAATTGTCATCGAAATCGAATGGTCTATCGTGCTCAACTAACATGCATAAGGGCTTTGCTATTTTTAAGAAATCCTTAATGAATCTCCCGTAAAATCCTATATGGCTCAAAAAGCTCATTATGCCCTTAACCGAGGGGTGGTGGAATTTATCAATGACCTCTATTTTTGCCTTATCCACCTCAATACCCTTTCTAAAACTACGGGTTTAAAACTATCATTTCTTGCACCATGAAATGACATTTTTCCCAATTTAGAATTAGATTTATTTCCTCACATCTTTTAAGACATTTTTAAATTATGTAAGAAGTCCTTATATGATTCTTCAAAGATTGAAAAGTCATCCATGAATATTTCGGTGTTTGCTCCACCATGTCCAAAAAAAATTACCATCATACACTAAACGCTGTCGAGCATTACATATGCCAAATGACATTATTCTAAATGCAAAAGTACCATACAAGGACAAGTGAATGTTGTCTTCTTTTGATCTTCTCTGCTATAGCAATTTAATTATAACCTCGAATACTTGTTTAAGAAATAATAATACTTCTTTTTCGTAAGTCCTGCTCAACATCTTATCTACGGGCGGTAAAGGAAAATGATCTTTTTTTATCGCTTTGTTTAACTTTCTCTTGAATAACTGTACAAACTCTCTAACCCGTGATTGTTCTTACGTATGAGTTCATTTTTTTTTGTTTGCTACAACAATCACTCCTCTCTTCTTTTCGCACACATCAGATGTTGGGCTTACCTACGAGATATCCGATCGATATTGGGTAGATTATTCCAAAGATCCAACCATTTAATGATATCCGATATTAAGCATTCAAGATTCTCTGTTGTTCCACTGAGTTGTTATAGCAATCTTCCACGTAATCTAATGCATGCATATGGAAGGACTAATTAATTCCTTTAATGCCCGCCATTGTCCAATAGCCAATTGTTTTTTATGTTTCAACACTTACACTAAACTTTTTCTGACCTACATCTAAAGAAAATGAAATAATTCTTGTGAATGTCATTGTCACCAAGATATGATCTTTTAAATGCCAAAGGCAAAAGTTTTAATTCTAATTCGGGATTCCATAAAAGAATCGTAGGTTTTACTTCCCCGTTTGATGATCTAAAGATTCACAATGTTTATTTGTTTTCAATGGTCAGATCTTTTAGTCAGTGTTATGTCGACTATGTCAACATCTCCATCATCAAATGCCATCATTGAATCGCATGTTACCGGCAGAAGAATCGCCTACTTGTTAAGCTACAAGAAGATCTACAACAATAATAAAATTACAATTTCAATCTTACTTCCGGCACTCTTCATCGTGATCTAATGGTTACATTAACTTGGCCGGGTCATTAACCCTCATCACACTTCTTTTACACATCAACGCTGAGTCTTTCTCGCCAAGAAAGGTCTTCCTAAGATAAATGATACCTCTTTATCCGCCCTCAAAGTCCAATACAATGAAATCCATTAAAAATGAATTTATCCACCTTCACCAATACATCTTCAATCTTCCATTCTATATAAGAATGCAGACCGCTCAAGTCAGTAAACTAACTACCGCTCAGTCTATATTTACCAAACTCAATTGCTTGAACACTCGATAATGGCATAAAATCGATGCTAGTCCCCATGTCACAAAGTGTCTTTACATCAGCATGAGTTCTTAAGAATGTTAATCGCGAGGCTTCCTAGATCTTTTAGTTTTTAAGTGTATTTCTTGAATTATATGGCTACACTTTTTGCAGTTGAAGCAATAGTTTCAAATTCCTTTAGCCTCATTTTTCTCGCCAAAATGTCTTTTAAAAATTTCACATAATTAGATTTGTTCTGTAGTTTCCTACAAATGGATGTTGATATTAGTCGCTCAACACCTTTAAAAGTTTGTCAATTGTTTATCTTACTTTTGCTTTTTGGAAATCTTCTACGAAAATCGGTATGATGTCTAAATCGCTACGCTCATAGCGATTGTACAAATTATTTTTCACTTGGCGCTTTTGTTCTCAGACGAGTTAACCCGGTCATATTACTTCTAATGTATTTACTTAATCATCTATTATCGCAAAGTGCCGCAACTCGCCGCCTCACTTACGTGTTAATTGGGAGAATGAATGCTTCTTTATTTATTCTCAACTTCTTCGAATCGAATACGCTATTTATCTTTTTGGCATGTTTAGACTGAATGGCACATCCTTTTCATACCCTCGACGATCACCTCAGTATTATTCTTTTCCTTCTCTTTTGGGGATCCTCCGCGTTGTTGGGTAAAATTCCTCTCGAGGTCTATTATCGAGCGCCAGAAGAAGCTATCTAACTTGATTCTCTAAGTTTTTTAATGACATGGCTCGCTTGGGACAACTATTTCATTCTTTACAATATACTTTAATTGTGGCTTCAAGAGTAACCTGACCGTCATTACAAATACTTTTCGACTCGACGGTACTCTGAAATCCGCGTGATCAACAGTTCATTCTCCCACTCAATCGCAGATATGTTGTTTCAATACGAATCACGACTTCTGCATTTAAGTTACCTGTGAGAATTTACCGGGCTGCATTCGACAATTATCAAATAAGTTGTCCTTTTCACAATAAATGCACGATACCAATTTCCAACTCGACGCTTATCGGAGTAAAGGGTCGAGCACTCTAGCTATACCTTTCCGCAAACTGTCCAGCTTAATGGCTAATGATAATTGTTGTTGACTATTCTCTCAAGAATCTAAGCTCTATCAGAGGATTGATAACAACGCTTCATTCATAAAGATCTACTATCAATCTTCAGACTTAAACAAGCACTATCAGAAAAGTTTCTAATCGTATACAAAAAGAAATACCGTATTTGGTGATATCATCTTAACAACTCTTTAAAACCTTTTTACGCATTCATACAGTTTCATCTTTCAATCGATTAACAGCGATCTTATTCCTCACTGTGATTCTTAATGGCGTGAAATACTACCAAAACTTATTACCAAGTCATTCCATGTAGTTGATAGAATCCGTAAAGAATTCATGCCCGTGC